>CM033474.1:231307933-231737933 GCA_019447015.1 Hymenochirus boettgeri | reverse complement strand
AGGTATTATTGCTAGCTTCCACAGATGGTCCACCTGACCTTTCTTTGTTACTGGGGCACAGAATTCATTTTTACAGATTTATGACTTCTGTCTATTTTTCCTGTTGACATTGCACGTATTAACATAAACAGGGCAATATACTCTCAGCACTTGCTTACACTGCCGAGTAGGATTTCAGTTAATAAGATAAAGTGGGTATCTGCAATAGCATATGCCAATAAACCCCCTAAATTTACGTCCTATAGAATTTAAAAATAAAAGCTTGACTAAAGTAATAATCCCTCCTTAAAATGACTTGAAAGCCAATGGCTGAAACAGCATAAAAGTGATTTTAGGTTTAGTAAACCAGCAATTGTTTACAAACAATGTAAAGAATAAGAAGCTATCACTTGTACTAGATATAATTTTCCACCTTGATTACAATGATACACATTAGATACCAAGTAAAAATGCTAGAAAATAGAACACATTGCATGAGTTCTGATGTGTGGGCTTTCAAATAAAAGCTTGGCACTCTCTTCTGTAAAATATGGAATCAGAAAAAAGAAATCTGACCCAAAGCCCAGTAGGTTCCTGCCAGTTTTGTCTGTAAATAGAAAGTAAAACAAGTGTTGATGGCAGTGAGAGTGTTACATACCCAGGCTGTGTTTTTTGCATTGCTCTCAATGGAAGCGATCGATGCCCATGTCACTGTTGTGTCCCAATCGCAAGCCAAGTCTCTACCTCAATCTAAGCAGCAACCCCACAGGCTGGGCTGCATATCTCACAGCCTCTGCTTCTACAATAGCACAAATATTACATTTTCTGGGCTCTTTAGCACTGACTGCTCACAAGGATCAAGCCACTGAAAATCCAGGGGAAGAAGAAAAAAAAATCACAACCTTCTTTGCCTGCCATCTACATGAGACTTGATTAAAAAAGGAGAAGGGTTAATAAAAAAAAGGGAAAATGGAATGAAGCAAAGGAAATGCAACTGTCAGACATCAGGATGACCAGACTTCCGTCACAGCAGCCTGTTTGGATAAATATTAGCCACCATCGTCAGCATGAAGTTGGCTTTGTTTAACTTATATCAACCCCCCATTACTACACTGTGCTTTAATCTCTTTTTTCTGTGTGTGTGTGTAAGCATGTGTTTATTTAAAAGAAACAAGGATAAAACCCTGAACCAGCGAGGAGAGTTAAAAGGACTGAAGGAGAACATTCCACCCTCCCCTGTTCCTCTTGTCTCGGCAGAAGCCGACACAACTTGCAGGTAAAACAATGAGCTTGTCTCCTTACACTACCTTCTAGCAAATGGCCAACATGAATTCCCAAACAGAATAAGGAACTCTGGAATCAAAAAGACAGGTAACTCTGAATATACAGCAGCACAGAAAGATGCTTATTTTGCAATCAGAAATCTAAAGCCTGAAATTACAATATCCTTTTTTTTCTTTTTTTGAACCATGAATTAAATATTTGCATTACAGATTAAAATCTTTACATGGAAAGTGCATTATATCTTTGGGATTCTTTGTTTCTTTTTTTTGTTTAGTTATAGGGATTTTTTTTTAACCACTAGTTTCATTGAATGGATTTTTCTTCCACATTAGTTTCCTTGTGCTTTCAGACAACAGGAGTCAGTGTGGCTGATAGCAGGGAGGGGAGAGATGAGTTATGCCTGCCCCTGAAGCAGAGGGCCTTGCACAGGACAACAGAGCTCCAGGAGACAGGCTGAAAACCATCCCCCATGGCCTTTCTTTCGCAGCCACCCCCAACAAGGTCAGCCAAACCTAGCAGACCGTACCACTAAGATTATCGGGGGAAAAAAGGAGAAAGAAAACACAAAGCAAAGAGAAGATCTGCAAATCCTCTTGCATGGATCCTTAGGACTGATGTTAAAACAATATACTAGATAAGAAACGCATAGAGGAAGATGGAATGTGTTTCTACTCTAGCTATAGAGAGAGAGAGAACTTTTTTTCTCTAATAAGAATGTTACTTCTCATTTCTTCAGGAGGAGTAAACATACCTGGAGCTTCATATTGCTTGAAATGTAAATGGAGACCATCATTCTTACTGGGAGGAAAAAGATGTTGTGGGAGCCCTTTGCAAAGCTAGGCTTCGGGATTTTTATTTATCAATAAGGGGGAAAAGAAAGCTTTAGACATCCCTTTGCTCTGAGAGCCAGGGTACTTTTTTTTTTTTGACAGTCAAGCTTCTCGCTGTCTGACAGTTTCCCCCCCTCGCGCTGAGATGCCTAATCCAAGTTACAACTGAAAAAGGAGGGGGGTGAAAGAAAGGAGAAAAATAAAAAAGAAAAGAGAACGGACACCCGGCAGCAATCAGTGCAAACTGCTCCCTGGTATGTCAGTTTGGGGGAAAAGAAAAGAAAAGGGAAGGGGGAGTTCAGCCAGGGATCTGTGCAGATGGGGAATGTGTGTGTGTATGTGAGAGAAACAAAGTGAGGCAGTGAGAGGGTAAGCAGTGTGTGTGTGTGTGAGAGAGAGAGAGAGAGAGAGAGCAAAATATCAAAGATTGTGCAAGATCAGCCTGGAAAGATAATCAATACCCGACCTAAATTTAACACAAACTGCTCAATAAAAGTTAAAGGGAAAAAAAAAAAACTTACTTTCCATTTCCCCCCTTGCAGTTTTCACTCAGTCTTCTTATTTACACTGTGTGAGTCTTTCTCTCACTCTGTGTTCAGCTTATTCACAACAGCTGATACCATCCATTGGAAGGAGAAGGTTCATCAAGAAAAAGAAGAAAAAAAAAAATTTGAGAATTAAAAAAAAATGCCAATCTCAGAAAAAAAGAATAATCCTGGAACTTTTTGCAGGAGTGCAGATGCGAGGAATTGAGCGGAGAGGGAGCTCTGTTTGTTGTTCTGGGTCCGCTGGGTGTGAAAGCATGTGCCATCCGCTACCTCGCTGTTTGCTTGTGAAGGGCTTGGGAAAAGGAGGAAAGGAAATGAATGTCTTTATTCTGCTAATTATTATCGTTTTAGCCCTGTTTAAAAAAATGGCTGATTAAGTTGAGTGCGCATGTCTTTGTGTGTCTGTTCCTGATATGCACTCTGGGAATGAGAGAGAGCAAGCGAGAAAGAGAGAGAGAGAGGAGAGAGGAGAGAGGGGGAGGTGTAATTAGTGAGGTGATCAACAGTCTCCAGATTGCAAATGACGTGCAGCCCGGACTTAGAGCCTCTTGCTGGGGCTGCAGAAACCACAACAATAATCAGAAGCAGGATCATAGAGCAAGCCCATCCACTCCTGGCTGAAGACTTAATTACTAACATACACATGTATACAAACTATAGGGCTGAGCGAATGAGCAGAATAGCAAAGTTAATCACATACCGGTGGAATTAGAGGGGGGGGATCTTCTCACATTTACTTTGCAAGGCATTTTAAGCAACTAAGATGGAATCACTTTTAGAGCACTTACATGTATTAAGATTACCAATGGAATAAAAAGAATAATGTGCAATATTATGCCAATATTTTAGGTATTTTGTGATTTTTTTTCTTTTAATAAAATGTATTTTAAAAAATGTAAAATGCATACGACAACGACTAGTAGATCAGGGTTGCCAGAAAAATGATGTGCCGGTCTATTGTCCTTTACGCTACCCATAATCAGTGACGGGGGTCCAGAGGTTGCGAGTATTGAATTCAATGGTTAAAGTTAAAATTTGAAAAATGTGAAAGGTTTTTTTGCGTTTGTCTATCAATACAGTGATGACTTCTGATAGTAAAAATTTGTATTATTTCAAGCCGATTTTTTAATGAAACCTTGTACAACTGAGATTTTCACACACACAAAAACCCAAACAAGTAAATATTAGTTAAGACCCAAGGATGTTTACAGTGTCATAAGCCTGAGCAGGTGAACCATAACATCATGTCAAAGTGGAGGTGCTTTTTAATCCAACATTCGTGGGCTACACAACAAAACTTGTCTTAGGCCTTAAGTACCACATCTGCCAATTGCCATAGGAAAAGGTTAGCACCATCCAGCTCCGAACTATTTCCTATGAAAATATGACAAGACGCAGAGTATGATCTTGGCGAATCCCAGATGCACAAAATGAATATTTTGCTAGAAGGACATTTTGGCAAGTCCTTCAAGCGACGTAGTTGAAAGGCAAAAATTTCTCAGATCGCAAACTTAATGTTAAAAAAGATTTGCAGAATATTCCAATTTTATTTTTAGCAAACAACGTCAGATATGGTAAACATAATATTTACATAGGTACATTTTTATTTTAAAAAAAATACAGCCCCAGAAAACATTAATTAAGTTAATGGAAAATAATAGAATATCTGTACTGTTATAACTAGGCATTTATTAAACCCAAAATGTAAAAAGATGATATTAATATGCCATTAAAAAAATAATAATAATCTTACACATGCACACACACAAACATATGTACACACACACACACAAACGTAAATCTAATATCTTATAATCATCTAGCTATAGCAGTCTTTGTATTAGTATATTCTATTATTGATTAACAATCTATAAATGTATAAATATACATGGCTCTAAATACTAGCATGTACTTATATCATTTAATGTAGGATTGATCAGCACTGATATACAGTATACAGTATATACATACATATGGCTTTCATGTGTGTCTAGCAAATTCGGTGTTCATGTGTATGTTTATATAATATTTAATATATATTATGAAGAACATAGAACATATGTGCAGATTTACTTGTATGTACACTCCTACCATCATTTACTTCCACACGTTTATACTGTGTACTGTATATTTGTGAATATGTATATGGTACTCATGAAGTTGATGTAGTGCACTAATGTAAAACTGCCATAAATTTTTATGGTAAAAATTCTAAATTTCAGTGATTTTAGTTAAAAGTTTATTTTTAAACCCCCATACACCCCACACCCCCTGCTAGGTAATTTTATAGACATTTCCATGGAAAAGAGAAACTACTCAAAAAACATAAAGGGCCATATCAGTCACGTCCTCCTTATTGTTGCAATATTCTTTATCTCTTTTTAAGTATGGTTTGAGTGTTACTGAATTACAGCTAAATGGACAAAAGGGAAGGCAGGGAATGTTAAGAGGTGAGTTCCCATTTTCATTCTTTCCCCTGTGAATGTTTACTGCCCCTCCTAACCCTTTTATTCTCTGCCCTCTCCCTCGCTCATTCTCTTCTCTCTCTCTCTCTTCCTAAAAATAGTAGCTCAGGGGAAAAAAAAAAGATACTGCGGGAAGTTCAGTTAGAAGAAAATCAGGGATGGCCAGGGAACTAGGAAAAATCGAAGAAGGTTAAAGCAAAGAGAGAGCCAGGTTGGCAGATGTGAAGGGGACGAAACAGAGTGAGCAGGAGAGAGGACAGAAAGGAGGCAGCAGCGACCCGGGAGAGGAGAAAGGAGGGGAGGGATGGATGAAAGCAAGCAAGAAAGGAAGCAAGGAGGGAGGCAGCTTTAGGCAGACAAAAACAGGTTTGTTGCTAAAACCCTGTCTATATTATGTCTATTGTGTTCTACTTTTCATTTTCTTCCTTATTAAAGCCCCTGAACACTTTCACACTTTTTAGTTGACACTTTTCTTGTCCATTGCTCTTTTCTACAACAGTTTGCTTACAATATAGTTTATGTTTCATATTCAGTTTGCAGGAGGACATTTTTCTGGAACTATTCTTATTTTCCTAGATTCCAAGCACCTTTTTGTGTGTATGTGGAGGCTTTCCTTTTAAAATAAAACTTCATTTACCAATTTATTTCTCTCACTGCTCTTTTTTTTTCTTTCTTGTTTTTTTTCCCTTTAAGGGGTAATTTATTTTACTAATCTCCTCTCTGTATTCACTCCCCTTTCCCTTTTATTTCTTTGCTTGTCTTTTCCCTCCCCTGTTTCTCCTGTTTCAGGCACAAATGTCTTGGCTATAACCTATTATCTATCCTCTCATCAGTGCACATTAAAGCATCCTAATGGTCTACAAACATACCCAAAATTCAGTTACAAAGCACCTCTGTTATCTGTATATCTCACCGCCTCCCTGTGCTTCTGGAAGTTCCAGGCCATTCCAGGAATGAACCAGTTAAATCTTTTAATGTATTTACTTCCAGCAGTAGCAACTGCTCTTTTCTGGGATGTGCAGTAACTTTATGGTAAAAATTAAGCCAAACAATTATTTATTTATTTTCACAAACTGCAAACAAGTTCAAACAGAAAATGTACAGCAAGGACATGTTAGAACCTATAATTGCATAGCTTCTCCCTTTTTAATAGCTGTCCCATCACTTACTGTCCCATTCCCTCCCACCCCCAGCCCAAGGGAAGGAGAATCCATGTCTTTTGATGGCGTTTACTAAGTCTATAGACTAGCTCAGTTTGAAACGAGGTATTACAAGATTTGAGTGTTAGAGACCCTTTGTCTAAGCTGCAGACACTTTCAGATCCCCAGCCCCCTCTCCTCTGGCCTTTTTTTTTTTTGTTGTTGTTACTCTTCCTCCTGGGGGCTATTTGACAAAGCAGCGCGTTAACTAACAATTTTTTTCTTGTTGTTTAAAGGAGAAGTGGGAAAAAACAGCTACATAACATTATCTCATTTAAATTCACTTGACATGTGTACTATATCTGCAGGGTTAATTTATATGTTTAGGGGCAATTCGGTAATTAATTCTAATTGCCAGCAACACATGCACATCATTAACACTCATTGACACGTGCATATGTAAATGAGTTGTAAATACAGTTGCCTCGTATGCTGGTTGACGTCCCTTTTTAGTCACAGCAGATGCAAACAAAACAAACAATTAAAACTAACTTATTGCTTGTCACAATCAGTCTCTAAGCTCTTAACTGACTTTTGATTGGTAAGAAAATGATCTCACTATAAAGGAGGCACTTGGCGAGAGAAGATTTTCAGAGTTGAGCACAGGAGAGCTTTTCCTTTTAGTTGTATTTCTCTATTAAAGTGCCCTCTGAAAGCCTGTTCATCTGAGCAGGATGCTCTCACCATGTACCTTTTATAGAGCTTTTACAAATCTCTTGGCAAATAGGATAGGATATACACTGCAAGGGAGAGGGCTACTACTAAAAAGAAAGCTGGATTTGTTAATCAAATCAATGTTGTTTGAGAAAAAGATGTAAAAAAAAGAATACAATAAAATAAGAAGTGATAGGGAAACAAAAGAGAAATGGGCAAAGGTTTCAGAGAAAGGTAACAATAAGTCAGGATTCTAAACAGTTAGCAAAGATAGTAAAAAGGGAAAAAAAGAAGATGCCAAATAGACAAGAGAAGGCAAAAACAGCCAAGGAACAGATAGGTTTATGGGTTCAGAAGCCCTCAGAGCTTTGAGAGGTCAGAGCTTTCTGACAGTCTATAACTCCCCCCCCCAAACACACACACAACTCCAGGCAAGGTTCCAGTGTTTATAAACAAATCACATTGCAGCAGACCCATAAGAAAAGCTTCCCAGTATCTCTCCTATAGTTCTTACACCAGAACGGGAAAAAAATCCTCTGACCTCACTCCAAAAAAGGACACATAAACCCCCACAGAGTCTTAAAACCACCACTCTAAAATAAATAGATGCTGAACATGTTCATATTCAGGATTCCAGTGAAAAAATTATATAAAAAGGGCAGAAAAAAAACAATTAAAGAAACAAATAACTCAACACATAAGTAAATCCAAATATCCAAATCCTCTAACTACAAAGTGCATGCATTGAGTTAACCTTAAACAAATGATTTTGATTACAAATGTCCCAGTCAGGGAGTATGAGTAATACAAATGATATCAACGCACATTCAACTTAAAAACAAACAATAATTAAAAACAATCATCCTATATGTGACTTGAAATAAAAACCATCAAGCCATAATGAATTAAAACGAAACATATTTAAAAACGAGCATAAATTATCAAAAGAGGAGGGAAAGAAATCCTTCCAAATCAAGCAGCAGATTCAATTAAGAACTATTATGATTAAAGCCATGTTTAATTGCAGGAAAGCAGCAATCACTAACGAAATGAATCAATACTTTCTGAAAACAAGCTGTCTGTGGCACGAAAATCTTAAATAAAAAGCAAACAAATTCCATCTAAAAAGAAACCTGGGCAAAAAGCTGTAAATAGCTGAAATGATTGAAAAAGTTCATCATTATATACATTATGCAAAAAAAAAAAAAAAAAAGGAGGAAAATGGAAATTTACCTGATTTGAAAAAAGCGCATCTTCTTTTCTCCTTTGTCTATCAGCCTCCTGTTAAAGCATATGGAAAATGTTTTCAAAATGTCTAGATTTGGCACATTGTCATTGCAAAGCAAGAAGGCTAGTGATGCTGTTATAGAAAATGGGAAATAAATTCAGGATTGGGTGCTGCCTCCTTCAATGCGGATTTATCTAAGTTTAATTTAATATTCTGCAATCACTGTATGATCACATATAATTCACCTGGAATTTTTTTTTTTTAAGGGCATTTCTTAAATAAGATGACCAAGACACTGAAGCATATGAATAGATCAGGGAAGGCTCCTTATTTGTTTTATATTATTTCAATGCTGAGTCCTAAGAAACATTTGAAAATAAATATGCACGAAACACACAGTTACACCCAGAATTAAAGCTTTTAATTATTCTCCTAGTTCTTCATTCTTTAAAAAAAAAAGCACACATGATTGTTAGTAAAATACTGAACCTTTAATCGAATTATTGGCATCTCAATTGATTAGATAAACTGAAATCTATAAAAGACAACAGCCAATTAAAAACATTTATCTTTCGTCTCTATAAACAAAACTTTTTTTTATAAATTAAAAAAAAACATAATAAAAAATTATCAAACAACAGGAAATTCTTTGGATATCAAGTTACAATAATAAAATGATTTCCACATGCAAAGGATAATCATATAATAATGACAATGATGATAGTAATTATAATAATGAATAATTCAACAACCCTTTGACATACATGAGAGCATAGTTCAAAAGACATCGTTTAAAGAAATTTTAATACCTTCTACCCCCCTCTAGACTGACATAAGACCTATCTGATTTTAATAAACACCACATAGACACAGCTGTTAAGAATTCACCATACTAAACTGAAATTAACAGAGGGGATTGGATTTTTAAGGTAACAAATATATAGAAAAAAGGAATATATCTATTAATAAGATTTTTTTAGGATTTAATTTTTTGATTTGATGGGATATGTCTGATGTTATCTATCTATCTATCTATCTATCTATCTATCTATCTATCTATCTATCTGTCTGTCTGTCTGTCTGTCTGTCTGTCTGTCTGTCTGTCTGTCTGTCTGTCTGTCTGTCTGTCTGTCTGTCTGTCTGTCTGTCGTTCTGTCTGCCTGTCTGTCTGTCCATCTATCTAGCGGTATCTCTATCTATCTATCTATCTATCTATCTATTTATCTATATCTGTCTGTCTGTCTGTCTGTCTGTCTATCTAGCTATCTATTTGTTTGTCTGTCTGTCTGTCATTCTGTCTGTCTGTCCATCGATCTAGCGGTATCTCTATCTATCTATCTATCTATCTATCTATCTATCTATCTATCTATCTGTCTGTCTTTGTATCTATCTCTATATACGTTGCTATCAATTATCTGTTCTATCAAACAGTTTTGGATTTGTTATGGGAAACTCCATACTAGAGAATTGCAGGCTGCATGCTTGTGGCATTCTTGCTGCAAGAAGAGGAAGTGTTGCTGTAACGGGTATTATGTTTATTTGATAAAGAAAATCAATGAAAGTGGCTGTAAAGTAGTTAGTGAGGCGTGTGTTTGGGACTTGGGTTGAACAGTGACTCTGACGGGCTGGTCGATCAGCTCTAAGAGCTTTGGAAATCTAACCTAACCCTCAGACCATGCTTCTCCTTGCTCACTGCAACACATGCTCCATCCTGTCTGACCCCCCCCCCCCCCTCTCATCTCTACTGTTAACCCATTGTAGCTACAGCCTGTCATTCATCTTCTGGGCTTTTTTTTTTTAAATTCAAGCCCCATTTCATTTGCTCTCTGCCTCAGCCATGCATTCATTTTTTCCCCAACAATATTTATTTATTTAGCTGTCCACCAACACTGCTCCTGATATCATCTATTTTTTTTAATGTTCTATGATGAATTATTCATGTTTGTTTTTTTAATCCTTTACTTTCACCTTCTTGGAATATCGAAATGTTCCTATTTGTTGTCATGATTTTTTCCCTTTACATAATGCTTCTGCTAGTTTTGTTTTTTTATCCCTTTTCTCCTAAGGTGTCCTTCCAATTAATTTTGTTTTATTTATTTTTTTAATCCTTTACTTTTTCATTGATGAACCTCTCTGCTGTTTCATTCTTTACAGACCCCATTTTTTTCCCAGGGATGAGGTTTTTTTTTTTCATATAAAAAATATAATTTTGCTTATACATCAGTTTTAGATTTCCTTTGTGTGATCTTCATTTCGATCTTTACAGAATTATCACTCATCACTAATGAGTTTCACAGACTTACCAAAGCAACACTTAACTCTTTATCAGACACAAAGTACAAGGGGGAGTATTTGATCAATATAATAGCCTTTGGGGTTGGGTTTTTTTGGATGCATACATTTCCACATTTCATAAAAGTAAACACACTGCTGCATATCTTTCCATAAAAAGCCATCTAATGCATGGTCTTTGAAAAAGTCTCTTTTAATATTCACAATTTGTCATTATGTAATGATCTGCTTGGATGTCCTAACTTGCAGAAACTGTTGTAATAAGCTTCAATGCGCTGTAGGTTTACTAACAAGAAATGGACAATACTAAGATAAATGAGATTTAATGTTCCACAACTTTTTAATGGTTTTCATTGTATTTTGCATTAGGATGTGTTAACCTGTTCACTGCCAAATCAACCGTTTTATGAGCCATTCGAGATCTGTGATCCCACTATAAATCAGTGTGTATAAATAATCTGTACCTGGTGTCCGAACCCTAATTTAAAATGTGCAATGTGTATTATTTTATCCATAGCAATATATATTTGAATTATCTTTATATATATCTAGTGAATTATCTTTATAATTTACACATGGCATTTTATTAGTCTCGGTTTGTCCTTTTCTGTATTAAACCCTGGCTTCAGTCATCCTGACGATGATCTCTCCTCACTTAACCTTGGAAGTGTTCTATGTGTGAGTGTGTGCGTGTTCACCACATTTGACACATTCCCATTTACATTTGAGGAAACCTCATATTTGAGCAGGGTTTGCTTGGTAAAAACCGGGGGGGAAAATTCATACTAGAATATCACAACCCTATGCGAGTCATTTATCAAAATGACATGACTGCTTCTAGTATTGGCTTGGAATGTGTTAATAAACCTGCCCTCCTTGCATATCTTAGTAACAGATAGTCTTCCGATTGAATTGCTATGCCCATCCTAGAATTTGGCACTAAAGTGGTGATTTTCTATTTGTGCGTTTCTCTATTTTTTTCCCCTTAAACATTCATTATCTATAATAATAATTAAACTTTTTGCAAATATTGGGCTTCATGGCCTGTTCTTTAAAAAACAAGTTTCAAGACATTTTTAAATAATCTGAAATTGTAAATAAGGGTAAAGGGCATGCTTGGATGCTTTCACTGTATTTAAACCCAGTATATGATACATTGTAGGGTCGGGCCTTCAAATAAAACCCAAATCTAAGACTTTGCAATGTCTGTATTTAAGACAATTTAAAAAAAAAAATGTAATCTGTTCTTTGCTACAGCAACCTACAACCTGTTTCTGGTACTGCATGTGTTAAATGGCCTTCACAAACAGTTTCGCTAATAGAACAAAAATATCTCCTTGGCCTTGATAGGGAGAGAATGATGTCGGACCAAAATCAGTGGTTTAAGATTTCTGAGCCAAGGCTACAACTGGTCATTGGTACCCATGCTATATCTGCATGATACCTGTAAGATAGAAAAGCTATAGTGCTGTACTAGATCCAGTAGCCAGAGTATACATTTTGAGAACTCCTTTCACAGTGAAGTGTCTATTTACAGCTCCCGTTACAGGAAATATTGGTCCTGTAAATGCAGCAACTTCTTAAAAATAAAGTCAAATGCTTTCTGTCTGTGTCAGATCAGAACTGACGCGTAGAGCACTCTGCATATAAACGGGAGGTGTCCCAGGAAAAGAAGGAAGAATACCCACAGAGATGGATATGAATTATAACAAAAACATATTTTCTTTATATAGCCTTTGTTTTTATTCACATTTGTTCTCTATCATAGAGATCAATGATTACCTTTCAATGTCACCTTATTAACTAAAGCTTCTAACATTGCACACACAGAAATACAGCATACACATATATTCATGTATATAGGGGCTAACATCACCAGCTTGATATTATCTGAAATATTCCATTTATATCTAGTTATGCAATCTGCAGGCTAGATCTATAACAGATTTACAGAATTTAACCTACAGGCAAAAATGCTTTCAAAGTGTTAACAGAGGCAGGTTAACAGCCAGGGATTCTAATAACTAGCTGACATTGAAAGGGATGTACTGCATGCATACAGTTTCTAAAGCCAGAAACATAAATGATGATATTTGGGAAAATTACTTTATGCTGAATGTGCTGTGTGGTTCTGAATCAGGGAAGAGGAGAGGAGACATTTTAGGTACATTTTAATATCCCTTTAAATATGTAATTGGCTAGTCAAATTCTCATACAGCTAAATAGTTATGAATGTATGTTAACCGCTTCTTTACATTCCAAACCAAAGAATACAGAGGGCTTCATCAAATTCGGACTTTCTTTATAGCAAAGGTTCCCAAATCAATATAACTTTGGTGTAGTGAGTGCGCATTGTGTTTACCTGAACCAGAATTGGGAAAAATAACACTGTTTGGTCTTCAAAACTGACTGACTGACTAGTAATACTATATTACTCTGTAACCCAAGTTATCTTTCTATGAAAAGTTTCTACAACTCTTACATATACTCTTGGAAGTTACATAAACATTCTTTAATACTCTTATGCACTTCTGTAGTTCTCAGTGGGGTTGCGCAAGAGCAAGATTTCATAATACCACTTCAACTATGGATTGTAAATCATATAAACTGAGCTAGAAATGTGCTCAGAGAGCTGAAACAAGTATTATTAAAAATCAAACAATGCCTTATATAGTTAGAAACACAATAGCAACACTGTCTGCATTGGCTACATTGGTAAAGGAGAAATTGACCTGGCACTAACCACTCAAGAACATATGGGGTGCTCCTACCACTAAATACACAATTAGTCAAGAGAAGAAAACAGAAGTGGCATATATAGGGCACACCCACAACACAATCTTATGATAAAATATCCTTTATTATAAATTGTGGAATATGGTGAATAAAGTGCATGAAAACATTAAAAACACAACCCCAACCTGTAGTATCAACATATATGGTACAATACATCAATAGTATACCAGTATACTCATGCAGTCATTCACACATACATTAGCAATAGTTGTTTGCAGCAATAATAGTGGCAAGTAGATCATCATAGACCCATTGACCCTCCTATACGGCCGTTTGAGAAAGTCCGGTAACGCGGACGAAACGTGTCTGGCAATTTAAATTAGCATCCTGCCTCAGGTATCATGATCATACTGACCGGTGCTGTTTGGTGAGACCCTCTTGTTTTGGTATTGCTCTGCCATTGGGATTAGGACTTCCACTGTTTCCTCCCCTTATTATAGGATATACTATTGGTGAGGAAAGCTGGGTGTCCTGGGTTATATACATATATATATGATTACTGTTGTTATTTATGTTAGTAACAGGATTTTGAAGTTTGTACACAGGGGTGATTTAGCCTGCAAGCTGCAATGAGCGTTCGACAATTGGCAAGGCATTTGCCCATGTGTGTGAACCTTTAGGCACAAGTCACAAAAAAATATGACCTAAAGATTATCCTATATACTAAACAAAGGATGTCACTTTGCATGGACGCACCACACCTGCACACGCACAACACAACTGCCCAAAGCCTACATATGCACACCACAACAACCACCCACATTGACACCGCAAAACAGTTGTCATGGTGACAAGGTAACTTTAGGTAAATGCGACTGCCACCCAGAACACCACTGCAAAACAGTTGTCATGGTGACAATGTGTGTGCCTTATGTATGTGCCTTAGCCTTAAACAGTAACAAGGTTATAATTCATTGGTGACTGTACCTAGTAATACAGTAATATATTTTAGCCAACTCAAGAAAATCTTTAGCTAAATTGTCACAAAGCATATATTAATATATATGGTTGGTAAGAGAACATGGTGTGGGGCTACTTGCAGACCTTTCTAAAAAGAGTCACCAGCATTTGGTTTCTCTTCCTTTGGATTGCAAAAGCCATTAGGCTGAATTGAAGAGGAATCATGCCCAGTGAATGCAAACAAGTAAGCCAAATACCAATTTACTATACTGAGATAGTAAATAAAAGACTAGATGGTTATTGAAAGAGAATAAATGTAATAAATTAGCCATCAAATGTATAGATCGAGCAGGTATTCCATAAAATGACAACAAAGAGAGATTTCTAAATTTCAGTCTGTAGTATGCTTATCATGTTCTTGAGATAAGAACAAACCTACAGTGTTTTTACTATTTTTAATGCAATGCAGGAACATTGATATATACAGCTTGCTATGATGTCAGATTTATTATTCCATACATGCTCTAGGGCACCATTTAAAATACAATGAGCATACCATCCCAGCTAGCTAGAACATTAAAATTCAGCTGTTCGCCTTTTACCTAGAAACTTACCCTGTGCTGATATAGTAAGTTTTAATTCTGCTTAAAGTGCAGAATTTTGGAACTGCCTTAATAAATATCATGTCTTTTAGCTAAAATCTAGCTTGAAGGTGAATGCTGTTTTTATGTTTTCCTTTAAGATAATTCTTTAACAAACTGATAATGCAACCACAGTGCACAAAATTATAAATACCTATAAATATTCAAACTGAAAGTATTGCACATTCTGGGTGAAGAACAAAGAGACACTGTCGGCTTCCTAGTCCAATTACGCTGATGTTATATACAGATATATAAAGTGGGGTTCTCCTCGCATACCTTGTTCATGGGCTCTTTGAGTTGTGCAAGGTCCTCTAATCTGCTTAACCATTAGCAGGAAAATTGAATCATAGAAAATATAGAAGGAGGATTGCACTCACTAGGTGAATTTCAACTTTATTGTGACATAGGTATTTACTGAACATTGTTAAGCATGACTTTTAAGGGCAATTAAACCATTCTAATTGACCATCCTCACTTTATAGTACCCAAGATAATCTTAACCACTGGGTCTTACCTAAAAAGAGCCCTGCAAATACAGATTTGTGATGCCACTATCTGGGGTCCCGTGCTTTAGTCCTGGACTGTGGCAGAACTGACCAATGGGAAGACACGCTTCTTGCACAGTGTGCTCTTAAATTGATTTAATACAGGGTTGTGATGGGGGTGGGTCTGGAGCCAAATTTGCAGGGCTCGTAATTAGATAATGGGTACTGTCAGGCCCTTTAACTCCAGTTCATTTAGCATTAGTTTTTATTAAGGAATTTTTTGGAATTGAGCAATTCATGTGTTATATAAGATACTCAAAATTGGGGCAAATCAAAAAACAGCAAAGAAAAAAAAACCTAGGAAAACAAAAACCAAGGCTTGTATAATACAGTAATTAAATTAACATCAAAAGGAAAATAAGAGAGAAAACATGACATTTTTATAGTTTATTAGGAGACAGAAATAAGAATGATGGTGTAATCAGTACTGATATCTTGTTATAATTAGGCTGCAAAAACTGACAGGTCAACCCAGATTTATCAGTCTGTACACACATGAAATGGGACCTTTTTTCTGGAAAATACCTTTATTTCTATTATCTTTATTAAAAGCATGTTTGGTCTTTACATTTTCTAACATTTTTAATTGCAAACATTCAAACAGAATATTCTATTTGCAGTTATTTCTTCCCCTGAAAATGATAAAGGTTTTTCCAAGGAAGGATCATTAGGTCTGTTTAATGAACTCCCCATGTGGTGCCTGTTTTAGGGATTAAGGTTAAAGGAGAAGTTAAAAAACCATCTTCAATTAGTAGTTCCATGGAAAGTGTGCTTTAAGTGTGGGAAATGTACTATGAATTAGACATCTACTATTTAATATCTAATCATTTAGCAAGGTTGTTGTTCTCTCTAAAGTAAAAGCCTGTAAAGACGCACATTTTTACAGACGTGATTTTTTTTCTGCCGACCGAGCGGACGAGGCTTTAAGCAAACTATAGTCCTAAAGATTATGTTACTGCTTTCGGCTGTGGCCACACCACAACATGTGTTTGGAGTTGTGCTGGTGTCAGTAGCTCATTTCCCATACTCCCATAACTTGGAATGGCTGCTCAGGTGGCCCAAACCTCCTCGATACTCGTTGCTCCCATGATGTCACGCGGCCGAGAGACATGACACGCATGCGCTGATGATGTCAGTCTGAGGTGAAAGAGGGAAGTTCACCATGTGGGCATTGCATGCATGACGTCACGCGTCTATGACACAGGGCAGTGTCTGTGAAGGGTACATATGGGTACATATGGACACTGCAGCTGCCTGCTGAGGTAATTAGATCCACATGGCTTGAATATATTTATTTATTTAAAAATACTAATTGATCAATAATAGCTGCTGCTTCATCTATATATAACAGTTATAGGATTCCCCTCATTCGCTCTACCTAAAAATGCTGTGTTAGAATCTGTAAATTCTCAATGTCTGTACAGTCGGATTTTCAGGCAAGCACAGAATTTTAAGGCAGAGCAAATAGGGGAAGAAAATCCTATAAATTATATATATATATATAACATACGGGAAGAAGGATTAAAATCAAGGGAAGTTACAGTTGCACTAGTAAGAACATTGTTTATTTTATAGTGTGTCCCTGCAGACTATATTATATTGGCATGACGACAACTAGCTTTAGGGAACGTATGGCAAATCATTGTTCCTCAGTTCGCAATGCACTATTGGAATCTGCAAACCCCCATAGCATTGTGAGCAAATATGGGGATATGGCGGTGGCCAAGCATTGCAAATTAGAAAAACACTCTGTGAGTAGTTGTCCAATAATGAAACTGTTGCTACTAGAGATGGACTAGAACTCGAACCCCAGTTTGAGCAAAACTATTCGAGTTCGAACGGACTCGGACTTTTCGAACTATAACGGATTTTCTATATTTTACAGACTTTCCATAATTATCGAATGTTCGAACGTTCGAGGCGTGCCAATATGCGTGTTAAATGTCTATTATACCTATACGTGAGTAAATATCGAATCTGCGATTAAAATGTCTATTATACCAATACGCGAGTAAATATCGAAATATCGAATCCGCGAGTAAAATGTCTTTTTTTTTTTTGCACATAATAAAAACTCACAAAAAGTGCACCTATTTTTTCACACTGGACTGTATGTCAATTATAATAATATATATATATATATATTATATAATGAAAAATCGTAGTAACCAACACTCCACAGGTCTTGTTCACAAATTTATTAATTTCAAAGTTAGTGCATAGTGCAAAAAAAGTTTAGCAACGTTTCGGCCTTGGTTTAGTGGCCTTTATCAAGCTTACTACTAGGCCGAAACATTGCTAAACTTTTTTTGCACTATGCACTAACTTTGAAATAATAAAAATTTGTGAACAAGACCTGTGGAGCGTTGGTTACTACCTGCTTTTTTAGTGTGTATTGGAAACCACAGACCAACAGCTCAGGCGTACTAAAGAGAACACTGTGTGCACACTATTACCATTTTCTGTATATATATATAAAAATCCAAGAGCAATCACTGAGCACTCCGAGGTCTTCATAAACATTTATTAGGTAACAGCAGGTCTGTATAGCCTACGCGTTTCGATGAGTATATAAGCCCCGTGAGTGCTGCTCGTTCTTTGAACTAATAGATACCCATTTGGCGTGCACCCGGGCAGCTGGCTCTTTGAAAGGTGTGCTCACCGTATTTTTGCTTTATATATATTTATATACACATAACTAGTGTTGATGTCAGGGAACACTCTACACCAACCTTCCAATGCCCCTGGTGCTAGGCAGAGATTGACATACAGTCCAGTGTCAAAAAATAGGTGCACTTATTTGTGAGTTTTTATTATGTGGAACAAAAAATTAGGCAACGTGTCGGCCTAAATCTGGGACCTTTATGAAGCCAACCTTTATTGAGTGCATCACCTATTTTTTGACACTGGACTATATATTGTACTGTATATATATATATATATATATATATATATATATATATATATATATGATTTTGTGTAAAATATAAAGTTTTAATCGCTTTATGTTATGTAAAATACAAAGTGGGTGTGGTCTGGGGCATGGAAATGGGTGTGGTTTAAAATTTTTGCATGCCACTGATATTCTTCCCTGTTCAAAATGTCACCTTCTGCCCCTGGAATCGGTGTAAAGTAGAGGTATTATATGGCCAGCTTTATGCAAACCTTTAGATGCAGGAAGTAGTATTTTGGATGCAGTTATTTATACACAAAAAATCATTGGATGGGCAGATTAATGTTAGTGAAATGAGAAAATACCTCTTTTTTCCATAAAGCATATATATTATCTCTGAAATTCTCCATTACGTGGACCATATTCCTTCCTTTTTATTAATACCCGTGTTTTCTACTCAGTGTTGCATATTTTGAAAAATACAAATTGTTCAGTACAGGTAGAAGTAAAAAATCTACACTATAAAGGCTTGCCTATGTATTTATCATTAATACAGTTTGGTTTGCAATAAACAAGTTAAATATAGCTGCATTAAGCCCTATAAGAAGAACTACATTCCAAAGAGTATTACTATAAATATATCTTGTTACATTATATTGAACTGGACAAAAGAAAATTCTTGTTATCGTGCATCAAAAATGCAATGAAAAAATCCACATTAAACCTCGAAAGGTATATTGTCAGAAACTATAAGAAGACTTTTATTTATATATTTTAACAACAAGATATAGTTATCCTTCCATTTAGGAGCTGCTTCATACTGTTATAAGGGGGGGGGGCTCTGCTGTTACGAGGGGAGCTAGCCCATTTATATGCATGTTACTAAAGTAAGGTAAGCCTTTTTTTAACATCACAAACAGCCTCTTCATTAGATGTTGCCCCATGAGTTTCCCCCAAAACATAGTTTTTAAAAAAAATAGCTTTTTTATACATTTTTTGAATTTTCTGCTGCCTCCCTTTACCTCCTGCAGAAGCCCTAGAAGTGAAAAAGGTGACAAACGATTGTTACCAAAGGCCCGTTTCTGACAACTATTGATTAATATATGGATGATCAGTCGGGCCAATCCGTGGGGTCGCTTATCAACTCATCCAACCATGCATAGCAAGTCGGGACTGCAATCCATTTTGTGCATGAAGCTTATTTGCAATATACAGTAAGATAACTACAATAAACTATAATTTTTTGTGCATAATTTTGTGCAGATAAATGAAACTGCCGAGTATCGTTTACATTTTTTTTCAAATTTCAAAAATGTTTAAAATTCTGTCAGATCCATGGATTTTGTAAACCAGTAGTTCCGAATTGAGGTCAGTTTTGTGACTCAAACTACTACAGAGTGGCCCCTTTATACCATTTTGGATATACTATTACCCAAAATGAAGTTTTGCAGTTTGAATATCAAGCTTGGCAAAATCAGCAAAAGGTAGATCAGATGCATCAGCATGATACAGAAATATGATAATAATATATAATAATCTGTTTATATTTAGAAGGAGGCATTGAGAACAAGGTCTCTGTCTCTTGCTTACGATACAAAACTATGCAGAGCTTTGGACATGATGTGCAATTGCTGCAAGCTGAAATGCCTATCAAAATAGGCAGCAGAATGGCAGATGAGATTCAGTGTTGATAAATGTAAGGTGATGCATTTAGGGTTTAACAATCCTTGTTGAACCATCTACACCATAAATAACTCTGGGCCATGATTAATAAGCACTGTATAGCAATTAAGCTATACTGCTTAATCAGTAATATACGACAGTGACCGCAAATGTGTGGTTGTACATTTACCGTATATACTCGAGTATAAACCGAGTTTTTCAGGCTGAAAAATCAGCCTGAAAACTCGGACTCAGTTTATACTCGAGTCAACCACTTACCTGGGCATTCCGGCAGCCGCGCAATCTTTTTCTGCACTGGCGCGCCGGCCTGACGTCACTGCCCGGCGCCAAGCCGGGCAGTGGAGGAAGAGCCCACAGAAGAGTCTACAGGGAGAAGAGAGTCGTCCACAGGAGAAGAGTCTACAGGGAGAAGAGTCCAGGAGAAGAGTCCACAGGGAGAAGAGTCCACAGGAGTCCACAGGAGAAGAGTCCACAGGGAGAAGAGCCCACAGGTACAAACTGAACTGAGGGGGAGGGGGGCATCAAGATGTTTGGGAACTACAACCTCCCAGCATGCTATTAGCTGGGAGTTGTAGTTTCCAAACACTTGAATGCCAAGTGAGGGTGGCATTCAAGATGTTTGGAAACTAACACTCCCAGCTAATAAAGCTTGCTGAGTTGTAGTTTCCAAACATCTTGAATGCCACCCTCACTTGGCATTCAAGATGTTTGGAAGCTACAACTCCCAGCATGCTTTATTAGCTGGGAGTTGTAGTTTCCAAACATCTTGAATGCCAAGTTCTACCCTCGGTTTATACTCGGGTCAATAACTTTATTAGGATTTTAGCTGAAATTGGGTACCTCGGTTTATACTCGGGTCGGTGATACTCGAGTATATACGGTACACTGAATGTTTATTAATAAATGAAAGTTTGTTCGTGAAATATAATGCGTTGGAAACCTATCGCAATGGTATTCTATGAGGATTGTAAGTCTATGATCGCTTCATCATAGCTTTACAATTGTTATCGGTAATTTACGATCGCTTTTTAGCGATACTGTGCCTTTATAAATATGGCCCTTTGGATCAACTGCTAGGTAGGGTTAAAGAGGAGGGTATAAAGGTTGGACTAGCTGGACATGTGTTTTTGTTTAAACCCAATTTACTATGTTACTATGTGAGTAGGTGTGCTGATGTCTTAGCCAACCCAACTGCTTTGTGCAGTGCTCCCATACCACAAAGGAGCTTCTGGAACCTGGAAGGCCTTCTTGAGGTTGGTATAAAGTCTTGATGTAACAAATTTATAGTTGCTTAGTTGCAAAATGAGTAATAATGTGGGCCTAGTGAACAAAACATGACACACTGGCAGTCATGGAGTATATCTCTCTTCCTAACAATAATTCCTGGGCTTGAGAAACATCTGCCCCCAGCTCATTTTCTGTAGCACTGATGGACATTTTAATAATTTAAACAACTGATTTCCAAGGTAGTTTGATTATCATAAATACACCAATAGTTACACAATAGTTACTCCATTTCATGAGGAGCTTCAAAGGAATAAGCATCACAGTTTATGAAATCAACACCAATTTCTGCACACAGTTATTTTTTAGCATCTGATTTACACCGCTACTAAAGAAAGTTTTTTAAAAGTTTGCATGGTTTACATCAAATAAATGATCTGTTTAATTAAATACAGTTTAAAATACATTTATAAAATTCCTGGCAGCATAGGCAAGAGGCGTTAACAAGACACCAACTTCAAGTTCTCTTAAATTTTGCTACTATTCACCAGTAGTGACAATCTACCTCTAATCTAATTTAAAAAACACCAGCTTTTAATTGTACTGAAACAATTCATATATATCTATCTATCACATACCTAACTGGCTCCCATTATGCCCACTCTACCCCAGATTAATAAAACGTGTTATCTTCAATACTCTCACTACCTTTGTCTTACTTCCCTATTACCATTTTCTGTAGGGCAAAGGGGATGTACTAATATAGATTGTAAAACACATCAGGGAGATTCAATAAAAGTTCTTATTGTTAAAAATAGTGCTAATTTTGCCCCAAGCAATCAGATGTTATTTAACACTTGAAACATCTCATTGGTTTGGGGAAAAATAAGCACCATTTTTAATGATAAGATCTTTTATTGAATTTCCATGCTATTTTTCCCATAGAACACTTTCAACAAACCCCAGATACTGCCTATTATAATAATAAGTGGACATATTCAGGGCTTTAAGTCATTCTCAGCTGAAATTTAGATCCCCTTTGGTACATGGTCATGTCCCTGGCTATGAAGAATGGAGTTGTGGGGCTCCTTCTTAACCACATAATGACTGTCAGTCACTGCCTTACTGATGCAGAGGCTCCCCCTGATGGTGGTCATGGTAATGCCCCAGCCAATAATGTGGCTGTACCGTTTTGTTCAAGTATGAGCAGGCATGTCAAAGAGTATTTGACAGAGTATTATATACTGTAGATGTTTTACTGCTTTTGGCTCACCTACAAGTGGTTACTACTAACCATTACTTGATTTAAAAAAAATTTGAACTTAGCCCTTTAGTATAAAACCCATTGTCCAGGGATCCTAGGGATGCTTTTTAAAAAATTAAGTATATTTACATTTTGGGGGACATTTATAGCATTAATGTTTCGGTGCAGCACAGAGCAGAACCAGATAAAGGTGCACTGCGTAGCACTGAAACATTGATGCAATTAAGTATCATTTGCCAGGAAAATCCAGTGTCCAGAATATTTTCTAATGTACTTTGAGTGGCACTGAGATATATTAATAGGTGCACATGGACTTTACTTTAAATTTCAAGGGGTATGATTTTTTATTTTCGCTCCCGTTTTCAACTTGCTAATTTAAACTAAAAATTGTTCATGAATAAAGATATCCAATGCTAAATCAATACACAATTCAATATTTTCAATTTACATAAAATTACTATAATAATGTTAAACTGTGCTCATAATCCAGGAATCCAAAGTTTCAAAAACACTTAACGCTTATAAGGTAAATAGTGTCATGAAACAGGAAATATATATTATAAGACAAAAAAAAATGTAATAGAGAAGTTAAGACTAAATGCTTTATGGCCAAGACAACATTTAAACATTTAGTTAGTATGCTGAAAAACAGAAGCAAAAGGGCATAATCAGAACCGCGGTTAAAGAAAAAAACACTGTAGCTCTTCAGGCAAAAAGTCATACTGAAGGACGACCCTCTATAGAGAGACACACAATGAAGAAAGATCTCTAGATTAGGATACTTTGCTGTGGATCATTATCAGGAGATAATCATATTTTCGGGTCATAACCTCAGATCATGGGCATCCCGCAGGTTAGATTAAGGCTGATGGCACACCAAACTACTAGATCACTGTGTTGTTCCAGAGGAAGATGTCTGTCTGATAGGAGAAAACACCACTGATCACTACCCATAATCAGTGAAACAACAGAGCGTGAACCATGTTCACATACAAAAGCCACAAGCCAGCAAAGCAGAAGTTTGGTGTCTCTGTGATAAACATACAACACATACAGACTGATCTCCAATGTTGACATTAATATCTGTCTGTCCCTTACAACTCCGACCATTACTTTATTTGTGGAAAACTAATAATGTAGTAGGCGGGGTCTTATTTATGGAAGAACAGGGTGAATCAATACTTAAAATTGGGAGATTTCTAGCATAATTTTGTTTAATTTTTGATTCACTAAAAACCATTATTTATTTATATATATATATATTTCTAGTGTTCACTAGTGATGACCCAGTTCGCGGATCCAAACCCGAATCCGCGGCAGATTTACCTTTTTCGCGAACGGCGGATATCACGGATTTTCCGGTTTTCCGCCTTCCGAACTTTTCCGAACCGAGTTTTCGAAAAAAAACACGGATTTGTCGTATTTTCGAAAATACGCATTTCGAAAATTTTTGAAATTACAAGGATTTCAAGTATTTTCGAAAATACATGAAAATACGTATTTTCATGTATTTTCGAAAATACGTGATATCTTCGTAATTTCAAAAATATTCGAAAATACATATTTTCGAAGAATCCCGTATTTTCGAAGAATCCTCATATTTTCGAGGATTTTTCAAATTTTAATGGGTCCGCTCACAGATTTTCGAATTTTCTAATTTTTTCGAAAATTTGCAGACCGGATTTTGCGAAGTTCGGACATCTCTAGTGTTCACTTCATATTTCATGAAATTCTTTATAAGCAGTGCAATGCTGGCTGGATATAGATTTCTGGATGTTCTAGATAGTGTCCCATTGTGTTTTTGGATTCACTGGATTCTGCTGGATTCATCCAATATTTAAAATATATTAAATATATAATATATATATTTTTGCATAAAATCAGCACAATTGGGGTGCAAAGGGTAGCAAAATCATGAGCAGGGAGATCTATCAAAAGAAGTGTTCAGTGGAATAGGGATGGCCTGTTCGCGGGTTTCCGAACCCGGATCCGCCGCGGATTTCTTGTATTTTCGAAAATGTATGAAAATACGTATTTTCGAAAAAAATTTAAAATTACGAGGATTTCTGGTATTTTCGAAAATTTTCAAAATTACGAGGATTTCTGGTATTTTCGAAAATTTTCAAAATTACGAGGATTTCTGGTATTTTCGAAATTATGAGGATTTCTGAAAATTTGCGGATCCTCGAGCGGACTGGATTTTGCGAAGTTCGGACATCTCTACAGTGGAATGGGGTATCTACTGAGGCACCAAAACACCTGCACAAATATTAACCAACTAGGTAAGATAGGGTATTCCAGAAGGGCTTAACGCAATCCAATGTAAATTGAGATAACTTTAATTACATGTCATGGTTTGGACAACTGTGGTCTCTCCTCAAATGTAAACACAAAGTAAAATATACATAAGCCCAAAGGAAGTTACATTATATCCCACCTCTGTACATTTTTTGATTACTCCAACACCTGTATATCCTTGTTTATTTTAAGATCCTCTACACATAATGTACCAATCAGAAATCTTGCACCTAGTTGATACAGTATATTTTACAATAGAGAAAAGTAAAATGACAGATAGAAAGTAAACATACTCATACAATCCTTACCTTCCGACATTTCTGCAACTCATTCTGCAACTGACATACTGACATTTAATCACTAACCATGACCCAGCTAGGAAATCTCGAGGGAACATAGACAGGTAAGACCACTTCTGCACCTGTAATTATGACGTGTCAATGAATGACTGCCTTAAAGGACAATTATACTCACCTTCCCTCTGCTCCACATCTTCGTGCAGTAGCTTTTACAAGCGTGCCTTCCTATTGGCCTCGTCACCGACGGGGAGGAGGGGGCGGAGCCTACCAGAGCAGCGTTGCTGCAACAAGCTGATGTAGGTTTCGTGAATCCCGGGGTAAGGACCTAGCGGTTCAGGTCCTCACCCTGGGTAAAAGCTACTGCACGAAGATATGGAGCGGAGGGAAGGTGAGTATAATTGTCCTTTAAGGGTAGGAGAGTTTGTACTAAGTCAATTTAGCTTTCCCCTGCTTTCTCCTGCTTGGGCCTCAAATGATAATGCCTGTGAGTTCCGTGTACTCTCCTGCTTGAGCCTCAAACAGTAATGCCTGTGAGTTCCATGCACGTGCGTGTGCACGAAACTCACAAGCATTACTGTTTGAGGCTTAAGCAGGAGAAAGCAGAGAAATCTCAGAGGGGCGGAGCATAACATTCAGCAAACCAGTAACAAGATGTCAGCAACTTCCAAGGCACAAAGCTAGGCTCCGGAGGGGCATAGGTAAAAAAGAAATATGGCAACAGTATTTTTAAAGCTGCAGCTTCCAAATGAACATAGCTTGATTTTACAGTGCACTTATCCTTTAAAAGAAAACTTATTACAAACAAATGTATGGCAGATGCTTTTTATGTTATGTTTAAAATATTTGGATTTGCTAATTAGATCAGTGAAAACCGGGCACAGTTCTGTTTTTGGTCCTTATTGTTATGGTAGGAATTGCCTTGCACTACAGGGTTCAGCAAATTTAACCACCTGCTTTTGGGAATTCTGTCAATCATTCTTCTCCAAAAGTTTTCTTCACATCTATAATGATGCAACGGTTCTAAAAAAGTCAAAGCAGCAGATTATTAGGCTGTGAAATGTATTTCATATTGAAAAATGTGTTCTTATTGAAACTTATTCCTACTCATACAAGGAATAATCCAGTAGCTTCTATGGCACACATTAAAGGCATTCTATATTAAATATGGCAATCATATTTGATTCAGTTCAAAATAATGGCAATTCTTTATTATCCTTTTTGACATAGAGAGCTGCAGCACTTAAAGGAGAACTAAGGATAAATAGATTGCAGGTGATTTTCCGTTTAATGGAGACTGCATATTTTTTTGTTGTTGTAAAATCTCATTGTGAAAATTTCAGGTTTGCTAAAAAAAAAGTTGACCTTGCAAGGTCTAAACCATTCAACTCTGAACCAAATCCCAGCTAATCACCTAGCCACTGCTGGTCCAGACTCTTCTGCTGCTTTCGTGCATGGAAAAGACATGGAACAGCAGCAGATGACGCTGTGGGAACAAGGGCTGGTAAGTACATTCAGGAGCAGAGTTGAAGAGTTTACACCTTGCGAGGTCTAGGTTTTTTGGGGGGTTCTATCAAACCTGCAACTTTTATTTGGGGTGGACATACCCTTATAAAATATAACAAGGCATGCCCAAAAACCTTGTTAAATTAAAAAAAAAAAGCAGGTGAAGTGTAGGGAAGGCTGTTGTAAACTTCAGCAGCAGCATCAATGGAAACTGCACTAGAGTATACAAAAAAAAAGTAACAAACCTACAGCACCCAGAGTTTCAGGGGAAAAAAATTGAACAAGTCCCCCCTCATTTGATTAAAGAGCAAAAAAAAATAACTTACCAGAATTTTGTAGGTTTGATTGATACTTCAGCAAACCTTCCCCGCCTTGATGGATAGTCAACTAATCCCTAGAGATGGCCGAACTTCATAAAGTATGGTCTGTTTTCGAACTTTCGAACTTCAGTAAAAGTTCGAAAGTTCAAATTCAGACCTATTAAAGTCAATAGGGGAGTAATAGTTCGAAAAGTTCTGATGATTTAGAGCTAAACTAACAATGGTAACTTACTGTAAAGGTTAGCGAATGATACATTCGAGGGTTAGTGAAAACAATACACATACATTTGAGGGTTTGTGAAAACAAACGATACATTAGAGGGTTACCAAAAATCAAATGTTACATTCGAGGGTTAGCGAATGATACATTATCGAAAATACAGCCGTGATTCTGAAAAAACTAACTAGTTAGAACCCGTACTAGTTCAAATAGTTCAAGTTCATCCAAACTCATAAAGTTTGGCTCGAACTCGGGTTCGAGTTCGGTTTTGTGTCCATCTCTACTAATCCCATTCTGCTTTATAAATGTTCTATATAAGTAATAGGATACTGGTGTGTTTTTTATTAATTTTGTGGCTGTTTTATCTGTAGCACTTCAGGTCCTTAATAAGCAGAAATAACCTAAACTGAAACATTTTAGTACTCTTTTAAAACTTGTTGACCACATGTTAATACCTCCAGCTTGTACCACATAACTTATCCACCATTTTTGGATAAATGCGGCTTTAATGTAATTTGATTCTTACATGTTGTTGTCTTATGTACAATAGAATTTAAGAATAGCTTCTGCTTCTGGACAGTACCATATATACTCGAGTATAAGTCGATCCGAGTATAAGTCGAGGTACCTATTTTTACCTGAAAAATTTGTAAAAACTGATTGACTCGAGTATAAGTCGAGGGTAGAAATTATCACCACTACTGCCTTCTGTTCTGTGTTGTTTTTAGGCTTTAGTTGCCCTTTAAATGGACAGCAGAATTCCCATACATGAATCCCATACAGTAATAGCCAAATCCAGTACCAGTAACCTCCAATTCTTTTGCACTCCAGATGTTTGGAAACTACAACTCCCAGCATGCTTTGTTGCTGGGAGTTTCAGTTTCTAAACATGTGGAGTGGCAAGGTTCAGTAAACTTTTAATTAAGCTTACCATCATTTACAATTCTCCTGACACCCATATAGTAAAGGGCCCTCTGACCCCCATATAGTAAAGGGAACTCTGACCCCAATAGTTAAAAATGTCACCTGTGAGTTGTAGTTTCAAGCTGTCCTTTGCACTGTACTAGCAGCTGTTTTTTGCCCCAAACTGAGGAGACTCATCAGATTTACAGCATCCAGTGACAGTGCTGAGTGAGTCCAGCAGCCAGAATACAGGAAGCAGGAAGTGTAAAGGCAGATCAGCTCCTGTAACTTTTTTATGCAGGTTAACAAAGCGCCACCTACTGGTTACTATCTGTAATTGCAGAATTTGGATCTAATTTAGGACTTGACTCGAGTATAAGTCGAGGTTAGGTTTTCAGGCTAATTTTAAAGCCTGAAAAATTCGACTTATACTCGAGTATATACGGTAAGTGAAAAAGAAGAACTTTTTTACAGTTTGGGTTATTCTCTAAGCCTATTGCAAACAGTAAAAAATAAAATGTTATTTTCTTTAAAGTTTTGCAGCCTTGATAAATAAGTTTGATGAAAATGAAAAATGTATTTATTAATGGAACAATACGTTATTATATGAAAAGCATGGGATGACCTTTGATTTGCCCCACATTGTGGAATAGCTGCACTGCTAAAAGAAATTTCTTAAATATGCTTTATAAGCAATGTTTTCTCCACAAACAGTAAAAAACAAGGAAATTTCATAGAACTTGCACTGTGAAAATATAATTTACCTCTAAAAATATATATATAGTTTTAGTAAAGGAAACAGGGCCAGTCTAAAGCTAGCCATACAGATCTTACCTGTTTGATAGAGATGTAATGTGGTTTCTAATACAACCCAGTTTCGAGTCGAATCTGAGGGTTTCGAAGTCCCAACAATTTTCGAAAATCAAATATTGAAAGTAGACGATTTTCAAAAATCACAACTCGAAGAAAATTCCAAAAATTCGAAAATGGAACAAAACTCAACAGTTGACAAGTTGACAAGAATGTTGACAAGGTGCACAAACACCTCTCTGCCACATTGGCTCCCTCTACCTAAAGTAAAAGGAGCCGATGGGGCCAGACAGAAATCCTGTCCTCCACAATGACATTGTGGCTTATGCAAAATAGGTTTAGCTTATGCAGAAATGATCAGAAGATACTGTGGCATAATTAGGCAGTGTTGTGGCACATTTCAGAATCATTGTAGACTTGTGACAGGGGAGATTCATGTTTCTGAAATGGGACCCTGGAACTATTGTTTTTTTTGCCATAGTCCAGGGTGTCAGGCCACACTGATGCGACTTCATAGAGCAGGAGGCGTTTAGTGGCAATATTTCAGTAGTATAATTTACATTTTTGTCATGTATTACTGTAAATATATTATTATTATATATATTTCACTGCAATCAATGTTGCGTGACTTATAATTAATAACAATTTCATTTGATTACAATATTCACTATAAGGTCATTAAATATAAGGCTAATTACAACAGGAAGAACAAAGGTGTACCAGCAGAAAAATGTACATTGACAAAATGCGCATTAACTACTGTGGGTGTTTCAGAATTCAGTACAGTTTTTAAACTAAGAAACAAGCAAAATTACCTGCAAACCTGGCGCTCCATTCAGCCAAGACTGCCTCCCACTGGATTTAGGAAGATTACCACTATGGCTGTAGCATCTTCTTTATTACAGGAATATACAGTAAATTATCGGCGCTGGATTGTGGGTTTGTAAGGATCTTTATACAACCTGGGAGCATCTTTGCTAAATGAAAGTAAAACGGAACCTGGGTTTTGGGAGGGTGTTCTGTTACATGCTACATTTTTGTAAGAGGGGTGGGCATGCCCTTTAATCATTTCATTTGCATCTGTTAAAATAAAAAATTATTTATTTTAGTTATTGATCAGACAGTCTGATCAGACAAGTTGGAATATCATTGGCCATTGGGGTGAAGTGGTGGGTAAAGTTGCTGAATATTTTTTTTTGGAGCAGTACCAAATGTCTCAAACGATTCTTGATCAGATTTCTAATTAAAAAAGAATTGGCCGATGTGTTACGAAGACCAATACCCTGATCAATTTCAGATTGGGGAGTCATTGATTGCTTTTCCTATTGGCCATTACCATAGATGTTTATAGCTAAAATTAGATTGACACTTTTCCTGAATATTAACTCCCATGGTGTGATTTATTCTTGTATATTATTATTATTATTGATTTATATAGTGCCAACATCTTCCATGGAACTTTACAATTACATACAGGGTAATACATATTATACAAAGTCTTACATATTACATACACAGGTAATACATAATATAAGCACACAGTGATGAGTTACTTACAGCAATACTGTGATACAATAGGAGAGAGGACCCTGCCCAAAGAGCTTACAGTCTAGAGGATATGGGGTGAGATATAAAGTTGCAGGAATTGGTAGGCTGTAAGTAGATTGGCAGTGGAGTGTGAGGGACGGTTAGGATCAGGTTGGGTCAGTGAGAGGGGTAAAGGTTTTTACTAGCATCTGAAAAAAGAAACAAATGTTGGGGGGGAGAAATATATTTCTCTTTATACCTAAAAAACAATTTACCATGTTGACTAATATGAATAGAATACAAAATGGGGCTTACTTTGCAAACCAAAAAGAAGCAAATTTACCTAATTTTGGGTTATATGCTTGTAAAGATCCAAAAAAAAAAAATATTATTATTATTATTATTAATATGGATTTATATAGTGCCAACATGTTCCGTGGTGCTTTACAATAACATAATCATACATTATATACAAGGGTAATACATATTATACAATGGCATACACATTACATACAAAGGTAAAGCATAAATTATAAGTAAACAGAGTGATGAGTTTTTTTACAGCAATACACTGATACAATAGGAAAGAGGTCCCTGCCCAAAGAGCTTATAGTCTAGAGGACATAGCGGGTAGACATAAGGAGAAGTGAATAGGTAGGCCTTATCAGATTGGCAGTGGAGTTTGATTAGCAGGCCAGGTTATTTGCTTGCCTAAAGAGGTGGGGTTTGAGGTTATGTTTAAAAATATTAAGGGACGGTGAATGGTGGACAGATGGTGAAGGGAGTTCCAGAGCAGAGGGGCAGCACAAGTAAAATCCTAAATGCGGGTGTGAGAAGAGGTGACATAGGTAGATGAGAGGAGGGTATCATTTGCAGAGCAGAGGTTGCATCTAGGATGGTATCGGTGGATCAGCTGTGTGGATGGGCTGTGTTGGATAGTGCTTTATAGGATAGGGTGAGAAGCTTGAACTGAATCTTTTGCATGATGGGCAGCCAGTGGAGTGACTGACAGAGAGGAAAGGTGTTAGAAAAGCGAGAAGAGAAATTATGAGCCAGGCAGCAGAGTTAAGGATGGCTTAAAGTGGTGCCAGGCGGTCATTTGGTAAACCACACAGGAGTGTATTGCAGTAGTCAAGCCGGGATATCATTAGGGCATGAGCTAGGATTTTGATAGTGTCAAGCGTGAGGAAGCGGCAAATACGAGAGGTGTTTCTGAGTATATAGGTAAATCACTCCAAACCCTAAACTGCAATAGTTAGAAATATGAAAGATACAAGTCTAACCTGAAATGCTGAACAATGATGTACTGTGCTCACATGCTTGCGTTCAGCCACAATGAACGAGTGTGCGATTGACAGACATTTCAGATGATACTCAAATGTGTGTGGCCGTGGCGTGGCTGATTGCCCAACCTCACAGATCAATGAACGACAACTGACTGAACAGCCACACATGCACAATTATCGTTAGATAAAATCATTTATTGTCTGCTTGTTCATTGAGGGTCGTGGCTGGAATCGAGCGATGGGGCTTAAGTGTCAAAATGAGACCTAAGCACCATAACTAAAGAGATAAAAGACAGATGGAACCTTTTCTTTGGATGAATAGATTTTGCTTATTCTTCCAGAAAGATTCTGGGCATTTATTCTATTGTTTCTGATAGGAACATTTATGCTTATTGAATCTCATTTCTCAAGACATATATTATATATCTATACATTGTTGTTTTCAATAAACATCCTGTACAAATCTTAGCAGATAATTTATTGTTATGTTTTGCTCATAAAGTCACCACAAACTTAGGTTAATCTATCATAAAAATAATTTATTATTGAAAGGTTCATTATTAGGCTGTTGGAAATAGATATCCAGTTATCCAGGCTCAGTAAATACAATTGGGCTGTTGTTTTAGCCAAGTTGGATTCCCCAAGCAACTGCAATCAGAATCATTATGGTACATGTTACATGTGCACAAGCTCTGTGTGAGTTATTTTGTAACAGAGTTGTTTGATTCCCTGCTTAGCTCTTCTCTACCCTTCTCTATGTAGTATATATTTGTACTTCATATGATCTATATATACTATACCCACTCTGATGGCACCTTATCACATACAGTATTTACTGTTTGTCTTTCATATCAGCTTCCCTTTTTCTATTATTCTGCAAATGGACATATTCTTGTTTGATATTAGATTCCACAGCCGATCTTTAAGTCAATCAATGTTTTCTCAAGAATTGTAAAAATGATTGGGCCAAGCAGTTGTCTAAGCATAACAGGAACATTGGATGGGTATTCTTTTCCACGTGTACATCAGTTATGAGATACCTCTGTGATTATAGCTATTGTCATGGTCTCATTGTAAATATGCTACACTCACATGCACCCTGAGAGCTCTAATCAACACATGGGGCCACTTACACAGAGCCGAGAAAGAAAGGACATGAAGCAGACTTAGGTAGTAATATGTTAGAGACATTAAGCTCCTATCTATGGGATGTACAACAGATGAATTAAAAATGTGGGCTTTTGTCTGGAAACATTATTGTGTACATTGACATTGCAGCCTCACTCACACCTTGTGTTACCTCTTTTACTCTGTCTGATCATCTTTATTGGATTTTACCACTGGTCAATAGAGATGCACTGGTCACTAGAGGTTCCCTGGCAGTTTTACTAAACAGAGGTGCGTTTTTGCTTAAATTCCTTTGCATACTGTGCAGAGTGTTTTTTATTCTTGGTTGCCAGTGACCAATGAAGGAGGTGGAACCCCTGCTTAAAAGACAACTATACTGTAAAAATAAACCTTTTAGAAATGAGACAGGGAGGTAGGATTGATTATTCTCACCTCCCAATATTGTTTTTGAGGAGCTAGAGCACATACAGTTTTCAACTGCCAGGTGCCTTCCTGTAATAATGCTGAAGCATTCAGGAAGCCTGGCAAAAGCAATTTTCTTCATGCTGCTGCTTTTCTTATATTAGAAGGTAGAAAGTACCAATCCTACCTCCTGCCCCATGAACTTTTCATTTTAATTGTGTTTGAAATACACACTCTGGGGGTTATTCAATAAAAGTTCTTATCGTTTAAAATGGTGCTAATTTTACCCCAACCAATCAGATGTTAGCTTTCAAATGTTACATAAGTTCTGATTGGTTGGGGCAAAATTAGCACCATTTTAAACGATAAGAACTTTTATTGAATCTCCCTGTATATTTTTCCTTTAAGGAACAGGGAGAAGAGATGTCTCATATCTGATTTCTGTGGGGATCTTTCTATTGGTGTAGCCCCATGTAAGAAGAGGTAAATGGAGAACATTGCACCAGCAATCTGAACTTCTATAGGTAAGTACAGTACAGTACTTTTAAAGGGAGTATTGTTGTCCTTTAACTTTCAACTCTGGTAAAGCAAAAAATCTAGAAGCAATTTTAAAAATACCCATGTAAAGCAAATAGGATTAAAAATATGATACTGGGAAGAATGTTTTGCAATAACCGGTGATTTTGGTCTAGATTTGCAACTTTGACCCAATCAAGCACTTTGGTATTTTAAAACGTTTTGTTTATAAAGACAAGAAACCATCAATTAAAGATTTATTCTTCATACAATATATAACAGTTTTATTGTTTGTTGTATGAAGAACAGATTTTCATAAATATCAGGCCTCGAGATGCTTGAAAATGAAAACTCTGAAGATTCTCTGGCTGCATTCTGTTGAAGTGTGCTGGGAATGCTGGGAATTATAGTTTTCCAATGGTTTGGAGATCCCTGATGTACAAACCCTGCCTTGTTAAGATTTATGTATGTACATTCATTGTATATTTCCCTTTAAAGCAAATAATTGATATACATGGTATCTTCAGATGGACAAATTGAACATGTCCTAAATAATTGCCACTGTTATATTAACAGCAAAGTATAGCAAAGGGGATGCAAAGGGTAGAAAATATGTAGAATGACTAGGCATTTCAAGAATTAAAAAATCATATGTGCCACTAAACTGTCCCTTTAAATATAGTTCCAAGTACACAATATTCTCCGAGGCTTGATGAACAGAATGTACATGACTACTGCTTGATACCAGGGCTGCTTAAAGCGTAGCTGTATTTTTTCTTTTTGTTCTTGCGTATGGCCATACACATACATATATAGGTTCAGTATGTATGTGACTTCAGCATCGTATATAACAGCCACATGTCATGAATACAAAACGTGGAACTGTTCTTCATTGGTGAGAATAGTATTAATTATTCCCTTGCACACCCACACCGGTCACCTTAGATAATAAGGGATCCACTTGAGGGAACTCATTCCTCTTGTATTTAAGGGCAATTATGGTATTCATAAGATCAAACACATTAGGAACATATTTATCACTTCCCTTTTAGTGTTGTATCCAATGATTTGCTTAATATTAGATTGACAGCAGTGTTAGCGAATCAAAAAAAAATTCTGAGATTTAGTAGGAAGTAGGAAGTTAGTAGGAAGTTGCGAAATGTGAAATATGTCACTTCCTTTGTAAAACATGTGACAGTCTCTCACCTTACCTCACCCCTCCCCTCTCAATAGAAAAAAAGGAGAGCTGCAGTTTGTATATATATATATATATATATATATATATATATATATATATATATATGGCCTCCCCAATGGTGCTGTTTGGCTTGAACTGCACAATGTGACAGAAATGCCTGGGTCTATTCTCAGACCTGCAGGTTTATTCCATTAATATTCCATGGATTATAGCTGTCACATAGGTGGTTGGATGTGTGACTCCTACTGCCTGAAGGGACCTGAATAATCCTTCTCTAAACCAATAGTGTAATTGCTATGGGAGTAAGGGAACGGCAGTTGAATCACTTGCATGTTCAAACCCTTTGGTAGGAATCACTAAAGCATGGGCTTTTAATGTCTGTAAGTCAGTAAAAGGGCTTTATTCCAGGATGTATGAAAAATACATTTCCCAGTATTACGTTCAGCAAGGGAATGGTGGGAGTTGTAGTTTTTAAACATGTAAAAAGTTCAACACCCTATCGTTTCACTGTATTGCATTTTAATACATTCATTAGTAAATGGACATTGAGAAGAAACTTACTGCTAACAGAGAATGCTGGCAGTTGTTGTTTTCAAACATGTGCATATTCAAACCCTTTGATAGGAATCACTAAAGCATGGGCTTTTAATGTCTGTAAGTCAGTAAAAGGGCTTTATTCCAGGATGTATGAAAAATAAATTTTCTAGCATTCTGTGCAGCCAGGGAATGCTTGGAGTTGTAGTTTTTAAACATGTAAAAAGTTCAACACCCTATCGTTACACTGTATTGCATTTTAATACATTCATTAGTAAATGAACATCAAGAAGAAACTTACTGCTAAAAAAGAATGCAGGGAGTTGTAGTTTTCAAACATGAGCATATTCTAACCCTTTGGTAGGAATTGCTCAAGTATGGGCTTTTAATGTCTGTAAGTCAGTGAAGGGGCTTTATTCCAGGATGTATGAAGAATAAAAATGTCAGCATTCTGTGCAGCCAGAGAATGTTGGTAATTGTAGTTTTTAAACATGGGAAACGTTCAACACCCATGCTCTATATCATTACACTGTATTGCATGTTAATAGATTTATTAGCCAATGGACATAAAGAAGAAACTTACTGCTAACAGAATGTGGGGAGTTGTAGTTTTCAAACATGTGCATATTCAAACCCTTGGGTAGGAATCAAAACTTACTGCTAACAATACTTTGAGATACTTTGCATGTCCCCACCCATTTCTTTAGAAGTGAGAAATATGTTTATATGTTACATTATGCTATTATAATAACATGAGTCTGTGAGGTACCTTCTGTATATAACAAGGCTGTACTTCATTATATACTCTATGGGGAGCTTTTAGCTCCTTTAAAAACATCTCTCCCTAATATTTATAGCTAATCACTATACTGTGTTCTCTTAACCCCATCATAATTGTAGATATGGAGCCTGCTGTGGTTAATACTAATACGTATGTACCTAGCATGTTATTTTGGATCATGTAAAGGATATCAGGTTGTCCTATGGTGCTGTTTAGTTAGAAATGCACATTGTGGCAGGATTGCCTGGCACTTGCTGGCAGGTCAAATAAAAATGGGAGGGTATGTGTGTGTTTGATCATATTATGCGGTGGGATTGCCTGGGTCCTTTTTAGGACTTTCAGACTTATCCCATTTGAGTCTCCCCCTGGATACTTGCTGGGAGTGGAAAGAGAGAACAAGTTCAGTATGGATCCTAATACCTACTAGCTAAAGACATGTAAGTAGCCTCTCTCTGGCCCCACAGCTTAACAGATATATGCATAAGGGAGAGGCCTTGACGTGGTTGGAAGGCTTTTCACTTTTATGCATAAAATTGTAACTAAAAACCCCCATGTTTTTACTGTTTGCACTAGCATAGATATTATGATATATGGGGCCCAGAAATGTGCATTGATCGTCTCTTTTTTTGTTTGTTCATAAGGGAGAGGCAGACAGAGCCCGAATCACTTGCATGTTTGTTCACTTTGTGTTCGTATCACTGAAAGCATGACCCCAAGCTTTCAATATAAATTATTACCTAGCAAAACATACACACATAATTTCCACTGTGCACCAACTGGCTCACTTTTGCTAGTAACATATATATTTAAATATAAATACTGTATAGATATTTTCCCCATTGCTGAAAAGTAGTGTCTGGCCATAACTACTATAAGAATTCCAAACAGTAAGCCAGGCATTCTGGGACACACTTAATACAAAAATACATATGACTTTCCACTAATAGCTAGCTTATTAATGTAACATAGTAACATAGTAACATAGTAATTAAGGTTGAATAAAGACATTCGTCCATCAAGTCCAACCTATTCCCTTTTTTTTTTTTTTTTTTTTTTAACCCTACCTAACAGTTGATCCAGAGGAAGGCAAAAAACCCCAGCTAAAAAAGGGGGGGGAAATTCCTTCCTGACTCCAAACGGCAATCGGAAAGTATCCCTGGATCAACCAGATCTATATGCATTAATACCAGTAATTCTCAATATTTTTTAGTTTTAGAAACTTATCCAGGCCTTTTTTAAAGTTATTCAATGAACTTGCCATTACCACCTCTGCTGGAAGACAGTTCCACAGTTTCACCGTTCTCACTGTAAAGAAACCTCTCCTAACTTGAAGATGAAACTTCTTTTCTTCCAACCTTAAAGGATGTCCACGAGTCCTCTGATATGACCTATTAGTGAACAATGCACCAGAGAGTTCACTGTATGGGCCATTAATATATTTGTATAAGGTTATCATGTCCCCACGCAACCGCCGCTTCTCCAATGTAAACAGCCCTAACTTGTCTAATCTGCCTGCATATTCAAGCCCCTCCATTCCCCTTATTAATTTAGTTGCCCTTCTCTGGACTGCTTCCATTTCCAAGATGTCCCTTTTGTATATGGGATTCCAAAACTGCACCGCATATTCCAAATGAGGCCTTACCAGTGCCTTGTAAAGTGGGAGAATAATATTTTTCTCTCTTGAATCTATTCCCCTCTTTATACAAGACAATATCTTGCTAGCTCTAGCTGTTGCTACCTGGCATTGTTTGCTACAGCTAAGTCTGTTATATACCAGAACCCCCAAATCTTTTTCCATTTCAGATGCACCTAACACAGAGTTATTTATGGTGTAGGTGGCACAGGGATTATTAAATCCCAAATGCATCACCTTACATTTATCAACATTGAATCTCATCTGCCATTCTGCTGCCCATTTTGATAATCTATCTAGGTCTGCTTGCAGCACTTGCACATCATTGGAAGTTTCCAAAGCTCTGCATAATTTAGTGTCATCAGCAAACACAGAGACCTTGCTCTCAATGCCCCTTTCTAAGTCATTTATAAACAGATTAAACAGAAGCGGCCCCAGTACAGAACCCTGAGGAACTCCGCTTAGAACTTTAGCCCACATAGATGTAGCTCCATTAACCACCACTCTCTGTTTGCGGTCCAATAACCAGTTCTCTATCCATGAACAAATGTTTTCTTCAAGGCCAACAGTCCTCAGTTTATACATTAGTCGCCTATGTGGCACAGTATCAAAGGCTTTTGAAAAATCCAAATATACCACACCCACAGCTGTGCCTGAATCTAACTTCTTACTCACTTCTTCATAAAAACCAATTAAATTTGTCTGGCATGATCTATTTCTCATAAATCCATGCTGACTACTACTAATAAGATGATCTCTGGAGACAAAGTCAAGGATATGATCCCTTAACAAAGTTTCCATCACCTTCCCTACCACTGATGTTAGGCTTACAGGTCTATAGTTACCAGGCTGTGAACGACTACCTTTTTTGAATATTGGTATTACATTGGCTTTTTTCCAATCCAGCGGCACATCCCCAGACAAAAGCGAATCTGAAAAGATGAGACACAGTGGTCTTGCTAGAACTGAACTAAGCTCTTTTAAAATCCTAGGATGCAATCCATCTGGTCCTGGCGCTTTATTGATATTAACTTTGTCTAATTGATTCCGTACCATATACTCTGTTATCCAATGTGAAAACTCTTCATTTCCTCCCTGCACATTGTTACAATCCCTACTGTAAGGATTCTCAACAGTAAAAACCGATGTAAAAAAACGGTTTAGCAGATTAGCCTTTTCGGCATCCTCTACAACCACCTCAGCTCCATTATTTAATGGTCCAACATTCTCAGTCCTCATTTTTTTACCATTTATATACTTAAAAAACATCTTGGGGTTGGACTTGCTTTGTTCGGCAATCCGTATTTCATTTTCTATTTTAGCTAGTTTAATTGCTTTCTTGCACTCTTTATTACAACTTTTGAAGTCCCTGTAAGCCTGTTCTGTGCCTTCTGCTTTCAAAATTTTAAAAGCCCTTTTCTTTTTTTCCATTTCCCTTTTTACCTGAGCATTAAGCCATGCAGGAGTGGACCTAATTTTTTTACACTTGTTTCCTAAAGGTACCGATTTGGAAATGTTATAGTTTAATATCCCTTTAAAAGTGGTCCACATCTGCTCAGTATCTTTACCTAGAAACAGTTCCCCCCAGTCTATGAGCAGGAGCGATTCCTTTAAAAGCATAAAATTAGCTTTCCTAAAGTTAAAAGTTTTTGTTAAGCCAGTGCACTTTAGTTTTCTGCAACCTATATTAAATGACACTATATCATGGTCACTATTCCCTAAGCTTCCCATTACCTTCATCTCCAAAATGAGCTCTGGGTTATTAGATATCACCAGATCCAACAACGCATTCTTTCTAGTAGGAACTTCTACCATCTGTGAAAGAAAATGCTCATATAGGAAATTTAAGAACTTTATACCTTTAGAGGTGCTGGCAGTTCCCTTACTCCAATCTATGTCAGGGTAGTTAAAATCCCCCATAACCAGAACATGCCCCATACCAGCAGCCTTTGCCAACTGCATATGGAGATTCATTTCCACCTCTTCCCCGGCATTTGGCGGCTTATAACACACTCCAACAATTAATTTACCTACCTTCTTGCTTCCTGCACACAGTTCCACCCATAATGTTTCTGCCGCATCGTTTGCTCCCCCATCTATTCCATCTTTTAAATTTGGCTTCAATTCCTGTTTAACATACATACATACTCCTCCTCCTTTCTTATTAACTCGGTCATGTCTAAATAAGGAGTACCCTTCAATATTTACTGTCCAGTCGTGTGAATCATTAAGCCATGTACAAGGTAGGAATGCGCTCTCTTTAATTAAGCGCACTTGTATGGAGACAATAGTTCCCCTTTAATATTGTTTGTAGCACGTACAGTTGCTGCAGAACATAATTTCCAGCGCTATGCTGTGCCAGGCACAAAACAATCCTACTTTCGGCTTTATTTACTGGGAATCGTTGATTATTTCTAACTGTAATTTTAAACATTGTGTAGACAGATCTAAAGCTGGGTACACACTGTAATAATAAAGGGGCCCCCTTTATCAATTATGTGTGTACAGGGAAAACAAGCATTACCGAGGCAGACAAACATTTGCTGTTGCCACTTGTTCCTGAATGAAAAATCCCTAATGATCCTCTTTATACTTTATACTTTAACAGATTCTATCTGTTGTTTGTTTACAGTTGGTACAGTGTGTACCCCATAAAGATCTAATATTAGATCTATTAGATCCAAAAAAGCTGGCAGCCAGTGTACTTATTCTAACATGTCTCACAGAAAGAGTTAAAAGTCACAGTTTTGGTTTTAATTTTGAGATGTATGTTAAAAAAATATCTTGTATTCTAAGTTATATTAAGTTGTATGTTGGATACTGTACATAGACAGGTTTACCTTGTGTCATAAAAACACAATCGCACTAATGTGCTTTAGTCCAAATCATTCAGCACTTCAGCGAAGTTAATATTATTGAGAATATATGCAAAATATATGATCAGTTTAAAAAATTCTCAATAAAAAGGTAATCTTCCTATTTTCATTATTTCATTGGGTGGAATTTACCAAAGGCTCAAGCTCTCGGTCCATACTATTAATAATGTATTTTTGGCCCAGGGTAAATTCCATTTTGGACTTTTTGGAATCTGTGTGTGACTATAACACCAATGATAAACATTTCTCCATCAGCCTAGTACTTTCCTAAAACCAATCCAATAATGTGTACTGCTCTTCTATTATTCTATTCTTCCTCTTGTCCTCTAACGCTGGGTATATCTAGGAAAATTGCATTTTGACATCAGTCTTGTAGCCTTGATAAAAATGATGTCACAAGAAAAAGGACCCCACAAAAGACTTGCAGCACGCCAAATGAGTATACGATATTTTAATTCTATAAGTTCAGAACCACCAGTGTTTTTTTACATTTCACAGAAAAAAGTAGAAGCCAACATTTTAATTCTTGCTACCTTGTGTTAAGACAAATGGGAGAATTAATTTAATATTTTACAGATTTATTTTGTCTAACAGACTGTTTTAGACTTTTAACACCAATCTGTAATCAGCTTCTTTTATAATCTTCTTTATTCTCCTCCATTCTGCAGCTGACACTACTAGCTGTTTGTAAAATAATTTAAAATGAAATTAACATTTCAGATGATAATATTTAATGGTTAAGTTCAGCCTAAAAAAACCCAGTTGCATTTTATTCTTACCTTTTTTCGACACTCCCATGGTGAGTTATTAGAAATTACAGAACAAGGATCCCTCGTTGGAAGTCCCTTCTCTGATCCTGTTGCGAGCTGGTTATGAGTGCTCTTAAAAGAAGTAACTGGCTATACTGGCAAACCTTGCAAATCTCCAAATGTCCAGTTATGTAACTTCACACAGTGTGCAGCTCCCTTTCATCCCTGGATGTACAGGTAGGATTTACTGTAACAGGGTCTTTTATGTATGTCCAAATATACAGTTCCTCTTAGTTCCTCATTGTCTCGGAGGAGATTACCAGCAATCCCTTCCAGGGAGCAGGGTTATGACATCACTATTCTGGGCTGAACTAATTTAACAGCTCTGTATAAAACTATTTACACACTGCATTGTACTAAGCAAGATACATAAAGGTAACATATCCCTACATTAACCTTGAAACTCTTCTTCAGAGTGCTGTTAGGGGTGACAGTTAGTATGTGGAAAATGCATTCTGGGAAATTCCCTCTCCCAGTGCTGGCTCATTGTGATTACAAAGCATGCTTGCCCTCACAGAGAGTCGTGTCTGATAAAGGGGGTGTTGGCTAAGAGTGGGAGTGGGGATGCTTAGCCTGAGCAAAACAACTTCTCAATTTAAGGCATGCAGTAACACACACACAACTCAGGCATCTATTTATTTATAAATTAAAGGAGAACTAAACTTATTTTTTAAAATCCTAATGTGGAAGCTTTTCTCCCTAACATACCTATACATTGAAAGAGTCTTCTCTAGTTATTTGCATTTAGTAAATACAAGTAATAGATTCTGTAACAAAGGAGGATTCCATGTTGTTGCCAGTACAACTTATAGCCCATGTTGGCTTCAAAGAGCCATGACCCCTGACCCCAGGATTCACAGGATTTTCTAGCTTCACTTTATAGGAAAAGATAAACAGGGAGATTCAATAAAAGTTCTTATTTTTAAAAAAATGGTGCTAATTTTGCCCCAATCAATCAGATCTTATTTAACATTTGAAAGCTAACATCTGATTGGTTGGGGCAAAATTAGCACCATTTTTAACGGTAAGAACTTTTATTAAATAACCCTGAAAGTTTCTAAATTTACCTGTGATCACATTTGAGTTGATGGTGGCAGACCATGTAAATGCTGTGGGTTTAGGAACAAACAGACCAAAAAGTCACAAGTTCTAATCCCCTTGTTTACTTATGAAACAATATATCATAGTCTGCTGCCTGAGTTTATTGCTTTTTTTGTTTCCATGTTTCTAGAAAAATATAACGTTCCTACATGTGTACAAACTTTATATATAGCAGCTCTGTTATTCATTTACCAACCAGCGTGTTGACAGTCTTCCTGTAGCAATACAAAATAGTGAACTGATTTTACTGATATTTACTGAAATGTACATCTATCTATTGCAAGTTCACTGGTGGTGCATTCTCGTAAATTGCTGGGTTAGTAAACAAAATAGACTACAGGGGCACAGGTTTGATTTCCAATGCTCCCTTTCTTTTTGTTTTTATTATGTGTCTAGCAAAAGATAAAGACTCCACAAGTACTAGTTAATTACATATTAGCCCTTGTGGCCTAGTGGGAGAAAGCTTAGTTTTTAGAAGGACACAGTATAAAAAGTTGCTGGTTCAATTCCCCATACTTACTTTTATTTTTTGATGAAATGTTAAATGTTCTGTTTCTTTCATCCATGCTAGCAAAGACACTGCAAAGATTACTTTTTTTTTGTATGAAAAGCAAAGGTATTTATCATTTTTAGGGACAGTAGCATTTGTAATGTGTTTACAAAAATACTGCAGAGGAAGGGATCTCTGAGCTGTAGCATAATTGGCTATCAGCTTCCAGGAACCAAGACTGCAGTTTCCTGTAAATGTGTACTGTGTACACTTTGTGGGGTGTTCCCAGATAAGGTGTATTATGGGAGCTGACTCCTAGTACTCACAGGTTATTTTCACCCAGCATCCACAGCAAAGGGAGAGATGAGACACAGCTTGTTGTGTGTTTCTGAATGTGCTCTGTCTGTTGGGACAATGTTGTCTGGGGACTTTATTTCTCCTTTAAGATGAGTCATTTGTTTTTTCAGTTTACACTCCTATTAAGGAACATTCAGTTTTTATTATATGGGGCCCATGGAAATACTCAATTTCCTTGTAGTACTATGACAAAACAACCTTCTTTAGACTAATTTTAGAGAATTTCCAAGGTTAGCACCCTATAGCCCCAAAAGGCTGTTTTTAGAAACCAGTTGATAACACAGGGTTTGTTTTGCTAGGGGAACATCACCAGGAGGATGAAGGCAAAAGTGATATATGAATTCAACAACACTATCAGTATAACATTCTCATAGGAAAATAAGCTTTTATTTTATTTTGTAGCTTTCCATGCGGAAATTGATTGTGCAGAGCATTTTGCCTTAGTTTTATTCTACATCATATCTGCTTTAGTTTGTTCCTGAACGCATTGCTCACAGATCTGGGAAAGATTAAACTGCACTTTACAACACATTTACATAATATTTATTGTTTAAGCTGAAGTCTTTGCTTTTCAAAAAGAAAAGCAAGTGAATATAAATCAAAGCAATGGATACCAGATTGACACTTACCTGCTTAAACAGTTATATAGAATATTAACAAAATAAAATTTAGAATCCTAACCTAAAAGTTTAAATAACTACATGCTGCTATCTAGTCTTGTTTTTATGTACCCATAATGCCTGCCTTCCCTTAACAAAATGCGCTCCGAAGTCCAGAAAGTCCCAAAATCTAAACTATACGCCCAGTTTCGGATGGAACATTCGGATTTCGGAACCGAGGGGTTTTGTGTCGGATCTGGGTCTGAGTCGTACCTGGATCTTATCTCTAGTTGTGATACACTAACAATTCTATAATATTTTACCAAAATGTCCCTGAATTAAATATTTGAGTTAGTGTATGTATGTATGTATAGTTTATAAGTGCCACTTGGGGATGCAGCGCTGTACATTAATAAAATTAACGGGCCTAAATGAGATGGAAATGTGCCCACTACCTCTTCCAGACTTTCCAATGGTCATCATCAGTGATATACTGTACATTTAGATTCGTTTGATTGGTCTAATCATTGTATTTAAAACAGGGTAGGTTTCAAAGTTCATTCTGAACTGAATGATTGTAGGAAATAATTAGTGTGTTTGAATAGCAGTGTTGTTCATGACTAGGGATGGTGGGTGGGGGTGAAGGGGAGAGGAAGCTACTCACCTTTCTCTCTAGCTTGGTCCAGTAAGTTCATATCTCTTCATATAACATAAAAAAAAACGTTTTGAGGGATCAAATGTTTTTATCATGTTTTTTTAAAAATAGTTAAAAAAAAAACAATTGAAAAAAAAGCGGATTTAAATAATAATAAAAATCTCTTTATTTCGATGATAAACGCTGTCATGTTACAGGTAGGTGACATGAACAAGCTTCCCACAATGCCAATCTCTAAACTAAACAATGTCATTAGCCAAATACTGTGTAACAACAGGACTAGAACAGTTTATTTCTTGCCCAGTGCATATATCAGCCTCGGGTTAGTATTATGCATTACCGTACTATGCCATCACAGGATTCAGAGTTGATTGATTTGCATAGCCTATCAGCAGAGCCTCGCTTTCCATGAATTTAGTTTGTAAAAGCCTAGCATTGACTTAATTAGGTATAACAAATATCGATAACGATAATAGTTTCCTGCTTTTCCGCTTAGTTCCTTTCTATTGTTTTTGAAATCAGCTTGTTTGGTTTTACCCATAAATATTAATTTGTCAACTATAATTTGCAAATATTCTAGCGCTAATAAGATTTTGCCATCATAAAATGTATGTATAAAATGTAAATGAATATTTACATTTATGAATATTATTTAAGCAATGGAACCAGATATTTGTAGGTACCAGGTCTGATTTAAACGTGTTGACAAGTTAAGGTTATTTTCAATACATCTCAATACATGAGAAAAATTAATTATGTAAAAGTGTATTGCAATGATTTCTGGGATTAAACTGAATATGATCATTCCCAGACTGTGCAACACTGGGGAATTTAACCCTGAACTTTGTTACCTGTACTTGTGTCACTATTTGGACTTTAACATCAGAATTTAAATAATGTAGAGTTTAATATATTAAAGGACAATAGCATCAAAAGAAAGTTGCTCTCAAATACAAACAAAAAAAAACACTTCATAGAACACACTTTGATTTCTATGTTAAATTGCATCACTTATTCAGCTATATGTTGCTCCCAATACAGTATAGAATGAAAGCTTATGTTAGTTGGGGGCTTATTGCTTTCATTAGAACAACTTTTTAAAACAAAGTTTTATTGGTTGTGAGGAACACAAAGGAGTAGACAAGTTGAAACAGGTTCTCATGGAGCAATTGTTCAGTAAGCCATTTGTAGGGTATTGAGATTTTTTTTCTTTAAACTTGGGGTTACGAAACTCTAGTCATCTTTTGCAGGTGTAAGTGTAAGTGTAAGTTAAAGGAAACCTAAAAGTAATATATAAAATACTTTATAACAAGAGAACTGTTGGAAGCTTGATTCTTTATTTTTCCTAGTCATGAATAGAGATGTCCGAACTTCGCAAAATCCGGTCCGCTCGAGGATCCGTGAATTTTTGAAAAAATCCGAAAATTCGAAAATCCTCGAGCGGACCCATTAAAATGAAAAATACCCTCAAAACTACAAGATTTTTCGTATTTTCGAAAATTTCCGAAATTACGGGGTTTTTGAGTATTTTCAAAGATTTTCGAAAATACGGGAAAACTAGTACTTTCGAAAATTTTCGAAAATATGTATTTTCGAAAATACGAGTTATCCTCATAATTTCGAAAATTTTCGAAAATACGTATTTATGGAAATAAGAGAAATCCCCGAAAATACGTGAAACTCGTAATTTAGAAAAATCCGCGAATCGGAAGTTCGGAAGGCGGAAAATCTGGAAAAATCCGCCGTTCGCGAACGGGATAAATCCGCGGCGGATGCCCTTCATGTTCACCCCCGAAATGTGGATATTCATTCTTGGAGTGCGATCCCTTAATTCTTCCTTTCTTTGAAGGTAAACAGCCACATTTGCAGGTTAGGACATCACCCTTAGTTATACATTTTGTGATTATTATCTTAACACAATTGACATAAAGCATAAAAAATCACTGTGTTTTAACAGCATTAATAATAGCAATTGACCATTTGAGGTGAATCTACCCACCTTGCATGCAAAATGATGTTTAAGATTGTTACTTGTAGTCACTTTTCTATCCCATTTGTCTGCATCACTTTAATTACTCTGACTTACTACTACGTATTTGTCTATAGACTGATGGCTTACCATGACTGTTCTAAGAAGGTCAAATGATTAGTGCAGCAGTTCTCTTGTAGTTGTAGGGGACATAAATGGATTATGTGCCAACATATGTTGTAGTAGGGATCTATCTTGATAACCCTGGCCCTCACATCATAGAATGCGGAGATCAGACTCATCAAAACTAAGCATGGTTCCTTTGGTTCCTCGCTTCCCATAGTTCTTAGTTGCTTTTTCTAATATAAAAATGTAAAATACCAGTGAAAGCTTGCACCCTCTTCCCTCCTATTCTAAGTCATTATGTTGCACAGTTCTTCCTCAAGTTAGTGTGAAAAGTAGTTCATTGAACATGGGCAAGTATGCCACCAAAGACTTGAGGAAGTCATCCAGAGAGGTGTGCAAATTTTAGGGCAATAGAAAGAGAAAGAGTGGTGGAAAAAGAAGGGAAATGGCACAGAATAAGAAAGGCAGAGCAACTTTTTGTTCTAAATATTATACGTTCTAAATATTATACGTTCTAGATTTTTTTAATGTCAGCAAACTAGCATACATTTTCACCTCCATCTTTTTACTGAGCCGCCACATTATAGTGATTAATTATGGTAACTGTGTTAGTTACTCAGTTTTCACTCTGGCTGATACATTTCCTGGAATGATTTTTTTGCTATATGTGGGGAAGGGGGGGGTGGATGGTTGGGGGTGTGTGTGTCTTTGCACAGGTATTTAAACATAGCACCTGACAAGTTCCACTCTAACAATCTGGCTGCATATGTGTATTTGTATATTTTTCTGGCTCTAGTCCAGAATATGAATAATGTAAACACCGCCTGGATTATGTTGACATTATCCAACAGAAATGGCTAAATACCAAAATTGTAAGGATGAAATATACTGATGTTATTCAGATAATCTTAACACTCTCCGTGCAGGTGCAGCTAATGTTAAATGATATTTACAATTTAAAAAAGAAAATGGTGCTGTCTAGAAAGCATTTTAAACTTTTCCTCCTTCGGCTCATTTCCATTAGATTTAACTGAAACCATAAACCAAAATACACACAAGCCCAAAACCACTGCATAAATGTACTCACAGTGATCACTGTGTTGTACTAACATAACATAATGAAAAAGAAGTAATAAGTAATGGTAACCATGACATTTAGGAGTTGGTAATAAAAACACTATGAAATATTCATGGGAAATATAAACATAATGAGATCTATTTATGAAACTTCACGTTATTTCTACATATTGCACAATACTTTGTACATTTATCACACACACATACACACACCAAAAAAAGTTGTTATAACACATGAAGTTGAAACAACAATAATACCAATCTGTTGCAAGTTGTGTTTAATTATTTGTTAGTCATTTGTGGAGCTGAAAACTCAAATCAAATCAATACTAAAGAGAAAATGTTCTCATAAAAGCTGAAGTTGTGCCACAAAACTTCCATTTTCATCAAAAAATATTGTGTCTGACACCAGTCTGGCTGAAAAGTCGGTAATCAGATGGGTACATTTTTTCATTTTGGGTTATCCATTAACAATGGTGAATCACAGCAGGGGTTTAATTGCAGAAAATGTAATTCATTGTATTGTCATATTTGGCTGCTCCATGTGTTGCCAACCTTGGTCATTTTTTATGCCAGTGTTTTTTGCCAGTGTTTTTTATGCCATATTTTGAAGTCCCACCACAATGTAGCTTATTCATATGACATGGTATTATGTGAATTGCTTCAGGTGATTTCCATAACCCAGGAATGTGTAAAACACATGTTAGCTGGGATAACATGGGTTTAACGTTTAACTGGTGGCAAAAAAATTTGTTACATTTTGTTACATTTGTTACATTTAAGGGAAAGGAGCCATTAAGCCGGCACACCTTACCTCACTGGCTACATCAATGCTGTAATGGTCACATAATGATTACATAATGGGAACCAGGAAGGTAAGAGGTGTGCTGTGCTCCTTAGAACCCTGATGGACCCCATTTGAAACCAAAGATATTTTTCTATTATCTACCTGAGCTCTTCATGAAAATAGCAGATGCAAAACACTCTCCAGAATTCAACATGATTGGTTGAATCCAAGCTTTAATCTCTTAATATAGTGGGTAACAAGGAGTATCACACTGCAAATGATCTTGTTGGCACTTCTAGCACTCTTTGATATTATTGTATTTGAACTTTAATAGCCTCACTTTAGATTTCTGCCCATCAGTCACTGTGTCATACAACTTGGAGGTGGGGTTTTGAGGGTATATATGTGTGTTATTAGTTTTACCTGAGGAAGGGGGCAGGTGGCTCCCTGAAACGTTGTATATACTTTTTGCACAATAAATGATCTAGTGTGCTCCTACTAAATTTCTTTGCTGCAAATGCTAATGTTCTTTACATCAGTTTCATATGTTTTTAGTTTAGTAGCATAACTATACGTATCAGAGCCCCTGCCTAAACTGGGTAAATTCAGACAGGATTTCACCCCTTTAATGCCTAAATGCATTAATAGTTATACCCAGATTAAGTTGATATATTTGAATTATGGATGATGAAAGAAGAAAAAACTATTTGATACAAGAAAATCCATTGCTTGTAAATCATAACAGTGAGCTCTGCACCTTTAACTAATTATTATCCATATTAATTCAGATGTATTAGAAAAACATCTTAAAGGGAATGGGGAAGGTTTTCTGACTGAAAGGTTCTTTTTACACAAGACCAGTATTTTCACATTTTTCTACCATGTCTAATTCATAAATACTAAGGCCCTTGGAAGAAAAAAACCTCATCATCTGTTGTTTGTATTCACATGAAAGCTAGATTTTGCACAGCAAATATGAATATTCTCTCTATTTTTCATACGCCATGCAATATCCTTTCAATCTCCAATACCCTTTACAGGAATAATTAGAAAACACATAAAATCCCACATGCAGAATGTTGACATGTAGAACACAATGGGGCTCAGCTGATGATTTGGGATTTTACTGGATATTTAGTATCTAGGGAAAGCAATGAGCAAAGAAACATGTGTTTCACTGTTTAATACTCTAATACTAATCTCCTTAAAACAGTAATTCCACAGTGATTATCTAAAGAAAATTAGGTAGATCTAAATGCTTTAAAATCCATTTAATCCAATATTGCTTTACATTAACTCATTAATACTGTATATGCGAAAATATGGATCCAGTAGCAAATAAACCATTCAGATTGAAGCATGCAGAATAATTTAGATTAGTTGAAAATACAGTTAATTCCTGTATCATATAGCGGTGCCTGTTTAAATCATATAGTTCTGCAGACTTTTCCTTTAATACCTCTAATACTCTGGACATTCTGATTCTACAGCTGTCCCTGCATTAATGGTTTTAAATATATTTGTGATGCAAATTGGATTTTTTTAACATTAATATGACCCTTGGCCCTATATAAGGAGGCACATGTGCTCTTTGTGATGTTCCTTACCCTCCAGATGATGAATAAACATTTCTAGATACATACTGAGCATCATCTGTCTCTTGCCTACAAAGCTGAAAGGTGAACTTAAAAAAATGAATATACCAGATTAAAAGCCCTAATAAAATATTACCATAATATTTGGGCATCTGAATGTTTATCTCAGGGCTAATAATCATAATTATATTATTATTATTATTATTGTTGCTGCTGTTTATGTTGTTATTTGTTTCTTGTGCTCTAATTCGACATAGGTATAATGTATTTCTTACATACAGCTACTAACTGTATCATCGGTTAGCATGACTTGCAGTGGCAAGTGATGTAATCTACATATAGCCAGATAGTTATCCCTTGCAGTAGCACTTCAGGCACTCATCCAGTGTCTGAAGTGCTACTGCAAGGGATAAGTACTCAAAACAAATATTAATATGACTCGCGGTTAAATACCTGTATTGTTATTAAGCAGTGAAATATCAGGACTACGAGTTCCAAAAAACAAACTAGTATTTTGTTCTTATGCAATGTTGAAAGAAATATTTTAGTGAAATATTGCATCCAGCTTTAATGTCTTGCTGGCCATAAGTTTTATAGATTTGTATGCACCCTGGACATGTATTAATAAATAAATATTACTCCTTGGAGTCAACCTGGTCATTCATTAAATATACTCCAAAGTTTTTTAATCACTATTTTAGTGCTAAGCCCACCGATTGTGAAGAAGTTTGGTTTGCTACTGAGTGAGCCTTAGGTGGTGGGGTACCTAAGTACAGTGGTCTCTATTTACATATACATAGAGCTGCTATCTGTATATCACAAATCAGCAATTTTGATTGCTTTAGAAAGCGCACACAAGGGGCCTTATTCAATAAGATGTACAAAAGGTTGTCCTTGTTCTTAATCTGAAGCAATAAATCAGATGTTACAAAAGCATATACTGTATAAACACGTTTTGTGCCCTTCCACACTTATTTAAAAGCCATGATATGGGGGGGGGTGTTAAATAGTCTTTGCTTAGACCATCCCCAATACATATAAATATGTTAAAATTATAAAAACAAGTTAATAAACTTTTTCTGCATTTATCCTGCATGTTATACACGTGTAAGCCCGATACTATATATATATATATATATATATATATATATATATATATATATATATATCAATACTATACCGATGTATTTTATATTTGCACTGCGGCTCCTGGCTCTCTGGTAGAGAACTTGAGTGCATGTGCACACCATCAGCCATTCCTGTTTCTTAAGGTTAGTGCAGTTAAATGGACCTGTGTACCGCTTAACAGGAAAAAAGTCATATCAGTAGAAAGCCATCAATGTATACTAAAGGTAATTGCTTAAAGGAGAACTACAGTGAGAATATTACCTACCATTTTTTTACATACCGTAATCTAGTAGTCTATGCTCCGCCAACCTCACCATGACCATTTTTACCTTTTATATTGCTATATCTTCTAAGATACAGCCATCCAAAGAGCACTATTACCTGCCCAACATTCACACGTAGCACGCATCTTTAAGCAACAAGAGGCTTGCTAGTGTATAGCACAAGAGAGGCAGAAGAGTGAGATCTGACTAACTATATCTGGCCCAGTAACAAGGAACTTGCAAATGAGTGTCCAGGACTTTGAAGGGAGGCAGAGCTTAAGTGCAGTGTTCGGCATCAATTAGGGTAAAAATAAAAGAGTTTCAGTGTAATGCAATAATACCTAACCTATGCATTATTGGTGTTGTTTAACTATTAGTTGTGACATTATCAGATGTGTTTCAAGCATCTTACAATAAGTGGTTTGTCAGTGTTACCCTTGTTGTGCATTGATGGCTTTCTACTAATAAACAGAGAATGCTTGTTCTTTACTTCATTATACCACTTAATAAGCTATGTGTCTGGTTAAAGGCAGTTGGGTTGTGGGCCCAGTCCTTAAGGTCTACAGACACTGTACAGATGCAGTAACTTGCCTGGAATTTTTTCCCCTTCTTTTTAGTGTTCCACAAATGACTTCTTGGCAGCTGAGTGACTTTGTCTGTGCCAGCAGGGAAAAGAGGCAGATTAGAAGTAGAGATGGGATCCGGGTGCGACTCAGACCCGGATCTGACACAGAACCCCTTGGTTTCCGAAATCCAAATGTTCCTTCTGAAACCGGATGGATCGTTTGGAAGTTTGGAAGTTCGGAGCGAGTTTTCGATTTTTATTAAACATTCAAGCTATTTTTGAAAATTCTTTAAAATAGTGTTGAACGTTCGATAAGAAAATACAACCGGAAATTCGAAAATAGTTTCCAATCATATTTTCGAGGATTATCGAACATTCAAGGCTATTTTCAAGAATTTTAGAAAATAGCACGAACATTCGATAAAAATTGAAATCTCGCTCTGAAGTCTCGATTTTAAGTTCCGTTTTTGGATTTTCGGATCTTGGGGATTTTGCTGGGACCCGAAAACGGAATGAAACCCATCAGTTTCAGCCATCTCTAATTAGAAGGGGCTGCATGGTGGCACCTCCTATGCTCAATTTACAGTTACAGAAAATAAGTCTGGGTACACACGTTCCAATTTCGGACCTACCTTCTAGACCAATTAATTGATTGCTTATTTGCTACTCATAAGAAAAACAGCACAACTGTCTAGATTGGCTGAAATTTACAGACATGCCTGATTTAACTTTCATCTGATTTGATTGGTCCTTTGTGATAAAAAATTACTACTGAAAATATCGCGGGTCAATGGAAAATCCCTTTTTTGTGGCAAAACAACACTTTTATTAATACCATAATGTCATAGTACCAGTTTGTGTGTTGTAGTGTTTTAAGTAGAGCTGACCATTGAAAGAACCAGAAAGTGCTGTATATTTTGTGTGTGAATACCAATAGCCAATCTGACAGCCAGTCCACTAAAGGGGTGGGAAGCTGTTTCGGTGCTTTTGGTCATTGGTATATAAATTTCCCATGCCATTTCTCAGATTTCTTTATATTTTAAAACCCTTTAACACTTTAATTATGGCTATTAGCCTTTAAAATATAGCATAGTAATTGTAGAATGTTCCATTGATTTCTCCAGCACAATTTTAGTTTTTGGGACCTCCCTGGATTTTTACAAAGCAAACAGGGAACACAACTAAGTGGTTTTGCATCATATTTTCAATATTTATCAAAATTTCAATATCTATGATAAGATTCTATGGAATTTAGAAAATACAATGAAAACTCAAGAATTTTAATCTCGAAAATCTATTTCTATTTATTCATTCTTACTCAATAGATTATTAGACGAAATGTGTCAGGTTAAGCCCTTGTTTCATTTTATGTTATTTTTATGGTTAGAAACCCGTCCAGTTTTATTTGTTTTCATCTGCATCTTATTAAATATCTTTAGTCTACTCACATATCGACTCAACTTCATTTCATTTAAAGCAATGCAAGGTTTTCACTTTTTGGTGGATCAGCCAAAAAATTTTGTGTTTTTGCCATTTCATTTGCCATTATATTTTTAGGATTTTCAATAGAGTGTTTTTCCCTCTTTCACTGAACACTATAGAATATTAACAATCCATAAACGATCCTTTTTCATTTGCTTTATCATTCGTACATACCTAGTTCTTACAATAAATTCTTGGAAACCTTTTTGACTTGGCTTTAAAGTTTTTGTAGTTTAAACCTTAATATATACAGTATATATAATTGATAAGTTAAGGTCTTAAAGGGCATGTTCACCCCTCAGATGAAAAATTTATATATATAATATTATAAATATAGAGATATTCTGCTCAAACCTTTATTCAAAAATACTTTCAGGTGCGGTGCAACGAAGGACCGGCAATTTATACATTACACAAAAGACTCCAGCACTCAACTACACATACAATTATAAATGAATGGGGTAAAAGAATTAGACATGTATGCAAGCAATGAAGGGTAATCACCTGCACTGTAGTTCAAATGGATACCTTTAGTTACATTGTTTGTACAAACATGAGTCAGCTGATGCGCCACTCCAAGGCAGTATCCCAGCATCAGTCCTAACCTAGTGAAAAAAATATATGTTCCCTGGGGCAACAAGACCATACCTGCTTCTCTCTTTATTTAGTATGATCTATTCCAGGGACTCATGTGTGTTTACTGATCTTATATACATTCCTTCTATCTGGACTGCATATAAGGGGCGGAGAATACATTTACACAGGGAGCAAAGCATATAATAGGGCTTTGGCCGCACTGCCCTTAATTAAATACAAATATAGGGATATGCTGCTCAAACCTTTATGCAAAAATCCTTTCAGGTGCGGTGCAACGAAGGACCGGCAATTTATACATTATACAAAAGACTCCAGCACTCAACTACACATACAATTATAAATGAATGGGGTAAAAGAATTAGACATTTATGCAAGCAATGAAGGGTAATCACCTGCACTGTAGTTCAAATGGATACCTTTAGTTACATTGTTTGTACAAACATGAGTCAGCTGATGCGCCACTCCAAGGCAGTATCTCAGCATCAGTCCTAACCTAGTGAAAAAAATATATGTTCCCTGGGGCAACAAGACCATACCTGCTTCTCTCTCCTCAACCAATCAACTCCCTCTAAAAAAGGCGATGCCACATTCAGTTCCCCAAAAACCTTAAGTTTAAAAACAGTATTATTTGTCCCATATTATTAATTTATGTACATACTGTACATACCTTATTTATGTCTTGCTGTGCTTCAGCAAAAATGTCGGAATGTCTTGTGGAGTTGGGCGTGGTTTAGGTAAGTGGGTGTGGTGGACTAACGAATACTGGCTGGTGAACTGGAGGACTTACTTGATATTGGCTGGTGGACTGGAGGGCTGATCTAACAGTGGCCTGCTGAACCATCAACCATCAAGTTCAGCATGCATTGTTAGGTCAGTCCTTCAGTTCACCAGAAACTGTAAGTTCAGAACTTGAGGGCTGAATTAATACTGGCTGGTTAACTGGATGACTAACCTAGCAGTGGCTGGTGAACTGGAGGGCCAACCTAACTGTGGCTGGTAATCTGGAGGGCTGACCTAACAGTGGCTGGGAAACTGAAGGGCTGACATATATGTAACACGGAGGGTGGTAATATATGTGCCAGAGTGCCCCTGAAAAGAGACTGGTACATATAAGTTTGTCCACAGTAACTGATACCTACAAGTTTGCCCACAGTGACTCGTGCATACAAGTTTGGCCACATTGAGTTTGACTGGTACATACAAGTTTGCCTACAGTGACTGGAACATACAAGTTTGCCCACAGTGACTGGAACATACAAGTTTGCCCACAGTGACTGGTACATACAAGTTTGTCCATGGTGACTGGTACATATAAGTTTGTCCACAGTAAGTGTGACTGGTACAAACAAGGTTGTCCTCTGTGACTGGTACATACAAGTTTTTTCACATTGACTGGTACATACAAGTTTGCCCACAGTAACTGGTACATACAAGTTTGCCCACAATGACAGGTACATACAAATCTGTCCACAGTGAGTGTGACTTGTACATACAAGTTTTCCCCTTAGTGACTGGTACATACAAGTTTGCCCACAGTGACTGGTACATACATACTGGTATATTCAATTTTGGCCACAGTAAGTGTGACTGGTATATATACATTTGCCCACAGTGACTGGTACATACAAGTTTGCCCAGAATGACTAGTACATAGAAGCTTTCCCACAGTGACTGTGACTGGTACATGTAAGTTTTCCCACAGTGACTGGTATATTCAATTTTGGCCACAGTGAGTGTGACTAGTATATATAAGTTTGCATAGTGACTGATGTAAAAAAAGTTTGATCTTACTGTGCCAGGACGGAGGATCAGGAGACAGAAAAGACACACAGATACTGAAGGACTTTTGCAGTGCTGGCACTTCTTGCAGTTGCATGCATGGTTGTGGTTCTCTTGCTTTTTTTTTTGCCACTCTTCCCTGCCTCATGAGAGAGGTGCCACGGTCTGTCAAGCATTTCATTCTCACGGCTGGCTACTGGAGTCCGGCCCCCAGCAGGCCCCCTCTTTAAAGTGCACCCCATACACCTGCCTAGGTAGCCTTTTGGGTAATCCAGGTCTAGGAATAATTGATCCTATGTTTTTAGAGTATAGTTGTCCTTTAAGACTGATTCCACAGAAGTGTTTCTGTGCATGTTTAGTGTACAACTAGTCTTTTATTTTGACTAATTAAAATACCTTAACTAGGTCACAAGCATAGGAATGTATTAGTGCATTAACCTTGTATACTCAGAACACTTAAGGTGACCATACACTACTCTACCCATACTACCCATCTAATGGGTTTTAACAACTATCTAGTGAATGGCCAGATTTAGCCAATGCATTTAATCTCTTTGGGCCTAGACAAAGTCACTGTGCCTCTACCTCAAATCAAAACATAAATTGTACTCACCATGTTTAAGTTGTTTTACACCAGTTTTAAGACTATAATAGTGATGTATAATGAGTCCAATCCCCCGTAGAAAATGGTATGCTGATTATTGCCTAGTGTGGGTTTAGATCTCTTACCCAGAAGACTGAGCATTTTCTTTATTGATAAAATACACTTTAATTTGAATACGATTGCTATTCCTACCCATATACAAATACTTAGCATTATTATAAAACAATGTTTTGATATGATTTTCTTACATTATAAACATTCCAAAAACAGGTAGGGTGTATTAAAGGAAAAGTGTAGCATGGAATATTTTGCTATTACATAGATACATTGTTTCAATCTGTGACCTTACCTGAGTGAGTTATTTAACTTAAAGTATAAGATGCACCTAGAGGGGTAATACATTGAGTTTAATAGGAAGACAGTTAATAACCTTTTTTATCCTCATGCACTATCAATCATGACTGTCACCAGTCTGCTGAATCAAAGCAAAAGTGTTCTTCACAGATGACTGATTAGAAACGCAAAATCACAAGATCCATCTTCATGGTCACTTTTATTATAGTCATTTTTAAACTGACAGCAACCTGCTCAGTTTCAGCAGACTGGGCATTTCAAATAGTGTCACTCAATGCAGCAAAGCATGAGAAGATTTGGGTTGGATTGTACTTAAAAATAATTAGGCCCAATGCCTATTGTCAAAGCAAGATAAAGCATTTTTCCATCCAATCTTTCCATCATGAAGTCTAACTATACCTTTTGTCTATGAAGCTACTGTTCAAAACTGTTTTTTTTTCTTCATTTCCACATCCTATCTTTACAAAGTTGATGGTCTATTGATATGGTTTTATATACATAAATAAACCAACCAAACCTGTTTAAACCCGGATATTTAAACAAATGCTGCATAAAATATATATATATATTATACATTTAACCCATTTGTCAGGATCAATTATATTCAGCAAGCAATCAAGCAAGGTACTGTAATCATGTTAACTGGTATATCTGATGTGGCTGGTTTGCAAGCTGTGTGTGTGCATTATGTGTGTAAATAAGCATGTTGGCATGTTCAGTTTGTGTGATATAAGCATACATGCATTGTGTGTCCGGTTCAGCTTAAAGACCATGTTTCTGCATAGCTAGGACAATTCATTACATTAATGCAGAACAGCTAGTGGGAGGACCCTCCTGCATCAAAGGGTTAATTTTGTGACTGGAAATAATCAGACTCCATGGATCTGGACTTGCAATCAAGAAGGTTGAAAAGATTACGATGACATCAAACCCGACTTTAGCGGTACAGTTAAGATAACGCTGGGGGAAAAAAAGAAAAAAATTGGAATTTTGATGGTTGAACCAAGATGTAGGTATTATACTACTATATAAGCAGCTCAGCACAGAGAAGCAATCATTTTTTTTTATATATAAATGAATAGCAATGGTATTTAAACAAAGATAGGTTAAGAAAAGGTATCAACTTTATAAATATATCTTGAGCTTTTAAATAATAAAAATAAACAAAATAAGCTTGTTTTTCTTTAGAAACCAACGGTTATGATCTGGTTAAGTTTTTACTTGCCAATGATGTTTCAGACAGAAGTGTTAACTAATATTCTGGCTAAAAACAGAACTTTTAATTAATATTGGCAGTTAAAAGTACCCAGGTGACAAATTGTCTCTCTGTTGTACAGTTAGAACTTAATGTACAGAATACTGACAATGAGTTCCAGTACATCATTAATTAACCAATTCATATTGGATATTAAGTGGACTTTTGCTTAACACGTATTAACACTTTATAATCATAAAGTTGGTTGTGATGCAGATAAAGGTCTGCTAGAAAACAGGTATAATATTTAATATTGACTGTATGTATTGATTGCATACTATTCTATTTGATATTATATAAATATCAGAATCAAAATAATGAACTGTGAAGGTAAAATATTGGAATTTTAATGCTGAAATAGAGGGGTCTGGTTATGTCTGCAATAATGGGGTCCAGACTTCAAAGAAGCAAAGCATGTATTATACCCAAGGTATAGCAGTGACATGTTTCCCTTTATCAGCAGACTCCAGTTAACAGTGAATTTAACCCAGGCACATTATCTAATTCTCTGAAGATTTTAAAATTAAAATATGAAGATTGTGTTTTATTCAATGGATATGACACCACTAATCCAACATGCAATTTTTATTTAAAATCTTAGACATGATTTGTAAGGTCAAAAGTATTTTAATTTGAAGAACATGTGATATACATTTTATTAATATGAATTAGCAAAACTCTATCCATCTTAAAAAAAATTAAAAATTCTATTTAGAGGCTTTAAGGACTTTTTCTTTATTTTAAATATATTTTTTAATCTATTTTATTTGAATTATTTAGATTTTTTACATACAAAAATATTTGGACACAAAAATATTGTCCTGATTTAAAAAAAAAAAAATTCCAGTTAAGAAAACAAAATGAGAGCTTAATGGCAGCCATTAATAAGTACAAGCATGTTAATGGGTCATCTGCAATGGAGATGAACAAGAGCAGAAAACCAAAAGGCATTATAGTTAGATATTGTTGCTTCTACTTACATTTATAAGCAAACGTGTTACGTCCACAGAAAATAGCCCTCCACCCCTCTCCATCGCAAACAAACAGTATCAGACAAAACAAATAAAATGAGTTCCCACACCACACCTGTCTTTGTGTGGCTTGAATGTGCAGTTATTTCTGTGCTGTCTGCTTGTGTTTTTCTCCTTGGTATTTTTGAATTGTTCCCTGTAGAATCTTAGTGGGGGGAAAGGCTGTTCAGTAAGCGTCAGGATAAGATAAATGTGAGAGAAGATGTACATGGAAGGCTAGGCTGGACATATTTCAGTGTCTTTTTTTTCCAACAGGGGTTCAAAACCCTGAGCTCCCCCTCAGTGATCTTTAAAATGACAGAATACAGCTTACATTGCACATAGAAGGCAAACCAAGTAACTTACATCCTGGGCAGGAGATTTCCTAAAATATTTTTTTTGTGAGCTTCTTTGTGTTCATTAATAAAAGAATATTTAGCATAATTAGTTAGCCTGGAGAAGCATTTAGATGAAAAATAAACACAGGGCCCAGTTAACTGATTACCCTTGTTTTGAAACCTTAGTTAAAATATTTTATAGCAAAAAAATCACCTCTGGCTTCATAATAAATGCACTTTTGATGTATTGTAGGTTAGATCCCGAGGCATCTTTTATGCTTTCATTAAAGAATTGATGTTATCATTAATTATAATTAGAGGAGCACAGAGCTCATGATTGTTTTGTGATTATACTTTGTGTTGTTGGGTTGTGTCATGCAAGGATTTTTTCCCCCTTTCAAATACACATCTTAATGATGCTGATCAAATTAAATAAAATAGGTTATTCTTTATAGTTCTATAATAATTGATATGCCCAGGAATATTTAAGCATTTCAAAAATATCCAGATGCTGTGTAACTGGTGGTTCCAAAATCCTTTTTTTTTTTTTTTTAAAGAAAAAACATTTTTTTAAACTTAATCGGGGGGGTGTAAGAAGGCCAGTGCACTCATGGGATTTGTAAAAAAAAAACTTTTATTGGCAATACTTCATATAAACAAAGTTGTGGCCCTCTGTGTGATTCACAAGCCTAGTGATTGCTGGGTCTATTCAGTTGGTATGTCAGGAGATAAACCAAAGCAACATCTCATATTAGGTCATTTTTACTGCCTATTGTTACATTTCTTGCACATGTTCATCTTGTTACAGCAGGTCATCACCCACTAGCCTCTAGTGTCTAGCCAATCCGGTTACAAGCCAGTAAAAGAAAGGGAGCTTTTTACACACAAAGATGTTTAAAAGGCTGTTTAAAAGCCTAAAGTGAACTAAACCCATTTTTAACCATCCCCTCCTCTTTCCCTCCATTAAAGTACCCAAGGTGGGGACTTGAACCGCCAAATCCTTACCCTTGGGTTTTGAATAGATTGGAAACATTTCTTAACTTAGAATTATCATGTTCCATCTGACCTACCACACCTGCACACCTTATACAATATGTTTATTTACCTGGGACAATGTGCATATTCAGTCCAGCCCAGACTATACTTGATAGGGCTTTATGATGATTTTATTTGAACAGTGGTTTTAGTTGTCATACTTTTTTTTCAGTTAAAGAATTGTAAAAATGTTTCTGTAGATGCAAGACATATAATGGCTCCCACTAACCAACCTCTATGTTTTTAAAGCAAATGTGCTAAACATGAACATCTGTACAAATTGGCAAATTAATGTGAAATATATTTTAGGAATACTATTAATTTAAAGTAATCTCCATACAAGTAAAATAATAGGTTTCTGTCTTTATAAAAAATCATTTGTGTGTGTAACTTCTCATAGTGCAGCTTGTGAGAAGATATGGTGGTAAAAAGGCTAAAAATTCCTTCTCCTGTTCTCTGTTCAAGAGGAAGCACCTGCTGATTGTTAACAAAATCCATATTATTAATGCCCAGATCCATAGAAGGTGCCATATGCCATAATATTCCTCAGTGTCCCAGCATTAGGTCTGGAATGCCAAAGATTACACTACAAGTAGAAGAACAGTGCAGAGGGTGCTGGTGACATCACACAAGCTACTAGAAGCAAAAAAGGTTAACCTTTACAGCTTCATAGATTCTTACAGGATGTACTGTGATCCACGGATACCATTTAAGACATTTATAGTACAGCCAAAAGCAAAATTCCTATCCTTTTTAAACAATTTGAATTTCTGTTGCAAATCAATTATTTTATTTTTGATATCATGTTTTAAGCCACTGGAAATACCAGCTATGAATTAATAAAATGCAGTGTTTTATCTGAAGACACATTTTGTAAGAGTTTAAAAATATAGCAGCAGAAGAAAAAAAATCTAGAATATAAGTCTCTTCTCCAATAGCCAGAATTTCAGTCCTGATTGGCAGTTTATGGAATTGGACCATTCCGACCATTAAGGTTCATATACACGTGCGATCGTGGGTGCCGACCTGCGACGCACGATGTGTACAAAGGCCATTTTGGATGATAATCGGCCTGTGTATGGGCACTTTATCGGGCAAAACGCCTGCTCATTGGGGGATCCACCCAGTGGATCAGGCAACGATCCACGAACGAGCAGCTGTTTCTAGCGATAAAGTGCCCATACATGGGCCGTTTATCACCTGAAACGGCCGTTCGTACACATAGTGCGGCACGTGATCGCACGTGTGTGCGAACCTTAAGACAAGTAATCCACACCCCATACAGGCAGTTAATGTTGTAGAAAATCACACTGTACTAAATTTCTCTAATGTGTTATTGTTTTTCAAGTTATTCTGTCTATAACGTCTATATACCGTATATACTCTAGTATAAGTCGAATTTTTCAGGCTTTAAAGTTAGCCTGAAAACCTAACCTCGACTACTCGGGTCAAGTCCTAATTTAGATCCAAATTCTGCAATTGCGGATAGTAACCAGTAGGTGGCACTGTGTTAACCTGCATAGAAAGTTACAGGAGCTGTTCTTGCCTTTACAATTGTTCCTGCTTCCTGTAGTCTGACTGCTGGACTCACTCAGCACTGTCACTGCTCATCTGGATGCTGTAAATCTGATGGGTCTCCTTAGTTTGGGGCAAAAAACTGTTGCTAGCTTGAAGCTACAACTCTCAGGTGACATTTTTAACTATTGGGATCAGAGAGTCCTTTACTATATGGGGATCAGAGGACCCTTTACAATATGGGGTTCAGGAGAATTGTAAATTATGGTAAGCTTAATTAAAAGTTTACTGAACCTTGCCACTCTACATGTTTAAAAACTGAAACTCCCAGCAACAAGCATGCTGGGAGTTGTAGTTTCCAAACATCTGGAGTGCCAAGGGATTGGGGGTTACTGGTACTGGATTTGGCTATTACTGTATGGGATTCATGTATGGGAATTCTGCTGTCCATTTAAAGGGCAACTAATTTCTACCCTCGGCTTATACTTCAGTCAATCAGTTTTTACAAATTTTTCAGGTAAAATAGGTACCTCGACTTATACTCGGATTGACTTGTACTCACTTTAATGCTTTAACTTTGTTTGGACTAAAAAAGTCTTGTTTTATATTCTTTTGTTGTAAAGTGTTGGGTATTTTTTGTGATTTTAAAGTCTCGGCAATCCACTAAAACATTACTATTAAATGTCAAATTACATGTATGAAGCAGAATTTATTATATTGCTACCTTGGTCAGGCTTAATGTACCCGTAAGGACGTGTTTAGCTACGTACACACGTGGATCCGGAGGGTAAACTGTCCTCATACACACATCTGATACTTGGACAGGAACAACCCCCGAGCATGCATATGCGACAAATGGGCATTTCAGCTGATAATCGCATGTGTGTATGTGTTCTGTTGAGTGTTGTATGTCAATCCACAATGGCAGATCAACAAACAACACTCGACCGATCACATACACACGTGTGATAATCGTCCAAAATGCCTGTTCGTCTCACGTGTAAATTGTGCTCGGGGTCGTTCATTGTCCGAAATATCATAAGTGTGTACGGACCACAACAAAAATAAAAATTGGGGGGTTGTTTGGGATTCATGCCTTATACCTCTTGAGGTTATTTTTCTTTGTGACAGCGGCACACTGGTACTAACAGTGGTGCGCATGTGTTTAACTATTCACTGTAAGTACACTTCATCAAACAGTCTGAAATCATTCTTTACTTTCTAAGTTCCTATTCTTCAGGCAAATCTTAACTATTGGGTTTGCAGCTGGCAAAATTTTATATTGACTGCAGGATGCCTCTTAAAAAATTGTGATTCTTTTTGTCATCAAACCCAAAATGATTCCCTGTATAAGAAGAAGCATAGATTCAAGGCATCTTTCTGCCTCTGTGTTGAGATTTGTAAGGCCTCATTTTGAATATTCTGGTCAATTGGGGCACCAGTCTACAAAAAGGTTTTTAACAAATTAGAGTAGAGTCTAGTATATAAACTGATAAAAAAAAATAGTATATATAAAGTATTTGAGGTTGAAAAAAGAAATACATTCATCCAGCAATACTCAGCAATACCCACACTTCCTGCCTAATTGTTGATCCAGAGAAAGGCAAAAAAACCAAAACCCCACCAGAATTATGAAGGGGGAAAAAATTCCTTCCTGACTCCAAGTGGCAATCGGAAATGTCCCTAGATCAACTCTACTTTATGTATCAATACCAATAACTTGCAACATTCATTGTTTGCAGAAACTCATCCAGCTTTCTTCTGAAACTATCCAATGAACCTGCCATAACAACGTCCACTGGAAGACGTTTACTGTTTTCACAGTGAAAAACCATTTACGAATTTGAAGACTACATTTTTTTTCTTTAAGTCTTAAGGGATGTCTGCAAGTCCTCTGACATGCTCTTTTGGTGAACAATGCCCCAGATAGTGTTCTCTATGGCTCGTTAATGTATTTATACACAGTAATCATATCCCCACGCAAGCGCCTTTTTTCTAAAGTACATAATTGTAACTTATCCAATCTGTCTTCATTTTCAAGCTCTCCCATTCCCTTTATTATTTTAGTTGCCTTTCCCTGAACCCTTTCCATTTCCAAAATGTCCTTTTTGTATACAGGATTCCCAAACTGCACTGCATATTCCAAATGAGGTCTTACCAATGCTTTGCTAGCAAACCACGAGGGAATACGGCGCACACCAGAATGTAAGACATCTGCGACTCTTCAATTCAATATACTTTATTTACACCAGTGACATGACAACAGAACTTCCGTGGCCTTACGCGTTTTGAGCAACCCCTCCGCTCTTAGTCATAGGCCGAAAGGAAATAACATGCTTCATGAAGTGCTTTTATACCCACACAACGTGATACAAACTGTTAACCCTTACTAGGGTAAGTTTAACCCGTGGCTGTCTGTGTGTATCTGAACCGAAGTAGAGAGACGAGTGCTGTTTTTAGTGAAGGACTCGGGGCACCCGGGTCACCACACTGACGCTGTAAGTCAGATAGTATATAGAGCACGGTTATATGCCTTATATCTGGCTCAGAACTTAATATTAGAGGATTTGAGCACTGTGATTTATGTGTGTTCTTACCAATGTTTTGTAAAGAGGGAGAAAAACATTTCCCTCCCTTGAATCCATACCTCTCTTTATACAAGACAATACCATGTTCGCTCTAGCTGTTGCTGCCTGGCATTGCTTGCTACATTTAAGTCTGTTATCCACCAAAACTCTAAGACCCTTTACCAACAGGCATTCACTTAACACAGAGCCGTTTACAGTATAAGCAGCAGGAATTGTCAAAAAATACTTTTTTTGAGGACATATAGCGCTTTAGAAATATGTTAAAGGTAATTATAGGAAAATAGCATATTTTCTTTTATAGGGGTGGACAAAGGACTAGAGGCAATTTAAGGCTGGGTACACACCATAAGATTCTTCATCCTGGCAGATCGTTCAACACTAGCAGACAGTTTTCCACAATCAATCGTGTGGTTTAGATGAGATTGCACAATCTCTTGTGATTTACCACCATGTCCGATCACCTGTTTGTCTGATCTTGGCAGCCATGAAAACACCACAGAAAACCTCAGTCAAAGTAAGCCACAGACTTGCTAGTACGTTTGCATGTGTATTGGCATATTTCATACGAATCTGTCGGTAACATAGGGTGGTAACTGCATACACAGCTCCTACCAATCCCCATACACCATATGGGAATTGGTCAACCATGCGCCCATACATGGGGCCAAACATATTTGCATCCTCTACTACAGTAGAGGGAGCCAATACTGACAGACAGCAATGCAGATGAACTAGCGCCATCGGCATTGCTGTCAATTTTTTTAGGCTTCCACGTTTGTTAAGTATCAACAATGTGTATGACCACCTTTAGAATTGAGGAAAAGTGATTTCAGCTTAAGCAACATTAATATTTCTTCACTATAACGTCAATAAAATTATGCAATGCTCTGCCTGAAAATGTTGTGTTAGCTGAATCTCTGAACACATTAAAAGGAGGTTGAGTTGTCTTCTTTGACAGGCAGAAGATTCAAGGTTATAACTTGTGACTGCATCATGTGTGAGCATGTTTTACTGTTTGTGTGCATGTCTAGATTGGGTCAATATTTGAACTAAGGATACGGTGCTTTCTTGTTGGCATGGGAAGGTAGGCTGGGTTTTTGTGTAGGGGTTGATCTTGATGGACTTTTGTTTTTTCAACCCAATATTAACTATGTAACAGAACACTGCTTTAGAGTATTCCTTCTTTCAATGCCTTCATGTGTTGGCTAGTGGGTGCAATAACAGGATATATAAAATTATGGGCAGCATGATAGGTCAGTGGTTAAAAGTGATGCCTTGCCACACCATGTTATAAAAATGTTTAGATATCTCTTGCTTTGCTTGTGTGAAATAACTTTTGGTGGTCCAGTTTCTTTCCACAAAGGTTATATTGATAGTAAACTGTGAGTATGGGCTTCATAGACAGGAACTGATGTAAATAGATAAACTAACTGTAATAGCTATGTTAGAAACTTAAATATTAAACCACTAGGGATGTACTGCAGTTTTGTTTTCAACCTGGTTTTGGGTTAAAACTACTAGGTTTGGTGACAACATTTTGCCGGTCATAACTACAGATGGAATTTCATCACAAAGTTATTGGCAATACCAAAACTTATGCATCATAAGTTTTGCGAAATGTTCAAGCTGGTGTACTCTTTCATTCCTACAAACATCCATTGCCAGCTAAAAACAGGGTCATTTCATTAGTGACTGATAAAATTCTCACAACTGGAATATCTCAGGGGATATTATCTTATGTAGCTGCAGACCAAGAGGGCTCAGGTAAATATTTATTAGCATCCCTCTGTGGCAGTGATGATTGAATAATTAAGGTCATTAACTTATTTACCCTCTTGGCAGTGTTCCACTGATCAAAATTAGTAAAGCCTCGTACACACATCAGGTAATTTTCACACGATTTGCCTGATGAATGACCCATTGCATGACATTTGTGCAAAAATTAATCTTAAATGATGTTCTAAGACCAATGATCCACGACTATTCTCGTCTTTTTCCAACGTTTAGCCTGGCGGATTCATTCTGCCAATTGTCCTATGTTTGTACACAGTTGGAAGATTCTCTGTAAACTGTGATGTAAGATTGAATGAAATGCACATGTGCAGCATTTCGAGATCACACGATATTACGAACATCATGTAATTTGTCACCCTTACAAATGAACACTATCTATCTCCAGGCGTTGTTGGCAGAACTAGCGTATAACAAGATGGTCGCTGAACGATCGTTGGGTACATTGTGCGAAAATTATCTGACGTGTGTAGGAAGCTTAAGACCGGTCTCCTTGCGGCGATTATAAATGTTACTTTTTTATTGATAGCTTTTATAAATAACTTTTCATAGATTGCAGGGTTTCTTTTCTTTCTTTTCTTTTCTTTCTTTACTTTTCTTTTTTTTTTAAATCCTTTTATCAATTATCCAACCTAGTATGCCATCATGGATCACAATCAAGCCAAATACTTATACAGGGAGTAAAAGATGCCAGCAGCCCCTGATTAACTTACTCCCCCAGTACTACAAGAAATAATAAAATCGGGTTTTGTTATGAAATACACATTTCTCTTTTTCTTGTCATTGCAGATTTGTAGCTCAGGCAGTGCATGTTATAATGCCACCCTGCCAATACAGTCAGCACAGGCATTATATACCCAACAGTTGTAGGATTTGTTTAATAGCAAAGCCTACGATTTCATTAGTGTTCATTTCTTTTGTTGGTTACTGAAAGTCTCTCAGTGGTATTGTTATACTTGCTTTGCTTTCTGTGGAGTTCTACTTAAAAAGCATATAACCTCTAATTGTTATTGGCATTTGTTCCATATGCATTAGTTTTCTGCCTAAATCACCACGTTAGAGAATGTGCTAGCTTTTGCTTTCTCTCCTTTTCTTTAGAAACCACAGCCCATACTCATGCATCACTTTCTTGGATATATTTCACATTACAAGTTTAACACAATGCTACATTGCGCTGTACAGGCTGGGCTTTTTTTTTTTACAAACTTAAACCCTCTATTTTTCTGAGCAAAGAAGTAGTTTGTAAATAATGAGATAGATTGTTAGATAGATAGATAGATCGATAGATAGATAGATAGATAGATAGATAGACAGACAGAGATAGATATAAAGATTGATAAATAGAGAGAGAGAGAGATCGATATAGATTTATATATAGAGAGAGAGAGAGTAAGATTGATAGATAGAGAAACAGATAGATAGATAGATATATAGATAGATAGATAGATAGATAGATAGATAGATAGATAGATAGATAGATAGATAGACATAGCTTGATAAAGGTCCCAATAGAAGACCGAAACGTTGCTGTCTGTTACACTGGATTAATAAATCTATTTTTTGCACAATATCCACGAGTTGCTCTGCAATTATATCCTGGTTTAGATAGATAGATAGATAGATAGATAGATAGATAGATAGATTGTGAGATATATAGATAAATAGATAGATAGATAGATAGATAGATAGATAGATAGATAGCGAGATCGACAGACAGAGATAGATATAAATATTGATAAACAGAAAGAGAGAGATAGATAGATAGACAATAGATGATAGATAGATAGATAGATAGATAGATAGATAGACACAAAAAGGAGAGAGAGATTGATAGATAGATAGATGAAAGATATATAGATAGATAGATAGATAGATAGATAGACAGATGATAGATAGATAGATAGATAGATAGATAGATAGATAGATAGACAGATAGATAATAGATAGATAGATAGATAGATAGATAGATAGATAGATAGATAGATAGATAGATAGATAGACATGCTTGATAAAGGTCCCAATAGAAGACCGAAACATTGCTGTCTGTTACACTGGATTAATAAATCTATTTTTTGCACAATATTACGCGAGTAAATATTGAATCCGTGAGTAAAATGTCAATTATACCTACACGCGAGCATCGAATCCGCAAGTAAAATGTCTATTATACCTATTCACGAGTAAATATTAAATTTGTGAGTAAAATGTCTATTATACCTATACGCGAGCATCGAATCCGCGAGTAAAATGTCTATTATACCTATTTGCGAGTAAATATCGAATCCGCAAGTAAAATTTCTACTATACCTATACACGAGCATTGAATCCACAAGTAAAATGTCTATTATACCTGTACGCGAGCATCGAATCCGCAAGTAAAATGTCTATTATACCTATACGCGAGCATCGAATCCGCGAGTAAAATGTCTATTATACCTATTCGCCAGTAAATATCGAATCCGTGAATAAAATGTCTATTATACCTATTCGTGAGTAAATATCGAATCCGCAAGTAAAATGTCTATTATACCTATACGCGAGCATTGAATCCATGAGTAAAGTGTCTATTTTACCAATACGCGAGCATAGAATCCATGAGTAAAATGTCTATTATACCTATACGCGAGCATCGAATCCGCGATTAAAATGTCTATTATACCTATACGCGAGCATCGAATCCATGAGTAAAAAGTCTATTATACCTATACGCGAGCATCGAATCTATGAGTAAAATGTCTATTATACCTATTCGCGAGTAAATATTGAATCCGTGAGTAAAATGTCAATTATACCTATACGCGAGCATCGAATCCACGAGTAAAATGTCTATTATACCTATTCACGAGTAAATATTGAATTTGTGAGTAAAATGTCTATTATACCTATACACGAGCATCGAATCCATGAGTAAAATGCCCATTATACCTATACGCGAGCATTTCAAATCCATGGAGTAAAATGTCTAGATACATATACGCGAGCATCGGAATCAATGAGTAAAATGTATATTATCCTATACGCGAGCATCGAATCCATGAGTAAAATGTCTATTATACCTAAACACGAGCATCGAATCCGCAAGTAAAATGTCTATTATACCTATACGCGAGCATCGAATCCGCGAGTAAAATGTCTATTATACCTATTCGCGAGTAAATATCGAATCCGCGAATAAAATGTCTATTATACCTATTCGTGAGTAAATATCGAATCCGCAAGTAAAATGTCTATTATACCTATACGAAAGCATTGAATCCATGAATAAAGTGTCTATTTTACCTATACGCGAGCATAGAATCCATGAGTAAAATGTCTATTATACCTATACGCGAGCATCGAATCCGCGATTAAAATGTCTATTATACCTATACGCGAGCATCGAATCCATAGAAAAGTCTATTATACCTATACGCGAGCATCGATCTATGAGTAAAATGCTATTATACCTATTCGCGAGTAAATATTGAATCCGTGAGTAAAATGTCAATTATACCTATACGCGAGCATCGAATCCACGAGTAAAATGTCTATTATACCTATTCACGAGTAAATATTGAATTTGTGAGTAAAATGTCTATTATACCTATACGCGAGCATCGAATCCATGAGTAAAATGCCCATTATACCTATACGCGAGCATCAAATCCATGAGTAAAATGTCTATTATACCTATACGCGAGCATCGAATCCATGAGTAAATGTCTATTATACCTATACGCGAGCATCGAATCCATGAGTAAAATGTCTATTATACCTATACACGAGCATCGAATTCCAGTAAAATGTCTATTATACCTATACGCGAGCATCGAATCCTGAGAAAAATGTCTATTATACCTATTCGCGAGTAAATATCGAATCCGCGAATAAAATGTCTATTATACCTATCTGAGTAAATATCGAATCCGCAAGTAAAATGTCTATTATACCTATACGCAAGCATCGAATCCATGAGTAAAATGTTTTATTACCTATACGCGAGCATCGAATCCATGAGTAAAATGTCTATTATACCTATACGCGAGCTCGAATTCGCGAGTAAAAGTCTTTTCCTATAGCGCATCAGAATCCATGAGTAAATGTCTATTATACCTATACGTGAGCATCGAATCTATGTAAAATGTCTATTATACCTATTCGCGAGTAAATATTGATGTGCAAGTAAAATGCCTATTATCCCTATACGCGAGTAAATATTGAATCCGTGAGTAAAATGTCAATTATACCTACACGCGAGCATCGAATCCGCAAGTAAAATGTCTATTATACCTATTCACGAGTAAATATTAAATTGTGAGTAAATGTCTATTATACCTATACGCGAGCATCGAATCCAGCGAGTAAAATGTCTATTATACCTATTTGCGGTAAATATCGAATCCGCAAGTAAAATTTCTACTATACCTATACACGGCATTGAATCCACAAGTAAAATGTCTATATACCTGTACCGAGCATCGAATCCGCAAGTAAAATGTCTATTATACCTATACGCGAGCATCGAATCCGCGAGTAAATGTCTATTATACCTATTCGCCAGTAATATCGAATCCGTGAATAAAATGTCTATATACCTATTCGTGAGTAAATATCGAATCCGCAAGTAATGTCTATTATACCTATACGCGAGCATTGAATCCATGAGTAAATTGTCTATTTTACCAATACGCAGCATAGAACCATGGGTAAAATGTCTATATACCTATACGCGAGCATCGAATCCGCGATTAAAATGTCTATATACCTATACGCGAGCATCGAATCCATGAGTAAAAAGTCTATTATACCTATACGCGAGCATCGAATCTATGAGTAAAATGTCTATTAACCTATTCGCGAGTAAATATTGAATTCGTGAGTAAAATGTCAATTATACCTATACCGAGCATCGAATCCACAGTAAAATGTCTATTATACCTATTCACAGTAAATATTGAATTTGTGAGTAAATGTTCTATTAACCTATACACGAGCATCGAATCCATGAGTAAATGCCCATTATACCTATACGCAGCATCAAATCCATGAGTAAAATGTCTATTATACCTATAAGCAAGCATCAAATCCACGAGTAAAATGTCTATTATACCTATACGCGAGCATCGAATCCATGAGTAAAATGTCTATTATACCTATACGCGAGCATCGAATCCATTAGTAAATGTCTATTATACCTATACACGAGCATCGAATCTATGAGTAAAATGTCTATTAACCTATACGCGAGCATCGAATCCATGAGTAAAATGTCTATTAACCTATTCGCGAGTAATATCGAATCCGCAATAAAAGTCTATTATACCTATTCGTGAGTAAATATCGAATCCGCAAGTAAAATGTCTATTATACCTATACGCAAGCATCGAATCCATGAGTAAAATGTCTATTTTACCACGCGAGCATCGAATCCATGAGTAAAATGTCTATTATACCATACGCGAGCATCGAATTCGCGAGTAAAATGTCTATTATACCTATACGCGAGCATCGAATCCATGAGTAAAATGTCTATTATACCTATACGCGAGCATCGAATCTATGAGTAAAATGTCTATTATACCTATTCGCGAGTAAATATTGAATGTGCAAGTAAAATGCCTATTATCCCTATACGCGAGTAAATATTGAATCCGTGAGTAAAATGTCAATTATACCTATACGCGAGCATCGAATCCGCAAGTAAAATGTCTATATACCTATACGCGAGCATCGAATCCATGAGTAAAATGCTATTATACCTATTCGCGAGTAATATCGAATCCGCGAATAAAATGTCTATTATCCTATTCGTGAGTAAAATTCGAATCCGCAAGTAAAATGTCTATATACCTATACGCAAGCTTTGAATCCATGAGTAAAATGTTTATTTTACCTATACGCGAGCATCGAATCCATGAGTAAAATGTCTAGTTATTAACCTATACGCGAGCATCGAATTCGCGAGTAATGTCTATTATACCTATACGCGAGCATCGAATCCATGAGTAAAATGTCTATTATACCTATACGTGAGCATCGAATCCATGAGTAAAATGTCTATTATACTTATACGCGTGCATCGATTTCATGAGTAAAATGTCTATTATACCTATTCGCGATCATCGAATCCCGAGTAAAAAGTCTATTATACCTATTTGCAAGTAAATATCGAATCCGCAAGTAAAATATCTATTATACCTATACGCAGCATCGAATCCATGAGTAAAATGTCTATTATACCTATTTGGGAGGAAATATCGAATCCGCAAGTAAAATGTCTATTATACCTATACGCGAGCATCGATTCGCGAGTAAAATGTCTATTATACCTATACGCGAGCATCGAATCCATGAGTAAAATGTCTATTATACTTTACGTGAGCATCGAATCCATGAGTAAAATGTCTATTATACTTATACGCGTGCATCGATTTCATGAGTAAAATGTCTATTATACCTATTCGCGATCATCGAATCCGCGAGTAAAAAGTCTTTATACCTATTTGCAAGTAAATATCGAATCCGCAAGTAAAATATCTATTATACCTATACGCGAGCATCGAATCCATGAGTAAAATGTCTATTATACCTATTTGGGAGGAAATATCGAATCCGCAAGTAAAATGTCTATTATCCTATACGCGAGCATTGAATCCGCGACTAAAATGTCTATTATACCTTTCATGTGTAAATATTGAATCTGTGAGTAAAATGTCTTTATACCTATACGCGAGCATTGAATCTCGAGTAAATGTCTATTATACCTATTCGCAGTTAATATCGAATCCGCAAGTAAAATGTCTATCATACCTACACGCGAGCATCGAATCCGCGAGTAAAATGTCTATTATACCTATTCTGAGTAAATATTGAATCTGTGAGTAAAATGTCTATTAAACCTATACGCGAGTTAATATCGAATCCGCAAGTAAAATGTCTATTATACCTATGCGCGAGCATAAATCCATGAGTAAAATGTCTATTATTCTATTCACAAGCATTGAATCTGCGAGTAAAAATGTCTATTATACCTATTTGCGAGTAATTACCAAAACCGCAAGTAAAATATCTATTATACCATCGAATCCATGAGTAAAATTCCCATTATACCTATACGTGAGCATCGAATCATGAGTAAAATGTCCATTATACCTATCAACGTGCATCGAATCCACGAGTAAAATGTCTATTATACCTATTCACGAGCATCGAATCCATGAGTAAAATGTCCATTATACCTATACACGAGCATCGAATCCACAAGTAAAATGTCTATTATACCTATACGTGAGCATCGAATCCATGAGTAAAATGTCCATTATGCCTATACACGAGCATCGAATCCCCGAGTAAAATGCCTATTATACCTATACACGCATCGAATCCAGTAAAATGTCCATTATACCAATACGTGAGCATCAAATCCACAAGTAAAATGCATATTTACCTATACGCGAACATCAAATTCGTGAGTAAAATGTCTATTATACCAATACGCAAGGAAATATCACATTATCGAATCCGCGAGTCGTTGGGATAATTATCAAGTGTTCAAATGCGAGAGCTCGAAAGTAGCGGTGTGAGAGTAAAATCGTTTTTTTCGAAAGTCCTGGATTTTTTACGTGTTCCGCAGACCATTCCCCAGGTCCCAGAGCCATTTACATTAAGTTACAATTAATATTTTAATTGTATTCCATTCGAATTTTCGACTTTTTTGACTCTCATTAACTTTATGGGTCCGTTTTCGAACTTTCAAACTTCCATATAGTTCGAAAGTTCGAAACGGACTGAAAATTCGGCCATCTCTAATAGAAGAAGCAGTAGAGTGAAGGGATTTAAAGGGTAGGAGAAGGATTTGTATACAATGCACTGTTTAAGGGGGAGCCAGTTGTTGTCCGTACGAGGAGATTTGATCCTGTTTAGTATGTTTGTACAATTTTATCTATAAGTGCCACTTGGGTACGCAGCGCGTACATTATAATACAAGTATACAAACAGGGGATAAGGCAAGCCATTATGAAGATAGATAAAAAATTATCTTAATACAATTTATACATCGGTTAAAAGCACATATATCATATATATATAAATTCTGTATAATTGATATAAGTGCAACATGCCTTGATACATTAGGAATGAGATCCTGCCCCCAAGACTTACAATCTAAGTATTTTTTTAAAATATTGTTTATTATACAGCGAAACAATACGTGTGGCAGAGGTAAGTATAGACTGAAGGGAGAGAGGTGTGAAGCAGGAAGACCAGTAATAGTAGGTTGCAATAGTCCAGGCGCGATTGGTGAGAGCATGCATAAGCATAGCAGTGGTTGGGAAAGAAAGGAACCTTCCTTGTGAAGGAAAAAGCAGCAGGTTTACAACATAGTTAATACAGTTAGAAAAGTAGACAGAGGAGTCAATAATTACCCCTAGCGCGTGGCCGATTGGATGGGGAACATGGGGGTATTGTCAACAGAAATAGAGAAAGATGGGACAGGATTATGTTTAGTAGGGAAATGATCAGTTCAGTTTTAGAAAGATTTAATTTGAGGTAGCGTTGAGACATCCAGGAGGAGATGGCAAGGAAGGAGGCAGTCTGAGATACATTATTGGATGTCAGGAGTTAGCATAGGTGTGGACAAGTAGACTTGTGTATCATCTAGAATAAGAATAGAAGTTGACCAGTTTGATCTAACAAGTCAACGAAGATGCAAAATGATGAAGATAGTTATGGCTAGTCTAGGAAAGGGGACCCATGCACGTAACAATATTATTAGATAATACATGGTATAGTCAGATAATTGCTTTTTTCAGACATGACAAAAGCAAAACAACAACGTCCGTTTTACAACACAGATGTAAAATAAGACCCAGGCATAATATACCAAGCGGTATCAGAATTTTGCAACCAAGTTACATAATACAGTAATGGTCAGGCAACAGAACATAATTGGGCTTGTCAATAAAAGGTACAATATTTGCCTCTTAATCTTAATATTTGATCCTAATCTGCAGCAACCAATCATATATTTCCTATTTAGTTGTCAATGAAGCTAGAAAATATCTGATAACATTGGATTGGTGGGCATCACGGTGGCTGAAGTCCTGAGTTCGATTCCACCCTTGGACACATTTGCAAAGAGTTTTGTATGTTTTCCCCGTTCTTGCGTGGGTTTCATCCTGTACTCTGGTTCTCCCCACAATCATAAAGACATGCTGATAGGTTGTATGTTTCAAATAAATGTACTTAGATTGTAAGCTCTTTGGGCAGGGCCTGATGTGAATGAATACATGTAAATGTAAGTGATCGGAAGATGCTGGCACTTTATAAATCCACAACAATAATAATAGATTAATAGTACGCAAACCTCCTACTTAATAAGCCCCTTTGTGACGCAATCAGAACACTATCACTAAGTACCATAAGCTTGTGACTGGGGTATAGCACAACATTGCTATAATGTCATACCAACCTTTTATACTTATATATAACCATAACCTATTTGGAAACACAAACATCCAGACACACATTTAGAACCATAAAAACAAAACACACAACGATCTTTCCTACAGCTTAAAAGATAAATCAGCCTTTTCTGTAATCCTATCACCGTTTCTGCAGATCTTTATAATTATTGACTGAAATAATCTTCTTTGCATCTCCCCTCACTGTGATATTGTGTTTGTAAAAAAAGAGAAATTCAGCAAAAATTGTGTATGATGCAAAAAAAATCCAACTAGTTATCTTTAGCCAGCGCTATTTACAGCATACAGGTAATTGGATGGTCTAAGATATGATTGAGGCCTTTCTACTATCTGTTTCCGCTTCATTATATAATGTAGATAAGCTCTGAAAAACTACAGTAAAAGAAAATATTTGTTCTTCAAGCAAATCCTCACAGCAAAGCAAACTTTCTGATATCCTTACCACAGGGGAGATCTGGAAAAAAAATGTTCCCGTTTTTACACCTTGAAGCAATAGATTTTCATTACATTGGTAAATGCCAAAAGGAATTTGCAATTTCACATGTCTCTAATATATTTAATACCTATCCTGCATATTCTTTTTAAAACAAACAAACAAAGGATTCAGAGTGTAATTTGTCGTAGAGGAATTGATGTAAGATGTAAAGATCAGCAGAATGTACACACCAGTCGGAACATTTATTTAATTTAATGTCTGAGGTCCAAAATTTACGAATAGCAGTGGCATAACTAGAAATCATTTGGCCCCCCGGAAAACTATAACAGGGCCCTATCCCTGCTTTCTCTATAATAGTTTTCTGGGAGGAGACTGTTGCTGGGTGTGCTCCACTGGAGTTTACGCCCCTGATCATTTAGCATAGAATCTTGTGCATGAATAATTAAAATTAGCAGAGTTAAATGATTGACTGTTTGTACTCAGTTTATCTATAATTTGTCTATAATTTTTATAAACTAGAGGATCGACAGGAACCCAGATCCAACACGGAAACCCTCGGCTCAGAAATCCGAAAGATCCATCCGAATCCGACGGATCCTCCAGATTTCGGGCCATTGGAAGATATTTTCGTTAATTTTCTAAATAGCCCTTGAACATTCGAAAATCTTTGAAAACACAATCGGAAAATTTTGAAAATGGTCTCCAATTGTATTTTCGGTAATTTTGAACATCAAGGCTATTTTACAAAATTATTGAAAACAGCCTCGTACTTTTGAAAATTATCAAAAATTCGTTCTGGTTTCGGATATTCAGATCTTTGGGATTTTCCCAAATCCGGAAATCCGAAAACGGAACGAAACTAGTGGTTTCGGCCTCTGTATATATACCACAATATTATATATTATATTATTATATATATATATATATATATATAATATTATATATATATATGAGTGCTGGTCTGAAGGACTCAGAGAAGCATGCAGAAACTTTCTTTAAAACGTTCAATAAGGAATAAGGCAAGTTATTTATATAGATGTTATAACGTGCTTAGCTTGAGGCATGAAGTCCTTGCAAGTGGTGAAAATCCACCAAAAAGGGTAGATGCTTCAACCAAGATACAAATGCCGATATTCAATCACATAGCAAAAAACCACAATGGGTAAAGCTAATCTCCTATTCTAGACAAAATTAGTTGTAATGGGGGGTTTACAATCTAAGCTTATACACTGTGCTGGTGGTTTGAGATGCAGGACCATGCTTAGTGACCTAGAGTTGGCAGTATAGCAATCTGATGGCTTAATATCCCCAGAATTTGGTGGTATTATATCATGGTTCTTAATAAAATGCTGAGTTACTCTCTATGATTTTCTGTGTACTACATCAAATCTGATTTTTTAGAACTAGAGTAATAACCGAACTAGGCTGGATTAAATTTGAATTGTTTTTAATCTAAACAGCCACATGTTGGGTCTTCTAATGGCCAGAATGTTAAAAGATAACTCCACCCTCATAATTCACCTTTTAGAAAGAATGTCCCCTTTAAAATTTCTGGAGCTATCCTACCTTGTCCTCTTAATCAATAGCCTTTTCCTGCTAGGATGCTATGTGAGCAATTAAGTAATCTGAGCATGTTCAGTGGAGGCATAATCCACTGAACATGATTTGAAGAACATAATTTGAACACTCACCATAATTTCTCACAGGCTCAGCCAAAGATGTGATCCAGGGCTCATTTGAAGGAAAGACTACAGGCTTTTATTTAATATGACTTTCTTGGAGACCACAGTTGCCCTTTAAGTGTTGATGTATATATATCAAATTTAATAACAAACAATCTAATTTTAGATTTTGAAAAATGTGTGTATAACAAGATCCACTTTTGAGTGGAGTTCATGGTATTGGCTACAACTATTTAAAAACATTGCAAAGAAGAATGAAGTTAATTATTTATTAATTAAAAAGTCAAACTCAAAGTTCTAACCAGTGTGTGTCTTGTTTTGACCCAACTTTGTCCAGTTAACTTAAGATGCACGTATGCACCAGGGTTCATATCACCAGCATTTCCAAGAAACGACTGGAAGTTTTGATGCAGAATGGTAGCCATTTTTTTGCAACAAAACATTAAAATGTGCACATCAAAACAAGGTTTGTCAGTTGAAACTATGGCAAGCTAGTTAAATAAGGTCTAACATTTTGAAAAGACCCCTGAGTGCCCCTTTATTTCTTTCTTATACTTCAGTTCCACTAAGGGTCTCACCACGGCTAGGAAACACTTTTTTGTGTGTGTCCACACTCTACAGTTGAATTATATATACAGGCAAAACATTCATGCAAGAATTAGCAACATTTATGGATTTGCAGATTTCTACATGAAATTTCTGTATCCCAGAGACAACTTGTATTATCCAAAAACACGGGTGCATTCATAACAAGACATTCTATGAAGAAGAAACTACTGTAGCAGGAAATGGGCTAGAAATATTCTCCTTATGTCACTATGGTCTTCGTATTTTCTCTGTTGTTATTATGTAAATCTCTACTGTTTTTACTTATCTCCTTTGCTTTTAGCTCGCAAGTGAAAACAATATACATTAGTTTGAAAATGTGTGTGGGGGTTGTATATAACATTTAGAAAATATCAGCTATCAATAGAATGACAGACAGACACGAGATACAAGCAGACAGATAGGTGATCATGTAAAAAAAATTACTAATCATTAGCTAGCTGGTGGATATAGATAATTATTATTATTATAGATTATTAGGGCCAACATCTTCTGTGGTGCTTATAATAGAAGCTAAAAAGATAGGTGATAATAGATTGATAATAATAATCAATAGAAATTGATTGATGATAGATGATAGATAGATAGATAGATAGATAGATAGATAGATAGATAGATAGATAGATACTTGATAAAGGTCGTAATTAGAGATGTGAATGAGTTTCATTTTTGAATCTGTTAGTTTCGTTTTCGAATTTTCGAAAGTTCGAGTTTCGATTTTCAAAAAATTGTCTACTTTCGATTTCGAAAATCGTCTACTTTCAATTTTGATTTTTGAAAATCGTCTACTTTCGATTTTCAATAATTATCTCTACTTTCGATTTTGGATAATTATCTACTTTCGATTTCCGAAAATTATCTACTTTCGAATTTCGATTTTCAATAAAATTAGAAAATTTAAAAAACGGGTCTGTGAAATACGGGAGTTCCGAAAGTTTAGTTGGGACTTCGAAACCTTCAGATTCGATTCGAAACTGGGTTCTAATCGAACCCACATTACATCTCCAGTCCTAATAGAAGACTGAAACATTGCTGTCTGTTATACTGTAACAATGTTTTTATTACACTGTAATAAAAACATTTGTTGCAAGAGCGCTTGCAATTATACTATGATTTGATATGGTATCAGTCTAGCATAAGCACCTGGACATCCAAGAATTGCATTGAAACGTGTACACATATTGGACAATTAGATAGATAGATAGATAGATAGATAGATATAGATACAGACAGACAAGACAGACATATACATAGATTGATAGATTATAAACACAGATATATATGTAAACACAACATTTTTTCCCAGCCTTGTTTTGTTCGACAAATAAACTGTTTTTATTTCAGTTTGTAACAATATCATCTGACCTTAATTCTGCCTATTAAGAAACTTTAAGTGACATAACCCTGAAACCAACATGTAGCGCTCTGATGTTCAGCTCCAGAGTGAAAAAAGCTGTGATTATTAGTTCTTCTGTGTGATCTTGCAGATTGCCCTGATGATCAATGAAGTTTAATCTTGCCCCCCCCCCTTGCTTGCCAGTAGAGCACCACAAAACCGCAGGGCAGTTTAAGGCAGCCTGAAATCTCTTACATCTGGAAAAGCAATAATTCATGGGATTTCACTTGACAGCCATGACAGGCAGCAGGACAGCCAGAAACAACTGTCTCTTATGTTGTGCTATTTGCAAAAAGTCAAGAGAGGAGGAGCAGTCAACGGGACCACACATCCTTCTTTAGCATATGCTAGAGGATGAAATGCTTTTATTTTCTGCAGATGCTTCATGAATAGGCCCTAAATATTACATAGACAGTAGCTATCACTTCCATACAAAATCCTTGCTGTCTGCTTAGCTGCAAAGCATGGAAGGTCTATTGTCTGCCAAAGGGTCATGGTTACAGTTTCAAAGATTTTATTTAGAGAGATTTCACATACTGCATTTTGATTTATGGACATTGCACACCCTGCTGTTCCTAAATATGATACCATCATCTGAGTGGGATTATTTGGTGAATATTTTATGGGATTTAACAGTAACTTTCAGAGGGAGATCATGAATGAACAGCAAAGTAGCAGATTTACTGTGGCGCAGTTTGTGCTGTCAGGCTCCTAGCCGGTGTTTATGATTTCTCTAGAAGCAGAAAATAAACATTGTCTCTTTAATGGGTCTCTTTATGTGTAGGCAGCAGGAGCTACCTGGTCTCTCAACAATAGCTGGTGCATTGGTTTGCCTCATTTCACATGGAAGTAATGCCTACAAATTAGTATTTCTGCCTTTTCCTCGCTTTCGGGGGGAAAAAATAAAAAAAAAAAGCCCAAAAACGATTCAGATGCTAATGTTCACAAGGTTTGAATTCTTTTCCACATCTTTATCAGGCAGTGACAGCAGAAACACTTAACCAAAAATGGTCAAAAGCCTCTAATGAACATTATACCTTATTAGGTTCCCTGTCTACCTTATCCCTGATGACTGCAGGCTGAGACATGGACATCAATTGATTCCTTAACACTTTGTTATGTGAAATCATGAAATAAATAGGTGGCTTCAATAAATAATATTTTATTTCTTTATATGTAGAATGTTTACAAACGGGCAGAACTGCCATGGCTTCTAGAGGTTTAGGATCCCTATTTAAATATAGGAGCATTAAGGTATTAAAGCACAGTCACCATTCTTATTGTTTGGCTCACTACCATCAACTATTTCTACCCGTTATTATAGTCAATAAATGTTCCCCGATTATGTGAGCTTATTAATAGGCCACATGATGCAATGCATCTTAATCAGTAGCTTTATTGTTGATAGTCTGCCATTAGATAGACTGCCAACCAATGTTGACCCTATCTAGGAAGATAGGATCAAAACTGACCTGTGTGTATGCCTGTAAAGATTCCATTAATTCAGGTTATAGTATATCTGTGGTACTCAGTTAGGTTCATACACACGTGTGATTGTGGGTCCCGACCCACAACACACTATGTGTACGACCGTCGTTTTGGCCGATGATCGGCCTGTGTATGGGCACTTTATCCCCGTTCGGTCGGGGATTGTTGCCCACCGACCGGGCAGATCTCCGAATGATAAAGGCGTAAAGGGACTATACACGGGCCGACTATCAGCCAAAACTTAAGTTCGTACACACCGCGCGTCACGGGTCAGGACCCCAGATTGAAGTTAGGCCTGTGTGTACTAGCTCTGTCGTCTGTCTATCTATACTATCTATCTATCCTATGCCCATATGCTGCATCATTCTATTTTAATTCCCCTATTGTCTCTGGCTCTCTATTGATCAGCCTCACAGTCTCCCACTTTTTCTGTTTGTCTACACTACATAACTACTCTATATCCCATGAGCAACTAGATACTTGATAACACTACATCAGTTAAAAACAGTTTTCCGACGCTATTGTTTCACTAAAATATATTTCAGTTAACAAATGTTTTATAAAAGAATATCACCCTGCCTTGTATATACAAGCAGACAGCAATATTTAAAATTTTTATTTAATGAGACAACGCTGTATGCCAAAGAAAAACAATCTTCTTGCCAAGCTACACATGTTAACCTAAATGTGTTCCATGTGGAAACAGAAAGACGATATGAAGAGAAGGCTGGCAAACTCCATTCAGTTGGCACTTGCTGCATCTACACATTTTGGCTTCCAGATTACAGCTACAATTGGAAACACTGGCAGTTCTTTTTATTTTGTCCTTTTTTTTTCAACTCCATTTCCAAGCTTGGCAATAAATTGCCTTTCTCTCTGTGCAACATGCAGGAAAGAAGAAAATCCTGCACATCAGATAACTTAAGGTGTCCATGGCGACAAATGCATTTTATTTATTTAAAATATTCCAGAAGGAGAAATACATTGAGATGAATATCTCTTTCCAAGTATGTTCTGGGTTATATTACAGAGACAATGCACAGACGACATTTCTGTAAACTGAATCAACAGTACAGGCGCAGCATTAAAATGAGACAGGATCTAAAAAAAAAAACCTTAACATAAAGCAGCAATGCGAGTCCTGATGAAGGTTCGTTATTACTAACAATCCTATCAAATGGTTTTTACAGTCAATGGGGTGTGTGGGTACTTGGAAGCATTAGTCAGCAGGATCTCTAAATCTTGCAAATATTTCATCTTTTAATGTGTTTTGAAAACTAATCTCCACCTCCTACATTTATCAATGAAATTATGTTTCTGTTCATGAAGCGTTTGGTTAGGTGGTAAATGGCCAGGCTCGTGGGGGCAAAGTGTGGCTGCATTCAATGAATTTAGGGAGATTTGATAGCTATGTTTTTTGTGACAGTCAGACCATTGTTGATAATATTTACAAATGTATGGAAGTAAATAAATATGGACGGGTTACACATTTTCATACTGATATGTTAGATTGGCTAAATACATATTGAAGAATGAAGTTGACGTTTTTCTCTGCACCCCTTTGGTTTATCTTAAGCTGAACTACATTTAAATGATAAATGGCACAGCATGCATTCTGTATCTGCTAACTTCCAGTATAGCTGTATCTTCACCTCCAGAGTGGCTATAGACCAGATACATAGTTGCAGGTGGTTGGTGAATTTCTAGCCCCCCTCCCCAGCCTATCCCCACCTGCCAGAGCTGTCAAGGGTACTACAGGGTAAACTGCCCTCAACCTCTCTGTAATTAAGTCTAAGGCTGGGTACACACCAGCCATATATTCACGTCATTTTCGGTCAAAAATATTGGCTGTGTGGGGGCGGTGGCCGTGAACGGCATCGATCTCGTTTGTCTAGATCGGATGAACGAACGAACAATCGGGCATGTTGGAAAATTCCAATTGATCGTGCGGTTCCCTATGGGAATGCACGATCGCTCATAGCGAGCGCTCAGTCGGACGAAAAGTCCCTCTGTGTGTACCCAGCCTAAGCAATTTATAGTGACTAACTTGGGGGCTATCAAATCAATTGCCAGAAGTACAGGTGAAGTCTCCACCTTTCTTGGATTTCAGATTGACAGCTATTAAAGAATTCTAGAATCCATTCAGACTCAGAGATATTTTAGCTTATTGGTAAAGCTGGATACACACAGTAACGGCAAAGGAAACAATCATTCGATGTTGGCTTCTGGAACGAAAGGTAGTGACTGAAAATCACCCGCATCACAGTCAGCCCCCTGTATTGAAGGACAGGGAGCCGCCACAATTGCTAGGTATATGGCAGCTGAAACAATCTTACTTAAACTAAAATAGGGAGACCATTCGTAATTATGTTTAGCCACATCTTTAACAGATTATAGATGGAATATTACAGATTGGTACTGTGTGTACCCAGGCCCAGCTTAAAGGGAACTGTAATTATTACAACACAACTGCCCACTATTGCAAAGAGCTCTCTATACTTTTCAAACAAGCGCTAGGATGTATCTGTTTATTCAATTAGATCAACTGGACTTGAAATGTAGTTCTTGAAGACGTTTCGCTAGTCATCCGACTGGCTTTTCAATTCAGAATGACTTGTACAAGAATCTGTGGCAATTATGTACCCTGAAAATCCCAATTAGCATATCACAGCCAGTGTTAGGTGTGATTGATATGTGGCTAAGAGGGTGTTATAGGAACGCCCAGAGTAAGGTGTTAAAACAGCATTGTAGGATGATGTATCTAGCGTTTCTGAATCTTAAGTTATAGGCTTGTAAAGTTAAACTTCCTACTGTGTCCTGTCTCTCTAACAGGGCTATGTACTTGTATTACATAGCATAATCTTATCATTAAAATAGTGCTAATTTTGCCCTAACCATCAGATGTTAGATTCATTGAAAGCTAATATCTGATTGATAGGGAAAATTAGCACCATTTGTAATGATAAGACACTTTATTACATAGCCTCGATAGTGTCACATGTGAACTGTGTAAAAAGCCGCATCCAATATAAGCGATCTTTACTGAAACTAGTTAAGCACCCTATACACATGCTTGTGAAGGTTCTCATTCATCCAGGTCATGGTTATCTGTTGTATTCAATTAGATTAACTGGACTTGAAGTTTAGTTCTTGAAGACTTCGCTAGTCCTGACGACTGGCTTTCTCAATTCAGAATGACTTGTACAGAATCTGTACACCCTATACACGTTTTTTTTTTTTTTTTTGGAGGCGATTTCAACATTTTGATCAGATAGCTCGAAATGTTGAAACCCGTCGAGCAGTTTATCAGGAAAGGCAGGTAATTTCCCCCAACCCATCTTCTGTCCCAGAAACAGACTGCCCATGTATAGCTAGCTAACAGACCTGCGACCATTCTATGTCCATTCCTCTTTTATAGTACTTGAACAGAGTCCGTGGAGTGGAAACAGGTAAATTGTGAGGTGCTCACCCTAATTGCCCATGCCACAACTGGTAATAACAGTATATATATATATATATATATATATACTGGAAGGGAGGCACACTCAAAAGCGCTTTATAGCATAAATAATTTATTAAGTGCTGAAACAACCAGGTAAACAACATTTCGGGGGGTCCAACCCCTTAGGCGAGGAAGGGGGTTGGACCCCCGAAATGCTCTGTACCGTTTTTTTCATGTGGCATGGGGTATGTCCATTTTTGGCCAAGCCTACCTGATAAAAAGTGCAGTTTTTTTCCTCTAATGATCTAACCTGCCCATTCAGCATTTTATTGTGGTGTAAATAAATACTTCCGAAATTCTGACTTCCTGTTTGCTGGGTGATAAAGGGTAACTGTGGTCCAAAATGACTTTAGGTAAATTGACAGAATTGCTTTCATGAGCAATTTGGCAATTACTTTCATTATTTATTTACATAATTTTGAAGTATTTACATTTATGTGTGATATGGTTGCAGCATCACCAGATCCCTGCATTCCTGCTTCCTGCACTGAAACCATGTGACAGTCCCTCTCCATGTTTTCCCTCCTTGGGGCCCCATGGCCCTCTCCTGCAGTCTTCGCCTGGCCTTTCCTTGCAGCCTCCTGTGGCCCCTCCCACTCATGTGCTCTGTGGCCCCTCCAACTCATGGCTCTGTGGCCCCTGCCACTCATGGCTCTGGGGCACCTCCCACTTGCAGGCCCCAGAGCCCCTCCACTTGTGAGCCCCAGCCCCTACCCCTTGTGGGCCCCAGGCCCCTTCCACTTGGGGCCCCCTTCTACTTGCAAGCCCTGGGGCCCCTTCCACTCACAGGCCCCCTCCCTCTTGTGGCCCTCCCACTTGCGGCGCCAGTGGGGGAGGACCACGAGTGTGTAGAGCCATAGAGTTTGTGAGTGGAGGGGGCCACAGGGGCTGCAAGGGGAGGGGACACAGGGCCCACGATTGGGAAGGGCTAGCAAGTGGAAGGCATTAAAAAAAGCAGTGGCTGGGGCTGCGCTGTCTCCCCACCCCCCTCCACCTTCAGTCATGCACTGAGCATGTTCCAACCGCAGATTAGAGGAGGAAATAATATTTCTGACCGCAGATTCAGAACCTCCCACCCCCTAACTTTCTGATCAGTGATTTCTTCATATTTTGGGCATGCAGCACGTAGAGAGGTGGTTGATGGCTCATTTTAAAGGTATAACCTGGCCTTTCATTTAAAATAAACTTGTTGGGAGACACAGTTCCCCTTTAAGTTGTGTATAGTGTGCATTCTGGGAGAAAGAAAGACCTTTACAGAACCTGAATGTCAGCTCATCTTAGGTCAAGGATTTATTTATTTCAAGTTCTAGATGTTTGTACGTATTCCCAGACCATTTCCTAGGTCCCATAGCCATGTACAGTCAGTTACCATTACTATTGTAATTCAGAGACAGACTCTAGAAATATCAAAAATCACAGTTAGTAAAGTTCAAATCCATAAAGTTTGGGTTCATTCGAATTAAAGTTTGATTCGAACTCAGGTTCTAGTTCAAGTTCTAGTCCATCTCCCTTTCTACTGCAGAAACCACAATTAAACAGTATTAACTAATTTTAACAATATTATACTATTTTAAAAGTTGCAAAAGTGTTTCATACTAAACCCAGATGGAAGATGAACTTCTCTGGTAAAACTTGGTGCAGCCAATAAACATTCCCCACCAGACACCATTTCATTAGTTCCTCCTACTCTAGCAGTTTACAGGTGTTTTCAGTAAATGCATCCTGCAATATAACACCTTTCTTTTTAATTCAGAAATAAAATTAAATGATACATTTTATTGGGGTGTCTAATATTTACATTTTTACATGCCTTACTTTGTGCTAACTTTAAACTGATTTAGAAGTTTGGGGGTGGATATTTAATGCAGTTGGTGATACTCTGCCCCAGCAGTGGGCATGCTCCACCACTTAAAATTGGGGGCAAAGCAGCTGGTGATGCCTGAAGGAGTCAATTTAAGGTAGGATTGCTCTTTTTGATTAAGGCACTTGTATGAAGACCATAGTTCCCCATTAAGAATATTGGTCTAATAAGGGAAATATACTGTATAGTTATTAGAGTTGTCTGGTTAACTAATTTATGTGCAGTGTTTCACTTCTAAATGTATTATTATTATTATTGTTATTATTTATTATTGCTATATTATTATTCTTTATGTTATAGAAACACAGACAATCCCTCAGAACCCTATAGGAATACTGTTTCATTTCATCTGGGAATGTTCTTAATTTTAGGTAATCAGTAAAGGAATCTGCACAGGGGCAGGAACAGAAGACCTGCTAAATAGGTTTAAATGTGTCCTGTCCCCTAAAAGACTGCAAACTGTTATTGTCCTTGATTTTTCTATAGACTGGGATTCATTTATTCAGCTTTATGCCTGGTGACTGGTACCATTAGAGTAATGGCTTTTTTATTTTACATTTATTTCTTTTTAATTTATTTAATCTTTACTATTTAAATGTCAGCTTAGAAAACATTTAACATTTGAAATTATGTCTCCTAACTAGTAGAACATAAAAATAGAATAGAATACAGAATTTTAGCTTTTGGCTATTTAATACCTGGGAGTGGGCCATAGAGAGAGACCAAAATACATATTTGTAGCCTAGCGCACACACAGGATTTGCAAACATGATATCTATCTATCTGTCTATCTATCTATCTATCTATCTACTATCTATCTATCCTAAAATCTATCTATCTATCTATCCTAAAAATCTATCTACTCTATCTGTCTATCTATCTATCTATCCTAAATAAAATATCTGCAGCATTTACGGCGCGATGGTAAACACCTAAGTATATATCACTGAACATATTCATTATTATAGTAAAAGCAAATGCAATTTTCTAGCTCTGAAGGGGCGATTCAGCTTGCCATGCTGTAAATATTTCCCTGTTGGTAAGCTATGGTTTTATTTCAGGATCTGCAAGAGCTTGGGACAATGTCAAGTGCTCTTTGGTGCTAAACAACTCAGATAAAGAAAAAATGTTCCACTAAACAAGAAAAAATATAGACAGCAGCTGTAAATTAACATAAACAAAAACTAGGAAGAAAATCTAATCTCTCTTAGCCAATTACAAGAAATACCAATTGCAAATCACTGTATCATAACAGCAATATGAAATAATGATATACCCTAACATGAATTATTGTGACGACTGCCTGCACATATCTATGTTGCCAATGTACAACAGTATCTAAAAATGAAAGCGTAATGTAATTATCTTGCATGCTTAATTCTGCTTATTGGGGTAATCATTAACTTTTTAACATTCTTAAAATAATAATTTTTTCCACATCTTTAAAGCAGATTAAAATCTCGGCAGCCATAGCTCCATGATACAGTATAGCCCATATTACCATAAGCCATTATAGGATTAAAGTCGCGATAACTGATTCACAATTGCAGTAGATTCTCCCAGAGTGTCTGTACTCAGAGTGAATCGCCCTATATGTGTACAGAAATTACTGGTATATGGAAGCCCTACAGAACTGTTCATATAGACCAGGGGTGACCAACCTGCGGACGGAGTTCCAGATGTTTGATAAACTACAACTCCTAGGGAATGTTGGTAATTGTAGTTTTCCACCATCTCCAAAATTCTATTTGCAACCATCTGTAAAGGGCCTTGTTTGACCTCCCTGATATATAGACTGGTCTCTATTTTCAGTGTCCTTAGAAAGCATATGTTTATTATAGATAGTTTAATATAAAGACCAGCATCTGGCAAGAAGATATAGAAACAGAGGAATTCATTCATAATATTTTTAAAAGGGGTTTTCTCAACCTTACTTCCTTTGGAATTTGAAGCCTATATCCGCAATCCTATTTTGTAAATGGTTTTCAGCACATCATGTATTGTAATTAGGAACACAGAGAGCTCTATTCATAACTGTATATTTTTGTGCTTGTTTTTTTTTCATTTGTTACAATAGCCAAGTGAATGTATTTGTTTTACTTAGAATCGTACCTCTGCACATGGTGCAAATGGAATAAATATTTAAGATGGCTAGATTTATTAAGAACCTAACTGCCAGTTAAGAGTATTCTGATATGTCAGAACATTCATGATGTGTGAGCATACAACTTGGAAGAGATCTTACATTCCCACCTGAATCATTGTCTTAACCGTGCTGTTAGGAAAGTATGGAATGATTTTATATGATCTCAGATTATCAACACTCTTATTTTGAGACTGTTCTGGTCTGGTGTCAAAAATCTGGTGTCCTGGATTTAATAACCTCAGCAAAATAGGTAGACAATTCTTACTGTTTGCCAGAGGATCTTTAAACCTATGAGGGGGAGAAGAAGCTATGGAATCTAATGTATTCTGTCTGTATAACCTAGCCAGTGAGTTCAGCATTATTCTAATATGCAGCATAAAAACATTGATATGTGCACAGTTACTAACCCAGAAAACGAGCTTTCACGTGGTAATCTGGCTTCTTATGTTATAAACATTATCACCATATTGGTCATTTTACAGATCAGACTAACTTGACAATTTCTGTTGTATCATTGCTAAACTGCCAAAAGGCACAGCTAGATTCAATTGGAGAACAATGTGCTAGCTTGGAGGGATGCTTCATACAAGTGCTATCTGAAGATGAGTGCCAAGTAGCAATGGATCTGCATGAGGAGCAATCATGGCTTTACAAGGAATGTCTGAAGGTTAGTGCTTGATCATGTATTTGGGAAGCTGAGAGCCTGCCATGACTTAAACAGGTTGTGATAAGGAAGGTCTAAATCAAGTGTTAGATGTTCTAAATTAATAAAGGAAATGGAGAGGAAACATAGATGACTGGCAGAGTGATATAGCAGCAGACATATATAATTAGCTGATTATCTGGTATAAGGACCTCTAAAGATAAACACATGGTGAGTTGTGAGGAAACATTACAAAGAATGGTTTGCCAGACAAAACAAAGGTAAAATCACTCATCAAAAGGTCCAGTTGATTCCACATGTAACTGTAATGTAAATAATTAAGATGGCCGAAACTAACCATTTCGTTCCATTTTCGGATTCCCGAATCTCGGGAAAATCCTGAAGTGCGAAAAATCCAAAATGGATGAAGTTTTCGATTATTATCGAATGTTTAAGGCTATTTTCCATAGTTTTCAAAATAGTCACTTGAACTGTTTGATAATACTATCGGAGACTACATTTGAGTTTCCTGGAGTTTCCAGGGTTATTGGACTTCAAGTCTTTTCAAAAATGATCGAAATAGCCTGAACATTCGATAATAATCAAAAATGTGCTCCGAAGTCCCGAAATCCGGACGATCCGTCCGGTTTCAGATGGATCATATGGAACCGAGGGGTGCCGTGTCGAATCCAGGTCGGATCCCATTCTATAAATAATGTGAAGCATACGTTAAAAAACAATGTTGAGACTTTCTTTTTGTTTCCTGTTGTTCTCTGTAGCTAGAGATTTCAGCCATATTTAAATCTAAGGAGCAAGGAGCCTAATGAAGATTTCTTAGTGTTACCAGAATAAGAGGAAGAAGTGACACAGCATCTGCTATTACACATTCATTTTAGGAAAGGAATTTTGAGGTTGCACCTATAGCTGTTCCTGTCCATTAGATGGAGAATCACCGGAAATTCTTTATTTGACTGTAGATTATAGTAATTTTAAGGTGGTTAAGGGTATATTGAAGAAATACCATCTGTATCAGTAATGACTGATATTGCATGTATTCATTAATTTTGGGACACAGCCATAAATGACTGACTCTAAAGGTAAAAAACACATCATGCACTAACAATACCTTGCTGTACGGTGTCTTATCACGGTTTATAATGCAGTTTAAAAAAAAACAGATATGTGTGGTATTTTTAGCCATGGTAAAGGCAAATCACAATTTTTATGATGGCACACCTTTAATAGTTTTCCCTTAAATGCAGGCATATTCTCAAGGGTTAATCATAATGTTTTTCAATAAACCTAGATTTTATTCTGTTACCATGCCTCAGACATAGCACTTCTCCAGGTAAAATCCACAATCCGTTAGAATGTATCTTAAAGTTTATGAAAGTCCCACAATATATGTTAACATTAGGAGATAATATTAGTGCTGTTAACAAAACTCAGAAACTACAGGTTTCTTCACTGAAAGCTGCAAAGCACTTTGGGGAAGATACATTATAGCCCATTTCCGTGTAAACCCACGTTAACCGATCAAAAATTTCGGGTTACGTGGGTTTTAGACAGCTTTTAAAGCACTTTTTAAGAGGCCAGTCTCTCCTATATACAGCCCTCCTGTTGGGCATCTAGTCCACTGTATTAGATACACCACGTTGATGAAGAGCAGTGTAATGGCCATGGATGGCCATCCTTTCAACTGATAGTGCAGCATGCAATCATTAAGCAGAACTTCTCTTTGTCATAGCAGTGGGTTGGAATGCCAGAACATTACACACGAGAAAAGGGTTGTGGGGACTGGTGACATCATATAAGGGAAGGCAGAAAAATGTTTCATGTCTTCTAATGAGATGCACGTCAAGCTGGTTTGGTTTGAAGGTTAAGTCAGCTTTTTCCTTAACCCTACCTTGTATGGGATCACATTTATCCACAGAAATATAGCGATTAATCTGAAAATATGTAATGGTTCCTTTTTATCCAGATTTTTTTTGGGGTGGCTTAAATGAGGCAATAAAATCTTCCATTAGAAGCAACCCCAGATAAACAAGATCAACGATCTGTGTCTCAGCTCTCCATTTTGCTGTGGCTGATTTGTGAATAAATTAATAAAAAAATTTCTCTGGGTTTGCTGGGAGTTCTTATGTATACACTGTACACTTCACTTGCCTCTAGTGCACAGCAAATTAAAAGATTTCCCTGCACCCTTAAAGCTGACAGCCACATCATCATTATAGCATCAGGAAGAAACCCGTCTCTGTTAGTCACAGACATTTCTTCGCAGGTACCAGCCTCTAAGACCACAAAACAAAGATTTATCATGTTAAGCATTTAGGAAAAAAAAATCAATTTCATAGTAAGTCTGGGGAATTTAACTTGTAACCTTGTGGGCTGTAAGTATAGCAAGTTGAGCTACCAGAGTTAATGCAAGCAAATAGTACATTTAGAAAACCTATCTTTTGCTAAGAAAGAATGGAAGGCAAAATGCAAAAATTAAAATCAGCTCACGTTTTGTATTGTTCCTGGTAGGCTGTTAGCAATTCTTTCTGAAAAATAAACGCAGGAAACCAAGCAGCTTTCGAAGTCTTATAGGGACTTTAATTTGGTGTGGAGGCATTTGTATAGAGAAATATGCGCACATGCTTACATGGATCTTGATGTCTACAAGGCTGTGAGTTGTGACTGGCAACAATACCTTTGAAGTCACAAAATCTATCATATTACATGTAAGTGAAATGTGACTTACTAAGAATAATCTTCAATGTATTGGTGTTTTGGGAGAAAGTACTTCAAATGGTCTTAAAGTATGGCAAAGATATACAGTACATCTTAAATGTAGTGCAATTTATTTAATACATAGGCTATGGGAAATATTTAAGACTTGATTCATTACTGTCTGTTCATATTGATGGAAGTGATGCCACTTTATCAAGGAGTTCTGTAAGGAGCTGGTTGCTGTTCCCAGGTGCAATATGCTTAAATAGCATTTGCTATTAAGATGCTTTTTGGCAACAATTTAGAGGTTGGTGTTACGGATGTAAGTGTTCAATGGGCAGTGCATTTACAAAACAGCTACCTTATTAGCATAAATAATACCCAGTAATCTCTCTCTATTGCATTGGATGTGTAAAATCAATAGTAAAAAGATAACACCATGAATGTGGACCATTAATAATGGGCCTGAGATGGTTGTAGGAGATGCAAAAAGGACTATGTGCTAAACCATTTTTTGTATTTGTATTCACTAGAGAGAATCCTAGTCCTTATTGCAGGGCACTGTCATAATATGAAGGGTATAGATAAGGAATATCACTCTGGCTGACTCGGAATATGTATGGAAACAACTAAGACAACTTAAATAAATAAAATAATAATATATAAATAAAGTCAGAGGGCATAAAAACATCCTCGGATTTAAAGAGCATAGTCCGGTTTACATCTAGACGGCACGTTTCCATCTTTTCGAGTTCACTTTGTCTGGTGATTCGCCGCTGATGGAAAAAAGCCATGTAATACCAATATTCAAAAATATAGCTGTTCCCCAGCCCTGTAACTATAGACCTGTTAAGCCTAACACCAGTGGTAGGGAAGTTGATGGAATCTTTGTCATGGGATCATATCCTTGACTTGCCTCCAGAACACATCTTATTAGTAGTAGTCCATGGATTTATAAGAAATAGATCATGCCAGACGAATTTGCTTTGTTTTATGAAGGAGTGAAAAAGAATTTAGATTCAGGCATAGCAGTGATGTGGTATACTTAGATTTTGCTAAGCTTTTTGATACTGTGCTACATGGGGCTGTTGGTCTAGAAAAAACATTTGTACATAGATAGAGAATTGGTTATTGGATCGCAAACAGAGAGTGGTGTCGAGAGCTACATCTATGTGGGCTAAAGTGGAGTGCCTCAGTTTCTGTACTGGGGCCACATCTATACTTTTTAATCCGTTTATAAATGAAGAGGATTGAGAGCAAGGTCTCTGTGTTTGCTGATGACACTAAACTACTTCAGAGTTTTTGGAGACATAAATGATGTGCAATTGCTGCAAGCAGACCTATATAGATTATCAAAAGGGGCAGCAGAATGGTAGTATAGTAGTTCTGAGGTTGAATAAAGTCTAGGATCGTTAAGTACTGGAATCCGCACTGACCGAGATCACACAAGACGTTCACCGTGAAGTTTGCAATTAAAAAGCCTTTATTGTCTGGACGCCTTACGCGTTTCGACACACACCCCGTCCTTAAGGACGGGCTTGGGGCATCCTGCGCCCAGGCCACATTGATGTTTGGGTAAGAGTTTCACCCATAATATATACTTTGATATAAAAGAGTTAACCTATCTTCCAGATATACAACATTTGTACGAAGCGACGGACCGCAGTGTGTCACACCTGGGTCCACAAAGCATATATAGTAAGCAGGTGTTAATCACCTTTTTCAAATAATAAACAAGTGCATTCATATTGTAACAGTTTTTGAGCCCATATGATTATTTGTAAAAGTTTCTCATTTGGAATTAGTTGTGTAGGTTTGGAATCCCCATATACAAAGGATCCATCTTGGAATGGAAGCAGTTCAGAGAAGGGCAACTAAAATAATAAATGGAATGGAGGGCTTGACATTGCAGGCAGATTAGACAAGTTAGGGCTGTTTACATTAGAGAGTAATGTTTGCATGAAGATATGATCACTTTCACAAATATATAATGGGCCTACAATAAACTCTCTGGTGCATTGTTACCTAATAGGTCGATATCAGAGGACAAGTGACATCCTTTAGGATTGGAGAAGAAGTTTCATCTTCAGGTTAGAAAAGTTTTTTTAACAGTATATAACGGTATAAACTGTGGAACTGTCTTCCAGTTCCGATGTGGTAATGGCAAGTTCATTGAATAGCTTTAAAGTACAGCAGGCTGTGATTCCAGACAGTAAGATATGAGGAGCACCCCTGCAGATCAGGTAAGTATCAGGTAAGTATCAGTAAATACAGTAGGTTGGAGGGAGGCACAAACACTCAAACTGAAGATTCACCATTTTTTGTAAGGGCCATTAGTGTTTGATATAGTCAAATATAAATGACTCATCCAAATCTATTAGCTATCTATCTATTCAAACTGTGATGCAGAGCATCACAGGACTGTGCAAAATACTTTAAATTTTATTTCATATGCAACAAACAGATGAGCTATCTATCTGTTTGTTGCATATGAAATTAAATTTAAGTATTTTGCACAAGTCTTGTGCGTGCTGCTGCATCTTACTACAAGGTTGGATATTTAAGGAATCTACAGTAGACCACAATGCCTATAATCTTGAGTTAGAGTGGGCACCTATTACTCTTTTGTGGATCTCTATCTATCTATCTTCTATCTATCTATCTATCTATCTATCTATCTATGCTAGCTATCTATCTATCTATCTATCTATCTATCTATCTGTGTGCTAACCACTGAGCAGGGTGTTAAGTGGTTAAAATAGATAAACAATGGTGAAGTGGCACTCTATCCAATTGTGGTGCAGACGCCTCGTAGGTTCTTCCCTTTGGAACCAAGCAGTCTTCGCCAGGAAAATACAACTGAGGGCGCACTCCAAATCTTAGAATTTTTTATTGTGAACCACACATCACACGTCACAGCGTTTCGGGTACCCATTTTCAGGTGGTTAAGTGGTTGCACTAAATGCCTTGGCAGCATGAGATCCTGAGTTCGAATCCACCCTTGGACACTCTGCAAGAGTTTGTATGTTCTCCCTGTGCTTTGCGTGGTTTCCTCTGGGCACTAGGTTTCCCCCACAATCATAAAGACATACTATAGGTGTGTGTGTGTCAAATAAATGTACTTAGATTGTATGCTCTTCAGGGCAGGGGCCTGGTGTGAATATATACATGTAATTGTAAAGCGCAATGGAAGATGTTGGCTCTATATAAATCCACATATAAATATCTGTCTGTCTGGTGTATCTCTCTGTCTATCTATGAACTATCTCTTGCACATTCTGTGGAAAATTATAGCACACTATTAGCTCTGGGCACATATACCTCTAGAAGTAAACTCTACTATAGAAATCAGCTGATTCTTTAACTACTGTATGTAGGTTATCACGTTTCATAGATGACAACTTGCCTGACTAGACTTTTGCTTCTGGCATTATTGTTCCTATTTTTGCCACTGCTTACAGTTTTGCTGCCCTGTCTCTGCAGTAAGAACAGCGTTTGAACCCATATAGCAAAATGAAGATGGTAGGTTAGGGTATTGTTTGACTATGTCTCCTATGGCTATTGAAGTGTTTTTGTGACTTTTTTGTGACCATGAGTTGAAACTATGCATTTTTAGTCTATTGTGACTATGCTTTTAAGCTATTCAAGGTTTTTTGTAACTATGATTTTGTGACTATGCTTTTATGCTATTCAGAGTGTTATTGTGACTATGTTTTGGGTTTTTTTGCTATGATTTTGTAACTATACTTTTTGTATGGTTTACAAGGTTTTTGTGACTACAGGGTTATTCATAAAAGTTCTAGATCATTTAAAATGGTGCTAATTTTTCCCCAACCAATCATATTTTAGGCTCAAATGTTAATAAGTATATGATTGGCTGGGGCAAAATTAGCACCATTTTAAACGATAAGAACTTTTATTGAATCTCCGTATGCCTCTTTGTTCTATTCAAGTGTTTTTTGACTATGATTTTGTGACTATGCCTTTTATGGCTATTCAGTGTTTTTGTGACTATGCTTCATATGGCTATTCAAGTGTTTTGTACTCTTTTTGTGACCTGATTAGAAACTGCATTTTTTAGTCTATTGTGACTATGCCTGTTTATAGCTATACAAGTGTTTTTGTGACGATGTTTTTTTTTTACTATATTTTGGGACTATGCTTTTTATGGTTATACAAGTGTTTTGTGACTATGCCTCTTATGTCTATTCAAGTGTTTTGGGTGACTCGATTTTGTGACTATGCCTTTTATGGCTATCAACTTTTTTTGTGACTATGCCTTTTTAGGCTATTCAATTGTTTTGTGAATATGATTTAGTGACTATCGGGGAGATTCAATATGGTCCGTAAGGTAAGATGTGCCGGATTTAAGATTAAATTCACAGACCACGTTAAGTTTTGCGCTACAAGTAGTGGTAATCCTAATGAAAGTGCTTTTGTATTGGTAGAAACAGTGCAATTTCCAAAACATTTGAAATGGCGCTGTGCCCTAAAATCTGTGTTAAACACACATTAACCTGATGTGTTTTCATGACTATGGGCCTCATTTACAAAGTGCTCGCAGCAAATGTGGCTTCTGGTGTTTAATACTGGATTTGCACATGGTGGTAAATCCCACAAGGGATTTTTACCCCAGCGCCACTTTAGACCAGCCTTAGCTGGTCTTAAATTGTGGAGTTAAATTAAGTGCAAATCTTTTATAATAGATTGCGCCGGTTGCAAGGGTGTCTCTTTGTGAAACTGGTGGTTCGGCCAGTGCAATTATGGAGTTAAACTTGTGCTAACTAGAGATGGCCGAACTATTGAAAAAGTTCGAAAACGGACCCATTAAATCATGGGAGGCTATAGTTCGAAAAGTTCAATGGTAACTTAATGTAAATGGCTTGTGGGACCGTGGGGTAAATGGTCTGGGGAACACGTTCAAATATCAGGCCTTTCGAAAACTCATATTTTACTACTTTGTCGCTCTCGGCGTTTGAACAATTCGAGGTATAATAGACATTTTACTCGTGGATTCGATGCTCGCGTATAGGTTTTAATGGGCATCTGTACTCGCAGATTCGATGCTCGCACCTTAGGTATCAGGACATTTTACTTGCGATATCATGCTCGCGTATAGGTTGTTAATGGACACTTTACTTTGCGGATTCGATGCTCACATATGGCTTTAATGGACACTTTACTGTGGATTCGATCTCGGCAACAGGTTTTAAATAGACACTTACTGCTGATGTGCTCGCGTTAGGTGTAATGGGCCCTTTACTCGCAGATCTTCGATGCTCGCCCTTAGGTATATGGACATTTTACTGCGGATTCGATGCTCGGTTTAGGTTGTAATGGACACTTTACTCGCGGATTGTCGATGCTCGCATATGGTTTAATGGACACTTTACCTTGCGGATTCGATGCTCACATATAGGCTTTAATGGACAGCTTTACTTGGGCGTTCGATGCTCCATATAGGCTTTAATGGACCACTTTACTTGCGGATTCGATGCTCGCACAAGGTTTAATGGACCACATTTGTACTTGGCGGATCCGATGACTCGCATTATAGGTGTAATGGACACTCTACTCGTGGATTCAATGATCATCGTTATAGGTGTAATGGTACACTTTACTTGCGGATTCTACGATGCTCGCGTGTTGAGGTTTTAGTGGACATTTTTGGATTCGATATTACTTGCATATAGGTGTAATCACATTTTACTATGAGATCCGATGCTCGCTTATAGTATTTTAATGGAACATTTACTCGTGTGATTCGATGTTCGCTGTATAGTGTAATATACATTTTTACTCGGGTCGATCGTGTTCGTTCGTATAGGTTGTAATATACATTCTTATTACTTCGCGATTCATGCTCGCGTATAGGTTGTAATAGACATTTTACTTGCGGATTAATGCTCGCACCTAGGTATAATGGACATTTTACGGATTCGATATTTACTCACGTATTGTTATATGATTTTACATCGCATATTCGATTTTTCTGCATTTGATTATAATCTCCACTTCCCTAGGACTTCTATATGCAATCCAGGCTCTAAATCGAGCCTCGAAAGTAGGTGTGGTTTTCACTATTAGCTTGTCTGCGACAACTATGGCCACAGGATGGGCAGCAGTGGGGTGGCAAGTATCTTACCAGGCGGAGGTTATATACAGCATGCCAATTGGCACACCCCACGTTAAAGAACGTAAACGGCGCCACCTGCAGAAAAAACTTTCAGTTTCAGATCGTATTCTGACCACCTCTCAACTCCAAAGAGGTGGTCAGGACTTCAAGCGGCGTAACTACGTCCAGACATACAGCGGAATGTGTCCAGGCAGTAATACACCAATTCATATTAACATTTTAACTGTGATTCCCCATGAGTAAAATGTCTATTATACCTATACGCGAGCATCGAATCCATTAGTAAAATGTCTATTATACCTATACACGAGCATCGAATCTATGAGTAAAATGTCTATTATACCTATACGCGAGCATCGAATCCATGAGTACGGTAGAATAGACATTTTACTCGTGGATTCGATGCACGTGTATAGGTATAATGGACATTTTACTCATGGATGGATGCTCACGTATAGGTATAATGGGAATTTTACTCATGGATTCGATGTATAATAGATATTTTACTTGCGGTTTTGGTAATTACTCGCAAATAGGTATAATAGACATTTTTACTCGCAGATTCAATGCTTGTGAATAGATAATAGACATTTTACTCATGATTTATGCTCGCGCATAGGTATAATAGACATTTTACTTGCGGATTCGATATTAACTCGCGTATAGGTTTAATAGACATTTTACTCACAGATTCAATATTTACTCATGAATAGTATAATAGACATTTTACTCGCGGATTCGATGCTCGCGTGTAGGTATGATAGACATTTACTTGCGGATTCGATATTAACTCGCGAATAGGTATAATAGACATTTACTCGCAGATTCAATGCTCGCGTATAGGTATAATAGACATTTTACTCACAGATTCAATATTTACACATGAATAGGTATAATAGACATTTTAGTCGCGGATTCAATGCTCGCGTATAGGTATAATAGACATTTTACTTGCGGATTCGAATTTCCTCCCAAATAGGTATAATAGACATTTTACCATGGATTCGATGCTCGCGTATAGGTATTAGATAATTTTACTTGCGGATTCGATATTTACTTGCAAATAGGTAAATAGACTTTTTATTACTCGCGGATTCGATGATCGCGAATAGGTATAATAAGACATTTTACTCATAATCGTGCACGCGTATAAGTTAATAGACATTTTACTCATGGATTCGATGCTCACGTATAAGATATATACATTTTACTCATGGATTCGATGCTCGCGTATAGGTATAATAGACATTTTACTCGCGAATTCGATGCTCGCGTATAGGTATAATAGACATTTACTTGCGGATTCGATATTTCCTCCCAAATAGGTATAATAACATTTTACTCATGGATTCGATGCTCGCGTATAGGTATAATAGATTTTTACTTGCGGATTCGATATTTACTTGCAAATAGGTATAATAGACTTTTTACTCGCGGATTCGATGATCGCGAATAGGTAAATAGACATTTTACTCATGAAATCGATGCACGCGTATAAGTATATAGACATTTTACTCATGATTCGATGCTCACGTATAGGTATATAGACATTTACTCATGGATTCGATGCTCGCGTATAGGTATAATAGACATTTTACTCGCGAATTCGATGCTCGCGTATAGGTATAATAGACATTTTACTCATGGATTCGATGCTCGCGTATAGGTAAAATAACATTTTACTCATGGATTCAAAGCTTGCGTAGGTATATAAGACTTTTACTTGCGGATTCGATATTTACTCACGAATAGGTATAATACATTTTATTCGCGGATTCGATATTTACTCGCGAATAGGTATAATAGACATTTTACTCATGGATTCGATGCTCGCGTATAGGTATATAGACATTTACTTGCGGATTCGATGCTCGCGTATAGGTATAATTGACATTTTACTCACGGATTCAATATTTACTCGCGTATAGGGATAATAGGCATTTTACTTGCACATTCATATTTACTCGCGAATAGGTATAATAGACATTTTACTCATAGATTCGATGCTCGCGTATAGGTATAATAGACATTTTACTCAGGGATTCGATGCTCGCGTATAGTATAATAGACATTTTACTCGCGAATTCGATGCTCGCGTATAGTTAAATAGACATTTTACTCATGGATTCGATGCTCGCGTATAGGTAAAATAGACATTTTACTCATGGATTCGATGCTTGCGTATAGGTATAATAACATTTTACTTGCGGATTCGATATTTACTCACGAATAGGTATAATAGAACTTTTATTCGCGGATTCGATATTTACTCGCGAATAGGTATAATAGACATTTTACTCAGGATTACTCATGGATTCGGATGCTCGCGTATAGTTAATAGACATTTTAACTCATATTCTGCTCGGTATAGTATAATAGACCTTTTTCTAATGGATTCGATCTCGCGTATAGTATATAAGACATTTTATCATGGATTTCGGATGCTCGCGTATAGGTATAATAGACATTTTACTCCGTGGATTTGATGCTTGCGTATAGGTAAATATAGAACCTTTTACTCCATGGATTTGATGCTGCGTATAGGTAGAATTGGCATTTTACTCATGGATTATCGATCTCGGGTATAGTATAATGACATTTACTCACAAATCAATATTTACTCGTGAATAGTATAATAGACATTTTACTCGGGATTCGATGGGCTCGCGTATAGGTATAATACATTTTACTCACGAATTCAATATTACTTACGCGCGAATAGGTATAAATAGACATTTTACTCATAACTTCGATCTCGCGTATGGTTATAATATACTTTTTACTCATGGATTCGATGCTCGCGTATGGTTTATAATAGACCTTTTAACGCGGATTCGAATGCTCCGCCGTAGGTATAAATAGACATTTTACCCATGAATTCTATGCTCGCGTATTGGTAACATAGACACTTTACTCATGGATTTCATGCTCGCCGTATAGTATAATAGACATTTTACTTGCGGATTTCGTATTTTACCACGAATAGGTATAATAGACAATTTTTATCACGGATTCGATATTTACTGGCGAATAGGTATAAATGACATTTTACTCGCGGATTCGATTCTCGCAGTTATAGTATAATAGACATTTTCTTGCGGACTTCGATGTCGCGTACAGTATATAGACTTTTTACTTGTCGGATTCAATGCCGTGTATATGTATAGTAGAAAATTTTACTTGCGGATCCGTATTTACTTCGCAAATAGGTATAATAGACATTTTTAACTCGCGATTTCGATGCTCCGCTTATGGGTAATAAAAGACATTTTACTCACAAATTTAATATTTACTCGTGAATAGTTAATAGACATTTTACTTTGCGGATTCGCTGCTCGCGTGTAGGTATAATTTACATTTTACTCACGATTCAATTTTACTCGTCGTATATGATAATAGTCATTTTACTTGCACATTCAATAATTTTACTCGCTAATAGGTATAATAGCCATTTTAACTCATAGATCGATGCTCCCGTATAGGTATAATAGACTTTTACTCATGGATTCGATGCTCGCGTATAGGTAATATGACCTTTTACTCGCGAATTCGATGCTCGCGTATAGGTATAATAGACATTTTTAACTCAAGGATTCGATGCTCGCGTATAGGTAAAATAAACATTTTACTCATGGATTCGTGCTTGCGGAAGGTATAATAGACATTTTACTTGCGGATTTTCGATTATTTTAACTCACGAATAGGTATAATAGACATTTTATTCGCGGATTCGATTTTTACTACTCGCAATAGGTATAATAGACCATTTTACTCATGGATTCGATGCTCGCGTATAGGTATATAGACATTTTACCTCGTGAATTCGTGCGCGTGTATAGGTAATAATAGACATTTTACTCATGGATTCCGATGCTCGTATAGGTATAATAGACCATTTTACTCATGGATTCGATGCTCGCAGTCATAGGTATATAGACATTTTGACTCATGGATTTGATGCTCGCGTAAGGTAATAATAATGGGCATTTTTACTCATGGATTCGATGCTCTCGTATAGGTATAATAGACATTTTTACTCACAAATTCATATTTACTCGTGAATATGTATAATAGACATTACTCGGGGATTCGATGCTCGCTTAGGTATAATTGACATTTTACTCACGATTCAATATTTACTCGCGATAGTAATATAGACCTTTTTACTCCATAATTTCGCGCTCGCGTATAGGGTTAATAGACTTTTTACTCATGGATTCGATGCTCGCGTAAGGTATAAATAGACTTTTAATCGCGGATTCGATGTCGCGTAGAGGTATACTAGCATTTTTACTCATGGATTCTATGCTCGCGTAATGGTAAAATAGCATTTATTCATGGGATTCAATGCTTTCGTATATGCAATAATAGACCTTTTTAACTTTGCGGATTCGATATTTACTCACGAATAGGTATAATGACATTTAAATCGTCGGATTCGATATTTCTCGGTCGAATAGGGTATAATAGACATTTTACTCGCGGATTCGATGCTCGCGTATGGTATAATAGACATTTACTTGCGGATAATTTCGTCTCGTGTTTAGTATAATAGACATTTTACTATGGATTCGATGCTCGCGTATAGGTATAAAGGCATTTTACTCCTGATGCAATGCTGTCTTAATAGGTCTATAGACATTTTAACTCATGATTGATTCGATGCTCGCAGTATAGGTTATACATAGACATGTTACTCACAATTCAATATTTACACTTGTGAATAGGTATAATAGACATTTTACTCGTGGATTCGATTCTCGTGTAATGAGGTATAATTGACATTTTACACTCACGGATTCATATTTACCTCGCGAATGGTATAATAGACATTTACTCCTAGATTCGATGCTCGCGTATAGGTAAATAGACTTTTTTACTCATGGATGGCGATGGCTCGCGTATAGGTATACTAGACCATTGTAATCGTGCGGATTCGATGCTCGCGTATAGGTATAATGAATTTTTTACTCATGGATTCTATGCTCTCGTATAGGTAAAATAGACACTTTATTCATGGATCATGCTGGCGTATAGTATAAGAGACATTTTGAACATTTTACTTGCGGATTCGATATTTACTCACGCCTCAGGTTATAATAACATTTTTTTATTCGCGGATTTCGATATTACTCGCGAATAGGTATAATAGACATTTTACTCGCGTATTCGATGCTCCGCGTATAGGTCGAATAGACATTTTACTTGCCGGATTCGATGCTTCGTGTTTAGGTCTAATAGAACATTTACTTTCATGGATTCGATGCTCGCGTATAGGTAATAATCGGAATTTACCTCACGGATTCGATTGTTGCTTATAGGTATTATCGCTTTTACTCATCAGATTCGAATGCTCGCTTATAGGGTAGAATAGACTTTTACCAACTCGTGATTCCGATGCTTCCCTCGCGTAATAGTATAATGGGCATTTTACTCATGGATTCGATGTCGCGTAGAGTGTTAATAGACTTTTTACTTGCTGATTCGAATATTTACTCGCAAATAGGGTATAATACTTTCACTAACGGATTCGATGCTCGCCGTATAGACACTACTGACATTTTGTCACAGATTCAATATGTTACTCTGAGAGGATTATAGACATTTTACCTCGTGGATTCGAGCTCGCGTGTAGGTATAATAGACATTTTACTCACAGGATTCAATAATTTACTTGTCGTATAGGAGGATAATAGCATTTTATCGCAGATTTCATATTTACTAACTCGCGAATTAGGTATATAGACATTTTACCTCGTGGATCCATGCCTCACTTAGGGTATAATAGATATTTACTCGCGGATTCGATATTTACTCGCGAATGGTATATTAGAACATTTTAACTCACCGAGCCGTGCTGCAAATAGTATAATAGCATTTTACTCGTGATTCGATGCTTGCGTATAGGTATAATAGACTTTTACTCATGGATTCGATATTAACTCGCGAAGATAGAATCACATTTTACTCACATTTTTCTCCATTGCCTCGAATGTTCGAAACATTCGTAATTGTCAAAAGTCCGGAAAATCTCGAAAATCTTGGTCCGGGATAATGTAGATCCGAGTCCGTTGGAACTCGATAGTTCAGCTCGAACTGGGTTCGAGTTCGAATTCCTGTTCTGTCCCATATCCTCCGCTTCATCACAGAACCAATCGTCGCGTATCAGACTCCCCCCTCGACTGCTTTCCTCTCGCCTTAAACCTTTCTCTCCTTGTGGTTCCCATCCTCTGGAATTCTATTCCCTCTCTTACATACGAACCTAATCTAATCTAGCCTTACATCCTAAACTATCGGGTAACCAGCAGAGTATATGATTGTTCTATTTGCACTGTATAAGTTTCCTCTAGCACCTTATAACCCATTCCATTGTATTTGTATGTGTATGCTACCACCTAACTTATTGTAGTTTCTAAGCTACTGGAAGGGACCCCACCTCCTTTCCCTTTTGTGGCAAGCTCTATCACTTATTTCCTATCATTTATTATTTATATACTGATTATCTATGTATTTATCCCTTGTATGACTGGTGTACATACATGATCAAAAATAAATAAACACATAACACATGTAAACCAATGATTGATTCTTACAAAGCGATTCTTTATTTATGTGCTTATACTATACTTGATTACTGATGCAATGTTTTTACCGAAAAAAATGCCAGGCGTGTTGTGCCTTAGAGATGTGTTGAAATGGAGACAATAAGAACCTCTTGATTTTTAACCTGCCTCATGGTCCCTGCGCCCCTGACAAAAGTTAACATTTGCAGCATTGATTGCTGTTCCATCATCAAAGAGTTATTATTGCACATAACCTTTCCTCAGCTGAAAAACTATTTGTATGTAAAAAAATGGCCTCTGTTCAAGTTCCATTGATACCTTTTGTCTATGGTGTTCAACTGCTTTTTTGTCCAAAAGTGAAATGTAATTATGACATTGGATCCTTTCACAATATTTTACCATGTGTAATTTTATACCGCCCTGTGAATTTTTTCCTTTTTCATATTTGCATCTCAGTATTAAAGTTTAAATCACAATGTTATCACTCTATGTATGAGCCCTTGTTTCAAAATTGTAAATTAACATCTTGTATTTGCAGTTGAAATTGCAGTTTAAAAAAACAAAATCCTTTTTTAATGAGGTACAAATCAGATTTTCTGAATTCCATACATTTTTTAGGGCCATTGAACGTTCGATAGTTTGTAAATCAGACCCATTAAAGTCAATGGAGACAAATAGTTCAAACAATTATACAATTAAAATAGTCACTATGTCCTGGTACTGTACATGGCTTCTGGGACCCTGGCAATGGTCTGGGGAACATGTAGATTGTCACCATAACTTTTCCCCATGAATATGGCTGATTTCAATTGTTTACCGAAAATTGATCACCTCAAAGGTAGTGAACAACCACATTCGAGGGTATCAAACCAATTTTGAGGGTTTCGAATGCCAATTCAGGGTGCGGCAAACTTAAGGGGTTAGCGACCCTGCATCAAGGTTATGGAGAGCTACAGTTTGAGGGTTAGTGCTGAATCGAGGGTTTTTTACGGAATGCCACTTGGAGGGTTATGGAGCGGCTAAAGTTGAGGGTTAGGGTGTGATTCGAGGGTTACTGAATGCCACATTGAGGTTAGGAGCGCTAAAGTTGAGGGTTAGTGCCTGAATTCGAGGTTTTACTGACTGCCCACATTGGAGGGTTAATGGAGCGCTAAAGTTGAATGTTATTTATTTTAAAATTTGAGAATCCTCAATAATTATCGGGAAAAATTCCTGCAAGTTCAAAGGTCTAAAAGTTTCGTAGTTTGAAGCGTCTGAAAATGTCTGATTCGTATGAACTCATAAAATCCGACTTGACATTTTGGTTCGAGTTCTAATCCATCCCTAATGAGCATAATACATTTTCAAAAATCCCATGTCATGAAAAAGGCTATTTTATAGTAAAGGTAACTGACAACAAAATATGTGACCCACGCATACGTTTTTTATAAGTCTATTATTCCACTGCATTGATGGAACAGTGCCCGTTGTGAAAACTTTTTGTCACCAATCAAAGTGATAATCTCTTAAACTCCGTAAAGTTGTTCATATATTTGCTTTCTGTAAAACCAATAACAGGTTCCGAAAAAATTCCTTTAATGACAATAATAACATTAATTTCTCGTTTTAAAAATAGCCACTTGTCTGCTAATCAGAAGAAACCCAGTGAACAAACAGACATAACGGTTAAGTGATAAATTTTCACGGAATTTTAAATACTAATTTTAGTATGCAACCAAATACTGCTGTTTATTTTTACTGCAAATGACCATTTTTGCCATTATTTTTATTCTATTGTGCATCTTTTAGTCTGTGCAATCATGAAAAAAAGAATGATAGTCTCTATAATCCCGCAATTCCCTACTACTACAATCATTTCAGAATATTGAAAGGGAAATTGACAGTCGGTAACTGCTGCAAATGAATCAATGAATGCAATGAATCAACGTACAATGTTAATTTTTGCTTCATCACAAGCTTCTATATCAGTTATAGCTCGTTAAATTCTTTTTTAAAACATTGAATGCATTTAGAAAATGATTTGCTTCTTCCCATGCAGCATTTCCCCCAAAAAACCGTTTCCTCATACACAATTAGTTTATTTTTTATTCTCTCTTAAGGTCCCATACAGACAGGTGACCACGGAGGCCACACTCGATTAACGATTGGCCAAGTATCATTGGTTATGGATGCTCGTTACCCTTTCTGTGGGAAGCCCTTGATGATCTGCTCCTGGGTGGATTATCAATGTCGCCGCAGCCGAACATCCATAGACAAATTGATTGCTTGCCAAAAACAGGCTGTTTGTCCCTACGTCAAGTGCCACAGTCGGTCCCCTCCTAATCAAACCTCTGAAATGCTTTCCCATAAAATAAATTAGTGAAAAATTTCCAATTTTGCCTCTTATGTTTTAATGTGCACTATGAGATTTTTTTTTTCTTTTTTTAAGTGCTATGAATCTACAGTATTTTCCCAGTTTGAGGAAAAAATCTCCTTCATGTTCCATGTTTTCTACAGATCCTATAATTGCAATAGTTTTCAATCCAATGGAAATCAAAGATGAAAAATGCAACACTGTCTGTCAAATTTGTGATTTATGGAGTTTGCAGGAAGTACGGGTTAACACATACTCCCCTTTCCCATCTGCTGTACTCCTGTGTTTATAATACTTTCTGAGGCTGTGAGTTAAAAGCTTTAGTAAGCATCTTTTTTACTCTAAAATAAAAGTATAAAAACTTTATTCGGTGTACCAAAGCCATAAAAAGAATGCATAAATCGTATCCAGATCCAAGAAGTGTTTGGATGCTGAGTGTTTGTATCATTTTAATATGGCCATCGGAAGGGGGCAGATGCATGTCTATATACAGTAGATTTGTTTGTGAAGGTTCTCGTTCATACCAGGTCATGGTCATATCTGTTGTATTCAATTAGATCAACTGGACTTGAGTTTAGTTCTTGAGAAGTTTCGCAAGTCATCTGACTGCTTTTCTCAATTCTGAATGGAGAAAGCCAATTACGTTGAATCTAATTGAATACAACCGATATAACAGTAAGTTTAAAGGATAAGTGCACTGTAAAATCAAGTTATAATTCATTTATAAATACTGCAGCTTTAAAATACGTGATATATGTTTTTTACCTAGCCCCTCCAAAGCCTTGCTTGGTACCTTAAAAGTTGCTGACAACTTGTTACTTGTTTGCTGAATGTTAGCTCCTCCCCTCTGAGATTTCCTCTGCTTTCTCCTGCTTGAGCCTCAACAGTAATGCCTGTATTTTCCGTGCACTCTCCTGCTTGAGCCAAACAGAATGCTGGAGTTACGTCATTCTCCTACTGAGCTTCAAACAGTAATGCCTGTGAGATTCCATGCACTCTCCTGCTTGAGCTCAAACAGTTATGCCTGTGGTTTACGTGGCACTCTCTTGCTGAGCTCAAACCAGTAGCCTGTGAGTTTCCGTGCAATCCTCTCTGCCTGCTTTGAACCTCAAACGTAAGCCATGTGAGGTTACGTGTACTCTCCGGCCTTGAGCCTCAACTGTACTCCTGTGAGTTATGTGCACTCTCCTGCTTGAGCTGCAAAACATAATGCCTGTGAGTTATGTGCACTCTCCTGCTTAAGCTTCAACCGTAATACCTGTGAGTTCCGTGACTCTCCTGCTTGAACTCAACCGTATGCCTGTGGGTTACGTGCACGCGTGTGCACGGAACTCCCAGGTATTACAGGTATTTACAATAGCCGTTTTTTTGTCTAAAGTAGCTCTCAAATGATTATCTATTTCCCTATTTGTTTACCTTTACTGTCTATGTTTGTAGATTCTAATACAGTCATCAAATGGAACTTCGAATTGAGATGGCAACTTTTTTTTGTAAGAATAAATATGGAGAATGTTTTCAGATATGGCTTCATAGAGAATTCCAATACTGAAGGATTATTATCCAAACATGTCCCGTAATGGTTGGTCACAAAAAAATACCGTTTCAAACTTTGCATTGAAATTTCGTTTTTAAGTCAAAATTTTATGACATAAATGAATTTTTAAGGTGAAAATTGGCTTGAAAAAGTAAATTTTTTTAATTTGTTATTTAGCAAATGTCCGCAGAACAAACCTTGCAGTTCAGACGTGTTTTCAAGCTAATTGGAAATGTTGATATTCCTGGAGCCTAATAGCCTTGGAAATGACAATATTGAATGCTTGGAAACGTAATACATAGATGGATATATAGTGATTAATTAATAAGGTATTGTAAATGTGTCGGAATTTGTGTAATCACAGAGTCCCTTTTTTGGATCATAGGAGAAAGCTACAACTCAAATAGTTATTATATATTACTTTTTCAATTGATCTTACATGTCCCAATACACACATAGTAAAGCAGCGCTTACTGTAATAATACAGTAATGGTATTAATTTATGTACTGAGTAATTAGCGCTTACTGCCCCGCCAGATAACGGTTTGGGAGGTTATTCATCGAGATCAGACAAAAGACAAGCGGGCTGCACAATCCTGTGGATCAATCTCGCACGGGAGGTAGTAGGATTAAAATGCTTCTTTAATTTAACACATACAACATAGCAAATGAATACAATGTCTAACGCGTTTCGTGCCTGATAATGGGCACTTCGGCAGAGACACAAATACAATGGCTACAATCACAGCTTAAATAGGAGGTCAATTAAGGCCCACTTAATGATCAGATCCCACCTTTTTCAAGGGGAGGGTATGAATACGATAAACGCAAATACAAAAGAAAAAAGAGAACACAAGAAATAGCAAAAATGTCTACATCTATAGAGCTATGTACATTTCACACCCATTAAAACCATAAACAGAAACATCCATATAGGTATTGTATAGACCTAAGAGTATTGAGAAATTAAATTAATAATTACGTAAATAAGTAATTATAGATGTCGTTACATATCTAAAGTGTAGATATTTTTGTCTAATAATAATATTTACCTGGGACATTATATTTAATATTAATATTTACGCTGGGACATGGCCTGGTGGACTTATCAAATGATAGAAGTTTGAATAAATAGTTAACTTCTTAGAAAAATTCCCTTTCTCACAAAGCAGCTATTATACAATTGTTTTCTGCATTCGATATTGAAGGTTTTGGAATTTTGGTATTGATTATTCAAGGTCAGACGGTCATTGGATTTTTGAATCTTTGAATATACCCAACCGACATTAGGGAACCTCAAAAGAAAACGGGGAGGAGCCACACACTGCAAACCAATTTTAACTTTTATTTCACTTCAACCATCTGCACATGCACAACGGTCGGGGGACCCCGCCCCTTCAGAGGTGCATAATCAAACCCTCCCAATATGTGGCAATAAATACTTACTGCTAGTGATTCAACTCCTCCCTTTTTAGGGAGGAGATTTTCACTAACCAAAGTGCTTGTGCAATAAATACATGAATACCAATAAATATATTTTGAATCAAAAGTGTACCAGTATAAGTGCAGAAAAGTACATTCAATATAATATAACACTAGACATATTGATAAAACAAGTGCAACGAATAATCATATCTACAATCATTTCCATTTACTTAAATTATAAAAGTGAATAAAAAATGTACATATCTGGTGTTCTCAGTGTCTCAATGTCCATATCAAAAGGTACCTCGTACAAAAATGAATAACATGAGAGATGTCTTTTGTAGAAAGAACCATATAACTTTTAAATAAGTACATTTGAAATTTTGTATATATATGATTATCTAGTTTCACTTGTTTTTGGAAATGGAAAGAAAACCACCCTGGCTAATGTAAATGAATGAAACTAGTTTTCCATCAAAGTATTGCCTTTTAAACTGTGAGATGTAGTAAAGTAACACTAAAAATCAAATCATCATACTCGCGAATGGATAACAAGTCTTTTCTTCATGTTCTGTGACTGAAAACCTATGCTCCTTAAGGATTAAGAAATATAAAGAGAAAGGACAAGAGCTGCTGTAATTTAAACCTAGTGATTCTCTGCCACAAAGGTGCAAAAATGGACTATAAATCTGCTTTCAGTTAAGAAAATCATTTTTTACCTTTTGAAGTTTTGTACTATTAAATCTATTTCTAAAGGTGTCATTATCTTTAGAGCATTGCTTTCTCTGCCTGGCTTTTAACATAAGATCAGAGTCACAGAGAGCAGGTAAGCAACTGAACTAGGTGGACAATGGTTTTTCAATTATTGCAGTTAAATCACTTCTTTGGAAAATTTAAGCTACGGATACACAGATAAATCTTAATACTTTTTCTTCAGGGCTAAGTCACAAGTGCAAAGGTTTCTTGTTTAGTACCAGATCATGTTCATATTGCAGTTTGTTAACTTTGTCGATGTTATTATCTTATAATGACCTAATAACCTGTATCATCCATTGCAATATTTATTACCAATTATTGAAACTTTCTAAATGCAGCATAGACATATACATAAAGAATGCCAGTTTCAGATGACCATTTAAACGTACAAATATATATGTGGACAATTCTTTAGCCAAAACACAGTTGTGTCATCATAAGGTTACTTAATTGTGAGAAGTTTATTATCCTCTAGGATGATTTAACATCAGTATTAACCTCATTATTACATTCCCTAAATGATCAAGGTGGGTTAAAGATCAAAATATATCAAATTAATATTTTTAATTCTTTACTGCACATTTCCCTATAATCAAAATGATCTGACTTTAGAGATTGGTGTTAAAATATGAAACCATAGAAATTAGAAACCCTAAATAATGCCCATTTTCCTGGTTTCTAATGTGGCCACTAGAGCCTGTTTTAATAGATATTTACCAAATGTATGGACTATGTACAAAAAAAATGTACTAAAAATCTTTAGCTTACTGGATAGCTGGTGGCCATTAAAACTAAGGTGTCTAATCTTTTTTGATATATTCCCTCCCCCCCTCATAACCTACCTTTACTCCTTGATGTGCTGTCTACTCTTCTTCTTAAATTGCATCTTGAGCTCCATCCCCACGCGTCTCCATCTTTTCTGGGGTCTTGAAAGGTAAAATCCATTTGTAGAAAGCGCACATGATCTCAGTGGCATACATGATAATGACGTATTCCCGTGTAAAAACCCATTAAAGTTAATGGGAGAAAAACACCCCACATATCCCCAAAAAAGGTAAAATAGCATGGTACTTACTGTACATGGCTCTGGGACTGGGAGATGGTCTGCGAACACAACATATACCACCCAGAACTGTATACACCATCGTTTTTCTCGCTCCACATTCTATTTTTGAGAAGCCACGTTCGAAATTTTTCAATTTTAAGAGTTTTCGAGTTTTCAAAGGAATTGTCGAAAAAAAATTTTTTAAAAAATATACAGTCGCTTTTTTTCTTAAATGGTCTGGGACCTCAAAATGTCTGGGGAACAGACCAATCTGATTATAAACCAATCTGATTGAAAAGAATTTTATGTATAGTTGTATGAGCGCAAAGGTCGAGGAAATCATTCGAACGCAAAATCATTATCAACAAACATTTAATAATCATTAAAAGTTTGTAGTTCAAATCCGGAATATTTTGGATCCATTCAACTGTTTAAAGCTCAGGTTCAAGTTCTGCTGTTCTTAGAGTCCACTCTAGTCATGAATTCTCTTACTTTCTACTTTGCTTGTTCAGTCCTGGTATCGCTAATTGCAATACCATGTGTATTTAACTCGGGCCCATAGACCTCTAAAGGCCCTACACTAAATTTGTTCCAAAAAACTTATCGGGGGGGGGGTAGTCCTTAAAAGGACTTTTGGGTCCAAAATTTGTGAATACAGTAGTTTAACAACAAGTGCACCACACTAAAATTCACACAGAAAGCTCAAAAAAAACAAAAAACTCTCTCCAACACCTACACTGTCTGGTCTCACTAAACTCTAAAAACTAAACTAAAAACACTAAACTGAAACTGCCAATTGGCGCCTGTCTAGCTGCCTTTTTATACCCAGGGGGATTCCTTGTCTTCAGAAAGAATCTGATTGGTATGCTTTGGGAAGAAATCTGATTGTAAACCAATCAGAATGGTTTTCATCAATTATAATCTGATTTAAACCACTTCTGACAGGAAAAGAATGTGATTGGTTTAGTACAATGCCAATCAATTCGTAATCTGAAAATTCCTGATTGTAACTAAATCAGAAAATTGGGTTACAACCTTCAGATGTTTGCAGAAAGATCTGATTGTTCTGTCCCCCCAGACCGTTTCCCAGGTCCCAGGGCCATTTATAGTAAGTTACGTATCAGTTTCCATTTACATTAAAATTTTCATTTCATTTTTTCGAAATTCTTGAATTTTTCGAAAATTTTACGACACAGTTTTGGAAAAAAATTGGAAGTGGAATTCGATGGAAAATCCTGAGATCCGCGGTTCTGAAATCAACCACAGATACCGCGGCAAATCTGCGAAACAGCTATCTCTGTGCTGATATAGTAGAACATACACAACATTCAGAGGCATGCCCTTTCCAGAAATTGTTTTGGTTGTGTTATACAGATTTATTAGAACAATAATAAAGTACTGTTATTAGATTAAAAGAATGCGCCTTTTAAGTTTTTGAATTAGTGGTTCCTGTTCCAGAGTGCACAAAAACTTTTTCTGCTGGAACTTGGCCCTACCTTATAAGTCCTGACAATGACCTATGATATTTATACCCAATTCAAGCCATTTTTAGGTAACACGCACTTTTGGCTTTTGGTGTAGCTTATCTTTGAATTCCATTCACATTCTTGGCTAAGACAAAAGATTGTAAAGCATTTATATAGCAAATTAAAACTACAAATATACCGACAAAATGAAAAAAAAAAGGGGGGGGGAATGTACAGAAGAAAAAGATAATTAAATTCCTGTCAGGGCACACAGAGAGACGATTAATGGACAAGGAGTCGCACTATTCAACATTACAACAGTAGTATCTTTCAAAGTCAATAGTTATAACCCAATGAATTTTAGCTAACAAATTTCTGATAAATGAAAAATCTTTTTTCCAACCATAATCAAGAACCCACCCCCTTTATAGAGGGTTATAACTAGTGACCTTGGTTATATTTCTGAGTTCTGAGCTGTCATCACTCTGCTTTTGGTTGTATTTTCATTCATCGAGTGTGCATTGGCTTGAAACAAGTGGAGAAGATGGTTGAAAAGTATTTTACACCATTCTAAACAAATTCATTGAGACAAAGAAAGCACACCACCAGCAAAGATAACTTATATTAAAGAGCTTGTGATCGTTCTCATTCATCCCGTCATGGTAATAGCTGTTGTAATCAGTTGAGTTTTCTTGGCAAAGACATTTTCAACCAGTCCCAATGACTGCAAAACATTCTTCAAGAACTAAACATCACATCTAGTTGATCTAACTATAACACAGATATATAGTAGATCCTCCATGAAGGACATTGACTTCTTAATAAAATGTACTTTTACGATTTAAATTACTTACTTCTAAAGTGTATTAGACTGTTTTTGTTTTTACTACTGTGTTTTTGAAAGATATATTAAAAATGTTTTCGTGCAGTAGTTTACTATAATTCATTCTCAAAAAGATCAATCTTGGCCTCCCCTGCCATTTTCCCAAGTTGAAGTCAATTTTTTTCTTTTAGATCTTTCATCAACTGAAGCCTTAAAGGTTTTGTAAAACATACCATGATATGCAGATGCTACATATTTTATCTTTCATCTTAACATTACAGCTCCATTGTGTGTTTGCCTTAAACAAGAAAGTTCTGTGTCCCATGTTTTGCTAACCTTTTCCATAATGACCCCAAGAAATAGTATGTTCTGTTTGCATGCTGCTTACATTGCTATTTGTATTTCCACTTCCTCCAGAACAGTTTCTTTCTTTCAAATGCATCAAAGCAGTTTTATTTTAATCAGATATTTTGAAAGGAATATGGTAATTTGGCAAGCTCTTAAGTATAAAACCTGAAAGGAACAACCATTCTAATTTTTGAACTTAGAGGAAATCCACAACGATGTGGAAATGAGACAGCACATAGACCGGTATTTTTTTATTTTTATTTTGAATACTTATTACAAGCACTCAAAAGTATATCTCAAGCAAACAAAAATAATGGCATCATGCTTTTTTTAAGAATATGCAACCATCGTTTGGTTATAGCTAATGATTTTTATGGCCATATAGAAACTTTTATAGTTTTTAGTTAGGCAATTTTAAAAACTTGATCTATTTTTTTTTTTTTTAATTCCATTAAAAAATGGGACTTTGTGTTAAAGCTGGGCTTTGCATTTTAAAGCTTAAGATCGCTCATAATTGGAACAAATGATATGACAACTATTTTAAATACTAAGTACGCAAATACATTTAGGAGGATGTGGAACAGAAGAGGTTTCATAAGAGGCAATTATGGTAGGTGACTAATCCTTAAAGAGGTGTTTTAAAAAGAAGAACCACTAGTGACTAATTAGTTTGTGCTTTCGGTGATGTTTGCTGGTGGCTGAATTTTGCATTATGATTCAGGAATTAGCCCATGATCATTATTAACACGCCTGTCAGCAAAAATTTACTGCGTAAACCACAAAGGCAGGTGTATAAATCCAGTTGCTGTGCACAAAAACCCTTTTTATTATGCTAATCATACACAACACACACAAAATTAATAAAGACTATAAAAATACAATTGAATCAGCATATATGGTTATCGAGATCAAACCCCTAAACTGGTGACAGTCAATGAAAAGTTTCCTAGGTAAAGGGGGATCCACAGCTCCATGTAGTAAGCAATAAAAATCAGTTCAAAGTCCTATCTTCCTAGAATAATAAAGAGCAATAATAGCACAAAACCGAGTTTTTAGCTCAAAGTAAGTAGGCAAATAAGCGGAATAATTTTCCGAGGGTGTTAATGTAGCAAGATCAATCAATGCAGGGTTAGAGCACGCAAAGTTTAAGGAGGTCCCTAAGAACAGTCCCTCACCCTCGTGCGTCCCTCGCATTGAACCTCAGCATTGATGCCAAAGCCAACGCCACAGCAGCTCCGGTGCAGCAAAACACCCTAGTTGTCGGGCAGCGCAGTGGAGTCAATCAAAATCAACATTGGAGCAGATTTGAGGAGGGTCGAGAGAAAAGCAGGAGCCAACAAAGCCATGTCCAAACAACAACCCTTACTCGCCAACGTTGCGTTGGGGATACCTCCCTTCTTCTGGTTTGAGTAAGGGTGTTTTGTTTGACCTGGCTAAATGATTCACCTATTCACACTACTGTACCAGTCCCCCAGTAGCTTAATGATACTTTACTTTATTCGAGTGGTTGTTACTGATGAAGGAAAGGACTACTTAGCCACAGAGTAAACATGATTTACTATGAAAAGGTTTTAGACTAACTATACAAAATTTTCTGAGGATTTCTCATGAATATGGTTTATAATTACTGTCAACCTCCTCTTTATAAGCCTAATGTAAACACTGCTACAAATTTTCATGTTACCACTTTTATATCATTTGGAAACAGTAGTAGGATTTCATGGCAACTTTAATGTGGGTCTAGTTTTTTATAAAAGATATAATAGGATATCCTTATTCAGCTATGCGCATAGTGCAATTCTGCTTCTTTTATTTATCTTGTTTGGCTGCCGAATCAATCACATAAAAACCAAACAATCTAGAACCGGAATTAACACCTTAATGGGACATATTTTATAGATAGGGGAACCAAATATGGCTGAGATTTTTTTTTTAATGCGTTTCATGAAAGGGATGGTCTTTTTTGAACACTTGATACAGGAGACCCCTGTACCGAACATGTTTGTGTTAATAACAGCTTTCATCAAGGGCAATTTCCTAGTGAGTTGCGTCCAAGTCCTGTTGGTACCTCTACAACCTTTTTTTCTGTTCTGTATCTGATGGTTCCGGGCGAACACCTGGGGGACTACACCCAGGCAGCTATCAGAGCCGGTTGAAACAGAATGATTTTGTGATATTGATCTAATTGTTCCATACATAACCAATATTGGGGCCATTAGAATAGCAAAACCTTTAAAATGGCAATGTACTCCAATGGTATTAAGTCACAGGTAACTAAATGGCACAAAATGCAAACACACTGAATGTTACCAAAATAATTTTAAAAGGTCCTGTTAGACCACAAATAGCAAAAAAACAAATACATGGAGGTGGAAAGACTGATAATATAATAGCATAATATAAGTATCTATACCTGCTGTTAGTATATGGCCATAAAAAGATTCATCAAATTAACTGTTATATACAAGGCTCACAAAGATATAGGCATAGAAAGGCAAAATACAAATTGGTTGGACTAAATACAGTTACAACAAGCTAACAGGAGGTAGATCTAATATATAGATTTATAACCTTGTTGTATAACAAGCTCATTGTAAAATTTTTGAATTCTAGCAACGTATCCATAACTAAACAGTACTGCAACTTTTTTAAAAATGAATCTAATTAACACTGAGATCAGAATTCTACAGTCACTTGGTATAGCACTATCCTTGTCAATATCCTTTGAATATCTTTATATAAGAACTATCCAGTTTATATGAACACACCTTCCCCTGCTTCAGACAGAATTCCATTTACAACCATATCCATTTTTCACTCCCTCTGGACATTCAATCACAATGGAATTTAAAGAGTTAAAAGTCTAAAAAACTTAGTAACTATGAAAAACATATACGATGGTTAACAACTATTATAATCCAGAATGTTGGCTATCATGTCAACAAACAAAAGGGATTGTTCTTTGTTTATGTGAAATTGTCTTGAACTGCAGTCGCTGCACAATGATTTTCTTTTTGCCTATTTCCTTAAAATCTGACAAATTCTGGTTATGCTGTTGAATGATAGGCTTGTGCCTTAGTGACTGGGCCGCTATAACACAAAGGTTTTTTCTTATTGCCTCATAAAAAGGTTCGAGTTGTACAGAGTTCAAGAATAAAGGGTAGATCTTTATCCTCTAGCCTCCTTAGGCAATCCAACATCACCAGAAACTTTATAGATCAGATTGTGTGCACAGTCTTTAAACATTCATTTCTACTGGTAAAAAGACCATAAAATATATAGATGCATATAGATGAAAAGGTAAGAGGGTTTATAATGTGTCCATGCTTTATTATTGTGTTAAAAATCATTTTTGATCTTAATAAACTACAGGCAAGGCACTTGCTCTAATTATTTTCCAGTAATACCCAGCTGGCCAAGGTTTTTTTTTGGGGGGGGGGGGGGGTACTGAGAATAGAAAGTAAGGTCTAGACAAACAGACTAGACAATGGAAATTAACCCAGTGACATTGAAACAACACACAAACGGACGAGTTGGTTTTTTGTTTTCTGTATTAGTCTTGGTTGTATAATATAACAGGCATGCTTTGGGGTTTTGTCCAAAGAACACTAAATATCATTTTATATTAAATGCTAACTCCTATAAAAAAAATAAAAAAAAAACAAGTTACTTCCAAAGGAGAGCTGGTTTTTTTTGTAAAATATGGATTTTCTTTGCATATTAAAATGCTCACAACTGAATAAAAGACAGTGGAAAGTAAATATTTTTTCCGTTTTTCCTTCAACAGGAAAATTATAAATTCAATACAAAAAATATCCAGCTTTGACCCTTCAATTATTGCATAATGCTCTGATTCTCTTCCCATAACCTTCCTCTTTACCAATATGATTAAGAATATAAAACCCAGAAGCTTTAAAGCGGAATATCTTTTAACACAGTTTCCTTCCTGGTTGTTGTTAGGTTAATGGCCAACCATGACATTTTTAATGTGATCTACTGCACAACACTCTTCTTTTGTTTTGTTTTTTTTTTAAGAGATTTCTTACCTAAAATTAAAAAAAATAACCCAGTCAGGAAGCTTCAGGGGTAGAGTCTGATACCCCTGACTGACCACCATCCATGCCATGTTGTACTCTTTTTCTTTACTCTTTTGATTTTAAATTGGTTTCTTCATTTTACATTATGTTTTATTTTTGCATGAACCCTTATTAGAAACTCACCTTTCATGTTTCCCCGCCACTTTCAAGCAATGTTTGAAGGAACTGCCTGACCTGTTTTTTTGCCATCAACTTGTGATCACAAAATGAATGAGCCAGACAGACCATGGCGGGAGCACCGGAGTGTTTAGAAAACTTGCTTGTTTTCCTTAATCTGGTCTTCATTGTTCCAATTAAAAACATACAGTCCCTTTCAAACCAAACCAGTCGCAATAAACCTGCTAGTTCTGCACTACCATCCTACCAATATTTTTGAGTTAAAATGTTTTTCCCTTCATCATATTCATTTTTATCAAATAAAAAAGGCAGATAACAGCTATGTGGTCAAGGGGTTGATATCGTACCGTTATGGTGCAATTCACATATCAAGAAAACTTTTTGGTTTTGAAGTCAAGGTCTAGGGTGTATACCATGTATGTGTTCTACTTTGGTTTGTGGACCATTTTTTCCAAACCTAACCACTGGTAGTTTGTTTTTATTTTTTCCATATGAATGCTGGATATTCTGCATTAACAATTTAATTTCACATCCATTCATAATGCCCCTATTCTGCCCCAAATTGCTCACAATATAAAAGCAATTTTGGGGCCTGATGTAATGAGGATGCAGTAGTTAGGATCCGGCACACCTGAACCAAGCAGTCAAAATAGAATTACTGCTGGTGGGGGGCGCTGTAGCCAACAGCCAGGCATCAAAGAAAAATATAGTTGGGCACACCCCGTACTTAAATGCATAAAGTATTTATTGTGATGTTTTTGGAACCGGTGTGGTTCCTTCCTCAGAAAGGAAGGAACTTGGTGAGAACCACAACCGTTCCGAAACACACAAATAAATACTTTATGCACCTCAAGAAGACTGATTTAATAGAGGGTGCAAAGTTTTGTCCTTCTAATATCTTTGAGCGACCAATCAAGTATGTTCTCTAACTGGAAGTAAACCAGTTTATGAACTAGCATATGACTGTTCAATTGGCAGGCAATAAACCAAATCCACTAATTTTTTAGAACATGATAACTTTACAACTTTATTAGGAAAACCCCATACAATATTTTGGGGGGGCAAAATGTTTCTTCAGTTGAGGGTAATCTTATCCCTCTCCAAACAAGGTTTAAACCCATACGTACAAAGAAATCACTGCAACCTTTAGTAAACAGTAAGAATAATATTATTAATTATAAATCAGCAGGTTTAGCCGAAGTTTATGGGAGATATGGTTGTGAAAAGGTTAGTGGCTTGATTAAGCAGTAAATGATAAATATTAACTGATAATTTAATATTTACCACCTTTTATGTATGATTGAAAAGAAGTTTTTATTACACCATATAATAAGGCAATCCCTGTTGTAAGCACTACAAGGGAGACTCAATAAAAGTTGTTCTAAAACTGTTAAAAATTGGTGGCTAATTTTGCCCAAACCAATAAATTTTTAATTTAACAGCTAATAGCTGATTTGTTGGGCAAATTTAGCAACCATTTTTAACAATAAGAACTTTTTCATTACATCCACTGTAGTTTTATAACGTTTCGTAAATTTGTAATGCATGTTCCTGAATAATCTCTCCAGCAAACAGACCAGGTCTATAGCCTTTTCAGACTTCTATTTTAAGATGACCTTGATGTTGACTGACTTGCCCATACTACAAAATACTATCTAAATATAACAGTTTATTAAGGTATTTTGCTCAACCCCCTTAGCTGTTTTTGAATTACAATAACTCATGGCTGTGAACTGTAGTAACTAATATTTTTTTCTTTTTATTGTTTAAGAAGATAGGATATTCTATATCCACATAACTTTGGAAAGCAAATACTCAGCATGAAAAGTCTTGATAGTTTTGTACATAATAGTCAGTCCTCAAGGCGTTTTGCTTACAAACCGCAGTTTCCCCAATCCCAGGTTATAGGTGTGATGGTTATCCAATCTTAAACAAAGCTATGCACTTCACAAATCGCAAAGTAAAAAAAAGTAACCAAAAATAAAACCCAAAATTTTGTTTAGTAAATGGAGAATTAACAGGACAAAATATGTATTTTTAGTTTACTGTACATCAACATATTAAAGCATGTCAACTGAAAAATGACTTTTTCCACATTTTCACTCTCTCAATCAATACACTGAGCAGCACTTACTAGATACTTTGATTGACAGCTGAAATGTAGATGTTTTCACACTGGTATCTAATAACATGGACAGCTCCACAAAAAATGGTAACAGTGTACATATCTTTTAATGTAAACCATTTTAAAGAAATTGTGGTAAATGTAGATTTTGAAATTCCTAAATGTAAGCGGCTAAATATTTTTTTTTTGTTTTTTTTTCACAATTACAAAACTAAACCACATATTTTTGGTATCATATGCATGCATAAGGAGGCTTTAAAACAGTGCGCTCTTATGAAGCGAGGCCTCATAAAAAATAATGGGTTGATCTATAGTGGTGCATTATGGCTACTTACAGTTATTTAATTCTTTGGCAACAATCATGCTGTATTCATTAAGGCATATATCCCTGTCAGTCATTTATATGCCTGTCAAAAAACTTTATTTTTGTATAATGTTTTTTAATGCCAACTGTGCCAGAAAATCTTTTTTAAAAAAATTAAAACAACACACACAATAACACACAAACCACAAATAACTTTTGAAAAAACATTTATATGCTAATAAACATACAAAGGCATGGTTTTAGTTCGTTGTCATTATTAAAGAATACTATGCAGGTCCTATCATTTCCTTAATTTAGATGATTGAATACAATACATGTTTTCTAGTTAATAACAAAATGTATCGTGTCTCCCTGAGTAAATATCGAATCCGCAAGTAAAATGTCTATTATACCTATACGCAAGCATCGAATCCATGAGTAAAATGTCTATTTTACCTATACGCGAGCATCGAATCCATGAGTAAAATGTCTATTATACCTATACGCGAGCATCGAATCCATGAGTAAAATGTCTATTATACCTATACGCGAGCATCGAATCCATGAGTAAAAAGTCTATTATACCTATACGCGAGCATCGAATCTATGAGTAAAATGTCTAGATTCGATGCTCGCGTATAGGTATAATAGACATTTTACTCATGGATTCGATCTCGCGTATGGTATAATAGACATTTTACTCGCAATTCGATGCTCGCGTATAGGTATAATAGACATTTTACTCATGGATTCGATGCTCGCGTATAGGTAAAATAGACATTTACTCATGGATTCGATGCTTGCGTATATTATAATAGACATTTTACTTCGGATTCGATATTACTCACGAATAGGTTATAAGACATTTTATCGCGATTCGATATTTACTCGCGAATAGGATATAGACATTTACTCATGGATTCGATCTCGCGTATAGGTATAATAGACATTTTACTCATAGTTCGATGCTCGTGTATAGGTATAAAGACATTTTACTAATGGATTCGATGCTCGCGTATAGGTATAATAGACATTTTACTCATGGATTCGATGCTCGCGTATAGGTATAATAGACATTTTACTCGGGATTTGATGCTTGCTTATAGGTATAATAGACATTTTACTCTGATTTGATGCTCGCGTATAGGATAATGGGCATTTTACTCATGGTTCGATGCTCGTGTATAGGTATAATAGACATTTACTCACAAATTCAATATTTACTCGTGAATAGGTATAATAGACATTTTACTCGTGATTCGATGCTCGCGTATAGGTTATAATTGACATTTTACTCACGAATTCAATATTCTCCGCGAATGGTATAATAGACATTTTACCATAGATTCGATGCTCGCGTATAGGTATAATAGACTTTTTACTCATGGATTCGTGCTCGCGTATAGGTATAATAGACATTTTACCGCGATTCGATGCTCGCGTATAGGTATAATAACATTTTACCCATGGATTCTATTCGCGATTGGTAAAATAGACACTTTACTCAGGATTCATGCTCGCGTATAGGTATAATAACATTTTACTTGCGGATTCGATATTTACTCACGAATAGGTATAATGACATTTTTTTCACGGATTCGATATTTACTGGCGAATAGGTTAATAGACATTTTACTCGCGGATTCGATGCTCGCGTATAGGTAAATAGACATTTTACTTGCGGATTCGATGCTCGCGTACAGGTATAATGACATTTTACTTGTGGATTCAATGCTCGTGTATAGGTATGATAGAAATTTTACTTGCGGATTCGATATTTCTCGCAAATAGTATAATAGACATTTTACTCGCGGATTCGATGCTCGCGTATAGGTATAATAGACATTTTACTCACAAATTTAATATTTACTCGTGAATAGGTATAATAGACATTTTACTTGCGGATTCGATGCTCGCGTGTAGGTATATATGACATTTATACTACACGATTCAATATTTACTCGCGTATAGGGATAATAGGCATTTTACTTGCCATTCAATATTTACTCGCGAATAGGTATAATAGACATTTTACTCATAGATTCGATGCTCCGTATAGGTATAATAGACATTTTACTCATGGATTCGATGCTCGCGTATAGGTATAATAGACTTTTACTCGCGAATTCGATGCTCGCGTATAGGTATAATAGACATTTTACTCATGGATTCGATGCTCGCGTATAGGTAAAATAAACATTTTACTCATGGATCGATGCTTGCGTATAGGTAATAGACATTTTACTTGCGATTCGATATTTACTCACGAATAGGTATAATAGACTTTATTCGCGGATTCGATATTTACTCGCGAATAGGTATAAGAATTCTTTACTCATGGATTCGATGCTCGCGTATAGGTATAATAACATTTTACTCGTGAATTCGATGCTCGTGTATAGGTATAATAGACATTTTCCTCATGGATTCGATGCTCGCGTATATATGATACATTTTACTCATGGATTCGATGCTCGCGTATAGGTATTAGACATTTTACTCATGGATTTGATGCTCGCGTATAGGTATAATGGGCATTTTACTCATGGATTCATGCTCGCGTATAGGTATAATAGACATTTTACTCACAATATTCAATATTTACTCGTGAATGGTAATAGACATTTACTCGTGGATTCGATGCTCGCGTATAGGTATAATTGACATTTTACTCACGGATTCAATATTACTCGCGATATAGTTATAGACATTTTACTCATAGATTCGATGCTCGCGTTTGGTATAATAGACTTTTTACTCATGGATTCGATGCTCGCGTATAGGTATAATAGACATTTTAATCGCGGATTCGATCTCGCGTATAGTTATATAGACATTTTACTCATGGATTCTATGCTCGCTGATAGGTAAAATAGACACTTTATTCATGGATTCAATGCTTTCGTATAGGTATAATAGACATTTTACTTGCGGATTCGATATTTACTCACGAATAGGTATAATAGACATTTTATCGCGGATTCGATATTTACTCGCGAATAGGTTAATAGACATTTTACTCGCGGATTCGTGCTCGCGTATAGGTATAATAGACTTTTTACTTGCGGATCGATGCTCTTTTTAGTATAATAGACATTTTACTCATGGATTCGATGCTCGCGTATAGGTTAAATAGGCATTTTACTCACGGATTCATGCTTGCTTATAGGTATAATAGACTTTTACTCATGGATTCGATGCTCGCGTATAGGTATAATAGACATTTTACTCACAAATTCAATATTTACTTGTGAATAGGTATATAGACTTTTACTCGTGGATTCGATGCTCGTGTATAGGTATATTGACTTATCTCACGGATTCAATATTTACTCGCGAATAGGTATAATACAACTTTTACTCATAGATTCGATGCTCGCGTATAGGTATAATAGACTTTTTACTCATATTCGATGCTCGCGTATATTGTATATGACTTTTAATCGCGGATTCGATGCCGCGTATAGGTATAATAACATTTTACTCATGGATTCTATGCTCGCGTATAGGTAAATAGACACTTTATTCATGGATTCAATGCTTGCGTATAGGTATAATAGACATTTACTTGCGGATTCGATATTTACTCACGCATAGGTATAATAGACATTTATTATTCGCGATTCGATATTTACTCGCGAATAGGTATAATAGACATTTACTCGCGGATTCGATGCTCGCGTATAGGTATAATAGACTTTAACTTGCGGATTCGATGCTCGTGTTTAGGTATATAGACATTTTACTCATGGTTCGATGCTCGCGTATAGGTAAATAGGAATTTTACTCACGGATTCGATGCTTGTATAGGTAAAATGACATTTTACTCTGGTTCGATGCTCGCGTATAGGTATATAGACATTTTACTCGTGGATTCGATGCTCGCGTATAGGTATAATGGCATTTTACTCATGGATTCGATGCTCGCGTATAGGTATAATAGACTTTTACTTGCGGATTCGATATTTCCTCGCAAATAGGTATAATAGACATTTCACTAACGGATTCGATGCTCGCGTATAGACATAACTTTTGCTCACGATTCAATATTTACTCATGAATAGGTATTATAGACATTTTACTCGTGGATTCGATGCTCGCGTGTAGGTATAATAGACATTTTACTCACGGATTCAATATTTACTTGCGTATAGGGATAATAGACATTTTATTCGCAGATTCGATATTTACTGCGCAATAGGTATTAGACATTTCCTCGTGGATTCCATGCTCACTTATAGGTATATAGATATTTTACTCGCGGATTCGATATTTACTCTCGCGAATGTATATTAGACATTTTACTCACCGATTCGATGCTTGCAAATGTTAAATAGCCATTTTACTCGTGGATTCGATGCTTGCGTATAGTTAATAGACATTTTACTCTGGATTCGATATTTACTCGCGAATAGGTATAATAGACATTTTACTCACATTTTCTCTTGCCTCGAATGTTCGAACATTCGATAATGTTCAAAAGTCCGGAAATCTCGAAAATCTTGGTCCGGTAAATTTAAGAGTCCGAGTCCGTTGGAACTCGAATAGTTCAGCTCGAACTTGGGTTCGAGTTCGAATTCTGCCCATATCCTCCGCTCATCACAGAACCATCTCCTGTAAAGACTCCCCACTCGTACTGCTTCCTCTCGCCTTAAACTTTCTCTCTTGTGGTTCCCATCCTCGGAATTCTATTCCCCCTCTCTACATACTGAACCTAATCTAGCCTACATCCTAACTATCTGGTAACCAGCAGAGTATATGATTGTTCTATTTGCACTGTATAAGTTTCCCTCTAGCACTTATACCCATTCCATTGTATTTGTATGCTACCCACCTAACTAGATTGTAAGTTCTACTGGGAAGGGACCTCCTTTCCTTTTGTGGCAAAGCTCTATCACTTATATTTCTATCATTATATATTATATTACTGAATTATCTATGTATTTATCCCCTTGTATGACTTGTGTACATACATGATCAAAAATAAATTAACACACATAACACATGTAAACCAATGATTGATTCTATCACAAGCTGATTCTTTTAATGTGCTTATTACTTGATTACTGATGCAATTTTTTACCGAAAATGCCCAGGATGTGGGTGCCTTAGAGATGTGTTGAATGGAGACAATAAACCTCTTGATTTTTAACCTGCCTCATGGTCCTGGCGCCCCTGACAGAAGTTAACATTTGCAGCATTTGATTGCTGTCCAGCATCAAAGAGTTATTATTGCACAATAACCTTTCCTGCAGCTTGAAAAACTATTTGTATGTAAAAAATGCCTCTGTCAAGTTCCCATTGATACCTTTTGTCTATTGGTGTTCAACTGCTTTTTGTCCAAATGAATGAATTATGACATGGATCCTTTCACAATATTTTCCATGTGTAATTTTAGTAACGCACTGTGATTTTTTTCCTTTTTCATATTTGCATATCAGTATTGTAAAGTTTAAATCACAATGTTATCACTAGGTATGAGCCCTGGTTTTCAAAATTGTAAAATTAACATCTTATTTGCGTTGGAAATTGCAGTTGAAAAAACAAAAAATCCTTTTTTATTGAGGTACAAATCAGATTTTCTGATTCCAATACATTTTTTAGGGCCAGTGAAAGTTCGATAGTTTGTAATCAGACCCATTAAGTCAATGGAGACAAATGTTCAAAATTATACAATTAAAATAGTAACTATGTAACTGGTACTGTACATGGCTCTGGGACCTGGCAAATGGTCTGAGGAACATGTAGATGTCACCATAACTCCTCATGATTGGGCTGAATTTTCAATGGTTACCAGAATTGATCACCTCAAAGGTTAGTGAACACCACATTCAGGGTTATCACCAATTTAGGGTTAGCGAATGCCACATTCAAGGGTTGCTGGCAAACTTAAGGGTTAGCAACACTGCATTCAAGGGTTATGGAGAGCTAAAGTTGAGGGTTAGTGCTGAATTCGAGGGTTACTGAATGCCACATTGGAGGGTTATGGAGCGCTAAAGTTGAGGGTTAGTGCTGAATTCGAGGGTTACTGAATGCCACATTGGAGGGTTATGGAGCGCTAAAGTTGAGGGTTAGTGCTGAATTCGAGGTTACTGAATGCCACTTGGAGGGTTATGGGCGCTAAAGTTGAAGGTTATTGATTTGAAAATTTGAGATCCTCAAATATTATCGGGAAAAGTCTGCAAGTTCAAAGTTCTAAAAGTTCGTAGTTTGAAGAGTCTGAAAATGTCTGAGTTCGTATGAACTCATAAAATCCGACTTGAAATTTGGTTCGAGTTCTAATCCATCCCTATAGAGCAATAATACATTTTCAAAATCCCTGTATGAAAAAGGCTATTATTATAGTATAATGTACTACACACAAATATGTGTACCCACACATACTTTTATTAATCTAATGTATTCCACATGCATTGATGGAACAGTGCCCGTTGTGAAAACCTTTTTGTCACCAATCAAAAGTGATAATCTCTTAAAACTCTGTAAAGTTGTTCATATTATTTGCTTTCTTGTAAACCAATAACAGGTCAGAAAAATGTCCATTTAATGACAATAATACATTAATTTCTTCGTTTTAATAGCCACTGTCTTGCTAATAAGAAAGAAACCATTGAAAAAAAGACATAACGGTAAATTGATAAATGTTACAGGAATTTTAAATACTATTTTAGTATGCAACCAAATAATGCTGTTTATTTTTACTGCAAATGCCATTTTTCATTATTTATTATTCTATTGTGCATCTTTTAGTCTGTCAATCAATGAAAAAATGATAGTCTCATAATCCAACATTCACTTAACTACAATCATTTCAGATATATTGAAAGGGAATTGACAGTCTGGTAAACTGCTGCAAAGGAATCAATGCAATTAATCAACGTACATGTTATTTTGCTTCATCACAAGCTTTTATCAGTTATAGCTCGTTAATATTCTTATTTTAACAATGTGAATGCATTTAGAAATTTGCATTCCCATGCAGCATTTCAAACACGTTTCCTCATACACATAAGTTTATTTTTTTAATTTCTCTTCTTAAGGTCCATACAGACAGGTGACCACGGAGGCCAACCCTCGATGTACGATTGGCCAAGTATCATTGGTTTATGGATGCTCGGTTACCCAGTTCTGTTGGATGCCTTGATGATCTGCTCTGGGGATTATCATGTCGCCCAGCCGAACATCCATAGACAAATTGATGCTTGGCCAAAAAAGGCTGTTTGTCCTACAGTCAAGTGCCACAGTCGGCCCCTGCGATCAAACATCTGAATGCTTTACCATAAAAAAATTAGTGAAAAATTTCCAAATTTTGCCTATTATGTTTTAATGTGCACTATGAGATTTTTTTTTCTTTTTTTAAGTGATAGGATCTACAGTATGTTCCCAGTTTGAGGAAAAAATCTCCTTCAGGTTCCAGGTTTTCTACAGATCCTATAAATTGCAAATAGTTTCAATCCAATGGGTCAAAAGATAGAAAATGCAAACTACTGTCTGTCAAATGTGTGATTTATGGAGAGTTTGCAGGGGAAGTAAAGGGTTACACATACTCCTTCCCATCTGCTGTACTCCCTGTGTGTTATACTTTCTGAGGCTGTTAGTTAAAAGATTTAGTAAAGACTCTTTTTTACTCTTAAAATAAAAGTATAAAAACTTTATTAGGTAACAAAGCCATAAAAAAATGCATAATAGTATAGAATCCAAGCAATGTTTTTTGGATGCTGAGTGTTTGTTCATTTTAATATGGCCATCGGGCAAGGGGCAGATGCATGTCTATATACAGTAGATTTGTTTGTGAAGGTCCTCGTTCATCCAGGTCATGGTATATCTTTTGTTTCAATTAGATCAACTGGACTTGAAGTTTAGTTCTTGAAGAGTTTCGCAAGTCATCTGACTGGCTTTCTCAATTCTGAATTGAGAAAGCCAATTCCAGTTGATCTAATTGAATACAACAGATATATACAGTAGAGTTAAGATAAGTGCACTGTAAAATCAAGTTATATTCATTTAGAAATATGCAGCTTTAAAAATACTGTTGATATATTTTTTTTTACCTATGCCCCTCCAAAGCCTTGCTTGGTACCTTAAAATTTTGCTGACAACTTGTTACTTGTTTGCTGAATGTTAAGCTCCCCCCTCTGAGATTTCCTCTGCTTTCTCCTGCTTGAGCCTCAAACAGTAATGCCTGTGATTTCCGTGCACTCTCCTGCTTGAGCCTCAAACAGAATGCCTGTGAGTTACGTGCATTCTCCTACTCGAGCTTCAAACAGTAATGCCTGTGAGTTCCATGCACTCTCCTTGCTTGAGCCTCAAACAGTTATGCCTGTGAGTTACGTGCCACTCTCTTGCTTGAGCCTCAAACAGTAATGCCTGTGAGTTCCGTGCACTCTCCTGCTTGAGCCTCAAACAGTAATGCCTGTGAGTTACGTGTACTCTCCTGCTTGAGCCTCAAACTGAATGCCTGTGAGTTATGTGCACTCTCCTGCTTGAGCTTCAAACAGTAATGCCTGTGAGTATGTCACTCTCCTCTTAGCTTCAACAGTATACCTGAGTTCCGTGCACTCTCCTGCTTGAACCTCAAACCTAGTATGCCTGTGGGTTACGTGCACGTGCGTGTGCACGGAACTCACAGGTATTTACAGGTATTTACAATAGCCTTTTTTTGGCTATAATTAGACTCTATTGATTATCTATTTCCTAATGTTGTTTCTTTACTGTCTATGTTTGTAGATCTAATACAGTCATCAAATGGAACCTTCGAATTGAGAGGTGGCACTTGTTTTGTAAGAATAATTGAGAATGTTTCAGATATGGCTCATAGAGAATTCCCAATACTGAAGGGATTATTATCACAAAACATGTCCTGTAATGTTGTCACAAAAAAAATAACCGTTTCAAACTTTGCATTGAAATTTCTTTTTAAGTCAAAATTTTATGACATAAATGAGATTTTAAGGTGAAATTGGCTTGAAAAAGTAAATTTTAATTTTGTTATTAGCAAATGTCCGGCAGAACAAAACTTGGCAGGTTCAGACGTGTTTTCAAGCTAGATTGGAAATGTTGATAATTCACTGGAGCCTATAGCATTGGAAATGACAATATTGAATGCTTGGAAAAGTAATACATAGATGGATAATAGTGATTAATGAATAAGGTATTGTAAAATGTGTCGGAATTGTGTACTCACAGAAGTCCCTTTTTTGGGATAAATGAGAAAGATAAAACTCAAATAGTTATTTATAGATATACTTTTTCAATTGATCATTACATGTCCATACACACACATAGTAAAGGCGCTTACTGTAATAATACAGTAATGTATTATGTACTGTATAATTAGCGCTTACTGCCCAGCCAGATAACGGTTGGGAGGTTATTCATCGAAGATACAGACAAAAGAAAGCGGGCTGCAGCAATCCTGTGGATCAATCCGCACGAGGTAGTGGATAAAATGCTTCTTTATTTAACACATACAACTATACAAATGAATACATGTCTAACACGTTTCGTGCCTGATAATGGCACTTCGTCAGAGACACAATACAATGGCTACATCACAGCTTAAATAGGAGGATACAATTAAGGCACTTAATGATCAGGATCCCACCTTTTCAAAGGGGAAGGGGTATGAATAACTATAAACGCAAATACAAAGAAAAAAGAAAAACAAGAATAGAAAAAATGTATACATCTATAGAGCTATGTACATTTCACCCAATTAAAACCATAACAGAAACATCCATATAGGTATGTGTATAGACCAAGATATTGAGAAATTAATTAATAATTACGTAAATAAGTAAATATAGATGTCGTTAAATATCTAAAGTAGATATTTTTTGTCTAATAATATATTTACCTGGGACATTAATATTTATATTAATATTTCCTGGGACATGGCCTGGGGAACATATACCAATATATAGAAGTTTGAAATAAAATAGTTACTTCTTAGAAAAATTCCCTTTCTCACAAGCAGCTATTATACAATTGTTTTCTGCATTCGATATTGATGTTTGGAATTTGGTATTGATTATTCAAGGTCACGGTCATTGGATTTTTGAATATTTGAATATACGACATTTAGAGACCTCAGAAAAAAACGGGGAGGATGCACACTGCAAACACTTTTAACTTTTATTTCACTTCAACCATCTCACATGCACAACGTTTCGGGGGACACCCCCTTCCTCAGGTGCATATCAACACTCCCAATATGTGGCAATAAATACTGCTAGTGATTCAACTCCTCCCTTTAGGGAGGAGATTTTCACTAATCCAAAGTGCTTGTGCAATAAATAACATGAATAACAAATATATTTTAATCAAAAGTGTACCAGTATAAGTGCCAGAAATTACATTCAATATAATATAACAATAGACATAATTGATAAAACAAGTGCAACTAGATAATCATATATACAAATCATTTCCAATGTACTTAATTATAAAGTGATTAAAAAATGGTACATATCTGTGTCTCAGTGTCTCAATGTCCAATCAAAAGGTGACTCGTACAAAAATGAATAACATGAAGATGTTTTTGTAGAAGAACCATATAACTTTTATAATTAAGTACATTTGAATTGTTTTGTATATATGATTATCTAGTTTGCACTTGTTTTTGGATGGAAGAAAAACACCTGCTAAATGTAAATGAATGAAACTAGTTTTCCATCAAAGTATTTCCTTTTAACTGTGAGATGTAAGTAAAAGTAAAACTAAAATCAATCACATACTCGAGAATGGAACAAAAGTCTTTTCTTATGTTCTGTGACTGAAAACCTATGCTCCTTAAGGATTAAGAAATATAAAAAAAGGACAGAGCTGCTTGTAATTTAAACCTTAGTGATTCTCTGCCACAAAGGTGCAAAAATGGACTAAGTAAATCTGCTTCAGTTAAGAAATAATTTTTACCTTTTGAAAGTTTTGTACTATTAACATTCTAAAGGTGTCATTATCTTTAGAGCAATTTCTTTCTCTGCTGGCTTTTAACATAAGATCAGAGCACAGAGAGCAGCAAGACACTGAATAGTTGGACATGGTTTTCAATTGCAGTTCATCACTTCTTTGGAAAATTTAAGCTACGAGATACACAGATAAATCTTAGATACTTTCTTCAAGGGCTAAGTCACAAGTGCAAAGGTTCTTGTTTAGTACCAGATCATGTTCATATTGCAGTTGTTAACTTTGTCTATAGTTATTTCTTATAATGACCGAATAACCTGTATCATCCATTGCATATTTATTAGCCAAAATTAGATGAAACTTTCTAAATGCAGCATAGACATATACATAAAGAAATGCCAGTTTCAGATGACCATTTAAACATTACAATATTATGTGGACATTCTTACAAAACACAGTTGGTAATCATAAAGGTTACTTAATTGTGAAGAAGTTTATTTGATCCTCTAGGATGATTAGAACATCATTATTAACATCATTATTATCATTCCCTAAATGATCAATTTGGGTTAAAGATAAAAATATATCAAATTAATATTTTTAATTTCTTACTGCACATTTCCCTATAATCTGATCTGACTTTAGAGATTGGTGTTAAAAATATGAAAACATAGAAATTAGAAACCTAAATAATGCCCAGTTTCCTTGGTTTCTAATGTGGCCACTAGAGCCTGTTTTATAGGATATGTACAAAAATGTATAGGATATGTACAAAAAAATGTACTAAAAATCTTTAGCTTACTGGATAGCTGTGGCTTTAAAACTAAAGGTGTCTATCTTTTTTGATATATTCCCCCCCCCTCATAACCTACTTTACTCCTTGAATGTTGCTGGCTTACTCTTCTTCTTAAATTGCATCTTGAGCTCCACCCCACGAGTTCTCCATCTTTCTGGGTCTTGAAAGTAAAATCCATTTGTAGAAAGCGCACATGATCTCAGTGCATCCATGATTGACGTCAGCCCGTGGAAAAACCCATTAAGTTAATGGGAGAAAAAAACCCGCACATATCCACCAAAAAAGGTAAATATACAATGGTAACTTACTGTACATGGCTCTGGGACCTGGGAGATGGTCTGGCGAACACATACATATACCCAGAACTGTATAGCACTGTTTTTCTAGCTTCCACATTCTATTTTTGAGCCACGTTCGAAATTTTTCAATTTTAAAGGAGTTTTCGAGTTTTCAAGGAATTTTTCGAAAAAATTTTAAAAATGATACAGTAGCTTTCTGTAAATGGCTCTGGGACCTCAGAAATGGTCTGGGGAACAGCCATCTGATTATAACCAAATCTGATTGAAAAAGAATTTTATGTATAGTTTATGGAGCGCAAAGGTCGAGGAACATCAATTCGAACGCAAAATCATTATCAAACATTTAATAATCATTAAAAGTTTTGGAAGTTCAAAATCCGGAATATTTTGGATCCATTCAAACTGTTAAAGCTCGGTTCAAGTTCTGTTCTCAGTCCATCTCTAGTCATGAATTTCTTACTGTGCTTGTTCACACTGTATCGCTAAATTGCAATACCATGTGTATTTAATAGGGCCCCTAGACCCTCAAAAGGCCTAACACACTAAATTTGTCCAAAAACTTATAGGGGGGGGGGTTAGTCCTTAAAAGGACTTTTGGGTCCAAATTGTGTGAATACGGAGTGGTTAACACAAGTGCAACCACACTAAATTCACACAGAAAGCTCAAAAAAACAAAAAACCTCTCTCCAACACCTACACTGTCTGGTCTCGACTAAATCTAAAAACTAAACTAAACACTAAACTGCCAAGTGGCGCCTGTCTAGCTGCCTTTTATACCCAGGGGGATTCTTTTCTTTCAGAAAGAATCTATTGGTATGCTTTTTGGAAAGAATCTGATTGTAACCAATCAGAATTGGTTTCAATCAGATTAGAATCTGATTTAACCAATTCTGACAGGAAAAGAATGTGATTGGTTTAGTATGCCAATCAGATTCTATCTGAAAATTCTGATTGTAACTAATCAGAATTGGTTACATTCAGATTGTTTCGAAAGAATCTGATTGTCGTCCCCCCAGACCGTTTCCCAGGTCCCAGGGCCATTTATAGTAAGTTACTGTATCATTTTTACATTTATCATTAAAATTTTCTTTCATTTTCGAAATTTCTTGAATTTTCGAAAATTTACGAACACAGTTTGGAAAAAAATTGGAAATGGAATTCTGGAAAATCCGTGAGATCCGCGGTTCGGAAATCTACCACAGATCCGCTTCAAATCTGCGAACAGCTATCTCTAGTGCTGTAATATACACTACACAACCATTCAGGAGGCAATGCCCCTTTCCAGAAATGTTGTGTTGTGTTATACAGTATTTATTAGAACAAGTAATAAAGTACTGTTAATTAGATTAAAAGAATGCGCCTTTTAATGTTTTAATTAGTGGTGCATGTTCCAGAGTGCACATAAAACTTTTCTGCCTGGACTTGGCCTACCTTATACAGTCTGAAAATGACCTAGGATATTTATGACCAATTCAAGCCATTTTAGTTAACATCAGCTTTTGCTTTTGGTGTATGCTTATCCTTTGAATTCCATTCAACATTCTGGCTTAAGACAAAAGATTGTAAAAGCACTTTATGACAATTTAAACTACATATACACAAAAGAAAAAAAAAAGGGGGGGGGGAATGGTACAAAGAAAGAGATTAATGCCTGTCAGGGCACACAGACGATTAATGGACAGCAGTCCACTATACATTACAGTAGTATCTTTCAAATTCATATTTAATACCCAATGAATTTTAGCTACAAATTTCTGATAATGAAAAATCTTCCAACCATATCAAGGAACCCCTTTATAGAGGGTTATAACTAGTGACCTTGGGTTATATTTCGTGAGCTGTCATCACTCTGCTTGGTTGTATTTTCATTCATCGTAAGTGTGCATTGGTCTTGAAACAAGTGGAGAAGATGTGAAAAGTATTTTACACCATTCTAAAACAGAATTCATTGAGACAAAGGAAAGCAACACCACAGAAAATACTGTATATAGAAAGAGCTTGTGATCGTTCTCATTCATCCAGGTCATGGTATATCTGTTGTAATCAGTTGAGTTCTTGAGACATTTTTCACCATTCCATGACTAGCAAAACATCTTCAAGAACTAAACATCAAATCTAGTTGATCTAACTGAATAACACAGATATATAGTAAGAGCCTTCCATGAAGGACATTGACTTCTTAGAAAATGTACATTTTACTAATTTAAATCTACTTCTAAAGTGTATTAGACTGTTTTTGTTATTTACTACTGTGGTTTGAAAGATATATTAAAATGTTTTTCGTGCAGTAGTTACTATAATTCATTCTCAGAAAGGATAATCTTGGCTCCCTGCCATTTTCCCAAGTTGAAGTCAATTTTTTTCTTTCAGATCTTTCAATCAAACTGAGCCTTAAAGGGTTTGTAAAACATACATGTATATGCCAGATGCTACATATTTTATCTTCATTTTACATGACAGCTCCATTGTGTGTTGCCTTAAAACAAGAAAAGTTCTGTGTCCCATGTTGCTAACCTTTTCGCATAATGACCCAAGAATATTAGTATGTTCTGTTTTCATGCTGCTTACATTGCTATTTGTATTTCACTTCCTCCAGAACATTTTCTTTCTTTCAAATGCATCAAGCAGTTTATTTTTATCAATATTTTGAAAAGGAATATTGGTATTTGGCAAGCTCTTAAAGTATAAAACCTGAAAAAACAACCATTTCTAATTTTGAAACTTAGAGGAAAATAGCAGCAACGATGTGGAAATGAGGACACACATAGACCGGTATTTTTTTTTTTTATTTTGATACTTATTAAAAGCACTCAAAAGTAATATCCAAGCAACAAAAATAATGGCATCATGCTTTTTAGAATATGCACCATCGTTGGTTATTAGCTAATGATTTTTATGGGCCATATATAAACTTTTATAGTTTTTAGTTTAGCATTTTAAAACTTTGATCTAATTTTTTTTTTAATTCCAATTTAAAAAATGGGACTTTTTGTTAAAGATGGCTTTGCATTTAAAGATTAATGATGCGCTCAGAATTGGAACAAGAATGATATGGACACCTATTTAAATACCTAAGTACGCAAATTTTAGGAGAGGTGGAACAGGAAGAGTTTTCATAAGAGGCATTATGGTAGGGGACTAAATCTTAAAGAGTGTTTTTAAAGAAGAACCACTAGTGACTAATGATTTGTGCTTTCTGTGATGTTTGCTGGTGGCTGTTTTTTGCATTTATGATTCATGGATTATGCCCATGATGCATTATTACACAGCCTGTCAGCAATAGCTGCTAACACAAAGGCAGGTGTATAAATCCAGTGCTGTGCACAAAAACCCTTTTTATTATCTAATCATACACATAACACACACACACTATAAATACTATAAAAATACAAAATTGACAAGGCATATATTGTATCTAGATCAAACCCCTGAACTGGTGACAGTCAAGGAAAAAGTTCCTAGGTGAAAAGGGGGATCCACAGGCCCATGTAGTAAGCATATAAATCAGTTCAAAGTCATATCTTCCATAGATAATAAAGAGCAATAATAGCACAAAACCGAGTTTTAGCTAAAGTAAGTAGGCAAATAACTGGAATAATGTGCCGAGGGGGTTAAGGTAGCAGATCAAATCAATGCAGGGTTAGAGCACCAAAGTTTAAGAGGTCTAAGAACAGTCCTCACCCTCGTGCGTCCCTCGCATTGAACCTCAGCATTGATGCCAAAGCCAACGCCACAGCAGCTCCGGTGCAGCAAAACACCCTAGTTGGGTCGGGCAGCAGCAGTGGATCAATTCAAAATCAACAATTGGAGCAGATTTGAGGAGGGTCCGAGAGAAAGCAGGAGCGCAACAGCCAGTCCAAACAAACACCCTTCCTCGACCAACGTGCGTTGGGGAATACACTCCCTTCTTCTGGTTTGAGTAAGGGTGTTTGTTTTGGACCTGGCTAAATGATTCACCTGATTCACACTACTGTACCAGTCCCAGTAGCTTAATGATACTTTACTTTATTCGTGGTTGTACTGATGAAGGAAAGGACTACATTAGCCACAGGGAAACATGATTTACTATGAAAAGGATTTTAGACTACTATACAAAAATTTTCTGAGGTATTCTCATGTATATGGTTTATATGACTGTCAACTCCTCTTTATAAGCACTAATGTACCTGCATACAAATTTCATGTTACCAATTTTATATCATTTGGAACAGTAAGTAGGATTCATGCAACTTTAATGTGGGTCTAGTTATAAAAGATATAATAGGATATCCTTTATTCAGCTATGCGCATAGTGCAATTCTGCTTCTTTTATTTATCTTGTTTGCCGAATCATCACATAAAAACAAAACAATCTAGAAGCCGAACCAGATTACCACCTTAATGGGACATATGTTATAGATAGGGGAACCCAAATATGGCTGAGATTTTTTTTTTATGCGTTTTCAGTTAAAGGGGGATGGTCATTTTGACACTTGATAAAGGACCCTGTCCGAAACATGTTGTGTGATAAAAGCTTTCAAGCAATTTCCTAGTGAGTTGCGTCCAAGTCCTGTTGGGTACCTCTACAACCTTTTTCTGTATCTGTATCTGATGTTCCAGGGCAGAACACTGGGGGACTACACCCAAGGCAGCTATCAGCCGGTGGAAAAAGATGATTTTGTGATATTGATCTAATTTGTTCCATACATAACCAATATTGGGGCAATAGAAATAGATAAACCTTAAAATGCAATGTACCCAATGGTATTAAGTCACAGGTAACATAAATGGACAAAATGCCAAACACCTGAATGTACCAAAATAATTTTAAAAGGTCTCTGTTAGACCCACATATTCAACAAAACAATACATGGAGGTGGGAAACTGATAATATAGCATATAAAGTATCTAGACCTTACTGTTAGTATATGGCCATAAAAAGATTCATCAAATTAATCTGTTATATACAAGGCTCACAAAGATATAGGCATAGAAAGGCAAAATACAAAATTGGTTTGACTAATACAGTTACAAGTCTAACAGGAGGGTAGATTATTATAGAATTTATAAACCTATTTTTGTATAACAAGCTCAGTTTAAATTTTGAATTCTGCACGTATCCATAACTAAACAGTAACTGCACTTTTTTAAAAATGAATCTATTACAATGAGATCAGAATTTTACAGTCACTTGGTATAACTATCCTTGTACAATATCATTTGAATATCTTTATAGACAAGACTATCCATTTTATATGAACTACACCTTCCCCTGCTTCCAGACGGAATTACCAATTTACACCATATCCATTTTCAACTCCCTCCTGGACATTCAAAGCACAATGGAATTTAAAGAGTTAAAAGTCTAAAAACTTAGTAACTATGAAACAATATACTAATGGTATAACACCTGAGTAATAATCCAGAATGTTTGGCTATCATGTCAAACAAGGGATTTCTTTGTTTTAGTTAATATTGTCTTGAACTTGCATCTCGGCACAATGATTTTCTTTTTGCCTTATTTCTAAAAATCTGACAAATTCTGTTGACTGTTGAATGATAGGCTTGTGCCTTAGTGACTGGGCCAGCTATAACACAAAGTTTTTTATTATGGCATCATAGGTTCGAGTTGTACAGAGTTCAAGAATGAAAGGGTAGATCTTTATCCTCTAAGCCTCCTTTAGGCAATCCAACATCACACCAGAACTTTATAGATCAGATATGTGTGCACAGTCTTAAACATTCATTTCTACTGGTAAAGACCATAAAATATATAGATGCAATATAGATGAAAAGTAAGGGGTTTAGTAATGTGTGTCCATGCTTTATTGGTTAAAAATCATTTTGGATCTTAATAAACTACAGGCAAGGCATTGCTCTATTATTTTCCAGTAATACCCAGTTTGGCAAAGTGTACTGAGAATAGAAGTAATGTCTAGACAAACAGACTAGACAATGGAAATTAACCCAGTGACAATTGAACAAACCACAAACGGACTAGTTGGTACTGATATTCTTGTTGTTAATATACAGGCAATGCTTGTGGGGTTGGTCAAAGAACACTAAATATTCTATTTTATATTAAATGCTAACTCCTATAAAAAAAAAATAAAAAAAAACAATTTACCTTCCAGAAGGAGAGCTGGTTTTTTTTGTAAAATATGGTACTTTTCTTTGCATAGTAAATGCTACAACTGTAAATGAAAAGCACATGGAAAGTAAAATAATTTTTTCTGTTTTTCCTTCAACGGAAATTAATAATTCAATACACAAAATATCCATCTTTGACCCTTCGATTATTGCATATTGCTCTGATTCTCTACCCCAGTAACCTTCCTCTTTACCAATATGAATTAAGGAATATAAAACCCAAAGCTTTAAAGCTGGAATGCTTTTAACACAGTTTCCTTCCTGGTTGTTGTTAGGTTAATGGCCACCCTGACATTTTTAATGTGATCTACTGCACAATTCTTTTGTTTTGTTTTTTTTAAAGCAGTTTCTTACCCATTCCAGGAAGCTCAGGGTTAGAGTCTGATACCCCTGACTGACCCACACATCATCATGTTTTTGTACTCTTTTTCTTTACTCTTTGATTTTAATTTGTGTTCTTCATTTTACTTATTGTTTTATTGTGCATAACCCATTCATTAGAAACTCACCTTTCATGTTTCCGCACACTTTCAAGCAATGTTGAAGGAACTGCCTGACCTGTTTTTTTTGCCATCAACTTGTGATCACAAAATGAATGAGCCAGACAGACCATTGCGGGAGCACCGGAGTGTTTAGAAAACTTGGCTTGTTATTCTTAATCTGTCTTCATTGTTCACAATTAAAAACATACAGTCCCTTTTCACCAACCAGTAGCATAAACTGCTAGTTCTGCACTTACCATCTACCAACTATTTTGAGTTAAAAATGTATTTTCCCTTCATCTATATCATTTTAATCAAATAAAAAGGCAGATAACAGTATGTGGTCAGAGGGGTTGATATCGTACATTATGGTGCAATTCACATATCAAGAAATGTTGGTTTTGAAGTCAAGGTCTAGGGTGGTATACCATGTATGTGTTCTACTTGGTTTGTAGAACATTTTTCCACCTTAACTCACTGGATTATTGTTTTTATTTTTCCATATATAATGCGTGGATATTCTGCATTACATTTTTATTTCATCCATTCATAATGCCCCTGCCCCAAATTGCTCACAATATAAGCCAATTTGGGCCTGATGTAATGAGGATGCAGTAGGTTAGGATCCGGCACACCTAAACCAAGCAGTCAAAATAAATGAATGATGCTGGGGCGCTGTAGCCAACAGCCAATGCATACAAAGAAAATATAGTTGGGCACCCCCGTCTTAAATGCATAAGTATTTTATTTTGTGATGTTTTGGAACCGGTGTGGTTCCTTCCTCAAAAAGGAAGGACTGGTGAGGAACCACACCGGTTTCCGAAACATCACAAATAAATACTTTATGCACTCAAGAAGACTGATGTAATAGAGGGTGCAAAAGTTTGTCCATGCTAATAATCTTGAGCGACCAATCAGTGTTCTCTAACTGAAGTAAACCAGTTAGAAGCTAGCATATGACTGGTTAAATTGCAGCAATAAACCAATCCACAATTTAAGTTAGAACATGATAACATTTACAACTTATTGGAAAACCCCATACAAATATTTGGGGGGTGGGGGCAAAATGTTTCTCAGTTGAGGTAATCTTATCCCTCTCCAAACAAGGTTTAACACCATACGTCAAAAAATCACTGCACCTTTAAGTAAACAGTAAGAATAATTATTTAATTATAAATAAGCAGGTTTAGCGCGAAGTTTTTATGGAGTATTGGTTGTGAAAAAGGTTAGGGCTTGATTAAGCGTAAATGATAAAAATATTGAATTAAATATTTACCACCTTTTATGATAGATTGAAAGAAGTTTTTATTACACCATATCAATGCAGAATCCCTGTTGTAAGCACTACAAGGGAGACTCAATAAAAGTTCTAACTGTCTGAAAAATGGTGCTAATTTTCCCAACCAATAAGATGTTTTATTTAACAGCTAATAGCTGATTTGTGGGGCAAATTTAGCACCATTTTAACAATAAGAACTTTTTATTAATCTCACTGTAGTTTTATAACGTTTCTTAAATTGTAATGCATGTTCCTGAATATATCTCTCCATGCAAACAGACCAGGCTATGCCTTTTCAGACTTCTAGTTTAAGATGACCTTGTGGTTGACTGACTTGCCCATACTACAAAAATAATCTAAATATAACAGTTTATTACGGTATTTTGCATCACCCCCTTAGCTGTTTTGTGAATTACAATAACTTCATAGGCTGGAACTGTAGTAACTAATATTTTTTTTTCTTTATTGTTTAGGAAGATAGGATATTCTATAGTGCCACATAACTTTGGAAAGCAAATACTCAGCATGAAAGAGTCCGGCTGATAGTGTGTGTGGTACTATAGTTCATTCCCAAATGCGTTGTGATAGATAGATAGACAGACAGATAGATGATAGATAGATAGATAGATAGATAGATAGATAGATAGATAGACAGATAGATAATAGATAGATAGATAGATAGATAGATAGATAGATAGACAGACAGATATCCAAGAGTGCTCTGCAATTATATCCTGGTTTAGATAGATAGATAGACAGACAGACAGACAGACAGACAGACAGACAGACAGACAGACAGAAACCTATATAGGTCCGGCTGTATGTGCCTTCAGCATCGTATATACCAGCCACCTGTCCTGACTACCCAAACGTGGAACGTCTCCCTTGGTAGCGAACCAGTATTAACCTTCTATTCCTGGCACACCCCACCGGTCACCTTAGATAATAAGGGATCCACTTGAGGGAACTCATTCCTCTTGTATTTAAGGGCAATTTATGGTCTTCAGAAGATCAACACATTAGGAAATATTTACACTTCCCTTTTAGGTTGTATCAATGATTGCTTAATATTAGATGACAGCTTAGTGTAGCGAATCAAAAAAAATTTCTGGATTTCGTAGGAAGTAGGCACGTTAGTTAGGGAGAGTTGCGAATGTGAAAATATGTCACTTCCTTGTAACAAGTGACAGCTCTCACCTACCTCACCCTCCCCTCTCAATAGAAAAAAAGGAGAGCTGCAGTTTGTTATATATATATAATATATAGATATATATACGACCACTAGAATCCCTATAGATAGATATATATATGGCTTCCCCAATGGTGCTGTTTGGCTTGAACTTGCACAATGTGACCGAATGCCGGGTCTTTCTCAGACCTGCAGGTTTATTCCCTGCTTAATATTCCTGGCTTATAGCTGTCCCATCGGTGGTTGGCTGTGTGATCCTACCTCACTGCCTGAAGGGACTGATCATTGTTCCGTTTCTAAACAATAGTGTAACGCTATGGGAGTACGGGAACCGGCCACCCCAGTTTGAACATCACTTGCATGTTAACTAACTATCTCGGCATGTAGCGCACTCCCTCCACACTCTTACCCCCCTCCACAGCATGGCTTTTAGGTCTGAGTCCGAACAGGGCTCTTCCCCACAGGGAAGTATGAAAATCTTTCAGTATACAGTTCAGCTAACTCGCCCGGGACTGGTGGGCGTTGTAGTTCTCTAAACATGTAAAAAGTCAACCATCCGTGTCACTGTAGTGCCATTTTGTTAAGCATATCCTCTCAGTTAGTAAATGGACAATGAGAAGCAACCACAACAACCCGCCTCCTGGTAAAAGAGACATTGTCAGCATGCAGTTGTTGTTTGCACCAAAAGCATGTGTAATTCAAACCCATTTGATAGGAATCACTAAAGCATGGGCTTTAATGTTGTGAAGTCTAGTGAAATGGGCTTTATTCCAGGATGTATGAAAAAATAATTTTATAGCATTCTGTGCAGCCAGGGAAGGTTGGAGGTTGTAGTTTGTTTAAAATTGTAAAAGTTCAAACCCATATCGTACACGTATGCATCTTTACTACATTCATCTACTAAAGAACCCCACTCAAGCGAATACTGCTCAAAAAAGAATGCAGGAGTTGTAGTTTCAAACATGAGCCATATTCTAACCCGTTGGTAGGAATTGATCAAGTACGGGGCTTTTAAGGTCTGTAAGTCAGTGAAGGGGCAGCCCCAGCTGCATTTCCAGGAGGTATGAAGAATAAGTAAAAATGTCAGCATCGGTGCAAGCCCAGAGAATGTGGTAATTGTATTTTTTAAAACATGGGGACACGTTCAAACACCCATGCTTATATATCATACACTGTATTGCATGGTAATATGATTATTAGCCAATCGGACATAAAGAGAAACGTACTGCTAACAGAATGTGGGGAGTTGTAGTTTTCAAACATGTGCATGATCAACCCTTGGGTAGGAATCAAAAAACTTTACTGCTAACAATACTTTGAGATACTTTGCCAGGTCCCCACCCATTCTTTTAGAAGTGAGAAATATGTTTATATGTCATTATGTATTATGAATAACATGAGTCTGTGAGGTACTTCGTATCATAACAAGCTGTACTTCATTAGTACTCTATGGGGAGCTTTTAGCTCCTTTAAAAACATCTCTCCCTAATATTCTATAGCTAACACGTACTGTGTTCTCGTAAACCCCATCATATGTAGATATGGAGCCTGCTGTGGCTTAATACAATACGTAGTAACTAGCATTGCTTATTTTGGATCATGTAAAGGATATCAGGGTGTCCTATGGTGCTGTTTAGTTAGAAATGCAATTGTGGCAGGATGCCTGGCACTGGGCTGGAGGTCAAATAAAAATGGGAGGTATGTGGTGTTGATCATTATTATGCTTGGTGGATTGCCGGGTTCCTTTTAGGACGTTCAGACTTATCCCATTTGAGTCCTCCCCCTGGATACTTGCTGGGAGTGGAAAGAAAGAAGAACAGTTCGGTATGGGATCCTAAACCTACTAGCTAAGACATGTAAGTAGCTCTCTCTGGCCCACACAGCTTAACAGGATATATGCATAAGGGAGAGGCCTTGACGTGTGGTTGGAAGGCTTTTCACTTTTATGCATAAAATTGGAACTAAAAACCCCTGTTTTTACGGTTTGCACTAGCATGAGATTATTATATGGGGCCCAGAAATGTGCATTGATCGTCTCTTTTTTTGTTTGTTCATAAAGGGAGAGGCAGACAAGAGCCGAATCACTTTGCATGTGTTTGTTCACTTTGGGTTCGTATCAATGAAGCATGACGCCCCAAGCTTCAATATAAATTTTACCTAGCAAAAAAACATACACAAATAATTTCCACTGTGCACCAACTGGCTCACTTTTGCTAGTACAATATGATTTCAAATAAAAAATTTACTGTCTACTCTTTCCCCATTGCTGCAAGTCGCTGTCTGGCCCATACCTACCTCAGCATCCCAACAGTTCAACCGCCCGGCTTCTGAGGGCCCCCCAAGTTAAAGCCAACCACAACCCTCCACTAGCGACTTCCACACCTCTTCGCTCGCTTCTTCTCTCTGTCAAACATAGAACCTCAGTAACATCGTCCTACGGCTTGCATAAAGCCCCTTGCCCATCACAAGTCCCCCTGACTTCTCCTTTATATTTCTTTTGTTTTCTTTTTTAACCCTATCCTAACAGTGATGCTCAGAGGAAGGCCAACAAACCCGCATAAAAAGGGGGGGGACCGAATTCCTTCTGACTCCACCACGGCAATCGGAACAGTTCCCTCGGACTCAACCCGTCGATATGCATTATACCAGTACATTCTCACTATTTTTTACGTTAGACCACGTATCAGGCCTTTTTAAAGTGGTATTCAATGAACATTGCCAGTACCACCTTGTGGAAGACACGTTCCCACAGTTTCAACGGTTCTTCACGTAAACTCCTCACCCAGAAACCTCTCCGTAAAAAAACCCTTTGAAGATGAAACTTCTTTTCTTCCACCTTAAAGGATTGTCACGAGATCCTCTGATATGCCCTATTAGTGAACAATGACAAGAGAGTTCACTGTATGCGGCCATTAATTATATTTGTATGAAGGTTAGTCCATGTCCACGCAACCGCCGCTTCTCACAATGTAAACACCCTAACTGTTAATCATGCATGCATATTCAAGGCCCCTCCATTCCCCTTATTAATTAGTTGCCCTTCTCTTGACTGCTTCCTTTCCAAGGATGCCCTTTGACTATGGGATCCACAAACTGCCACCGCAATTCCAAAATGAGGCCTTACCAGTGCCTGGTTACAAGTGGGAGAATAAATTTTTCTCTCTGACTCTATTCCCTCTTATACAAGACAATATCTTGTAGCTAGTGTGCTTACTGCATTGTTTGCTACAGCTAAGTATGTTATATACCAGACCCCAAATCTTTTTCCATTTCAGATGCAACTAACACAGGTTATTTATGGTGTGTAGGGGCACAGGAAGGATTATTAATCCCAATCATCACCTACATTTATCAACATTGAATCTCATCTGCCATTCTGCTGCCCATTTTGAAATCTAATCTAGGTCTGATTGCTGCAAGCACTTGCACATCATTGAAGTTTCCAAAGTCTGGCATAATTTGTGTCATCAGCAAACACAGAGACCCTTGCTCTCAATGCCCCTCTAAGTCATTTAAAAACAGATTAAACAGAAGCGGCCCCAGGTACCGAAACCCTGAGGACTCGCGTTAGAAATTTAGCCCCCAAATAGATTGTAGCTCCATTAACCACCACTCTCTGTGTGCGGTCCAATAACCAGTTCTCTATCCTATGAAACATGTTCTTCAAGGGCAAACAGTCCTCAGTTTATAATGTAGTCGCCTATGTGGCACAGTATCAAAGGCTTTTGAAAAAATCCAAATATACCACACACCACAGCGTGCATGCCTGAATATAACTTCTTACTACTTCTTCATAAAACCAAATTAAATTTGTCTGGCATGATCTATTTTCATAAAATCATGACTGACTATACAATTAAGATGATCTGGAGACAAAGTCTAAGGTATGATCCCTTAACAAAGTTTCCATCACATCCCTACCACTGATGTTAGGACTTACAGGTCTGATGTTACCAGCTGATGAACGATACTTTTTTTGTTTGAATATTGTATTACATGGCTTTTCAATCCAGCGGCACATCCCCGACAAAGGAATCTGAAAAGATTGAGACACAGTGTCTGCTAGAACCGAACTAAGATCTCTTTTACCATAGCCTAGGATGCAATCCATCTGGTACTGGAGCTTTATTATATTAACTTTGTCTAATTGATTCCTTACCATAGTACTCTGATGATCCAATGTGAAAAACTTCATTGCACTCTGACACATTGTTTACAATCACCCTTACTGTAAGGATTTCAACAGTAAAAACCGATGTACAAAAACGGTTTAGCAGATTAGCCTTTCGGCATCCTCTACAACCCCTCAGCTCATTAATTGATTTAATGGTCCCACATCTCAGTCTCATTTTTTGACATTGTTATATCTAAAAACATCTTGGTGGTTGATGCTTTGTTCGGCAATCCGATATTTCATTTTCTATTTTAGCTATTGTTTAATGCTTTCGGTGCACTCTGTTATTACAACGTTTTGAAGTACCGTAAGCTTTTGTTCTGTGCCTATGACCTGTCAATACTTTAAAAGCCCTTTTCTTTTTTTCCATTTCCTTTTTACCTGATGAGGATTAACGATGCAGTGGAGTGGACCTAATTTTTTTACACTGTTTCTAAAGGTACCGATTTGGAATGTTATAGTTTAATATATCTTTAAAGTGGTCACATCTGTCAGTATCTTACCTAGAAAACAGTTCCCCCAGTCTAGAGCCAGGAGCGATTCCATTTAAAAGCATAAAATAGCTTTCTAAGTTTAAAAGTTTTGTTAAGCCAGTGCACTTTAGTTTCTGCAAACCTCCTATATTAAATGACCACTATATCATTGGTCACTATTCCTAAGTTCCATTACTTCATCTCCAAAATGAGGCTTGGGTCATTGAGCTATCACCAGATCCAACAACGCATTCTTTCTAGTAGGAATTTCCATTGTGAAAGAAAAGCTCATATAGGCAATTTAAGACTTTACACCTTTAGGAGGGCTGGGTCAGTTCCCATACTCCAATCTATGTCAGGGTAGTTAAAATCCCCCATAACCAGAACATGCCCATACAGCAGCCTTTGCCAAACTGCTATAGGAGATTTCATTTCCACCTCTTCCCCGGCATTTGGCGGGCCTTATAACAACTCCAACATTAATTTCTACCTTCTGCTTCCTGCCACACAGTTAACCCATGAATGTTTCTGCCGCATCGTTTGCTCCCCCATCTATCCATGCTTTTAATTTTGGCTGTTCAATTCCTGTGATTAACATAATACATACTCTACTCTCTTTCTATAACTCGGTCCATGGTCTACTAAGGAGTTACCCTTCAATATTTTGTGCCAGTCGTGTGAATCATTAGCCATGTTACAAGGGTACGGAATGCGCTCTCTTTAATTAAGCCATTGTATGGAGACAAATAGTTCACCCTTTAATATTGTTTTTGTCAGCACCGTACGTTTGCTGCCAGAACATAATTTCGCGCTATTGCTGTGCCAGGCACAAAACAATCATACTTTAGGCTTTATTTACTGGGAAATCGTTGATTATTTCTAACTGTATTTTAAAACATTGTGTAGGACAGATTTGAAAGATGGGTTTACACACTGTCATAATTAAAGGGGCCCCTTTATCAAATTATGTGTTGTACAGGGAAAACAAGATTACCGAGGCAGACAAAACATTTGCGTTGCCACTGTTCCTGATGAAAAAATCCCGTATGATCCTCTTTTAGACTTTATACTTAAAAGATTCTATCTGTGTTTGTTTACAGTTGGACAGTGTGTACCCCATAAGATCTAATATTAGATCTATGTAGATCCAAAAAGCTGGCAGCGCGTGTATTATTTAAATGCTACAGAAAGAGTAAAGTCACGTTTTGTTGTTTTAATTTTGAGATGTATGTTAAAAAATATCTTGATATCTAAGTTATATTAAGTTGTATGTTGGATGACTGTACTAGACAGGTTTACCTGTGTCATAAAAACACAATCGCACTAATGTGCTTTAGTCAAATATTCAGCACTTCAGCGACAGTTATATATTATTGAGAATATATGCAAAAACAAATTATATGATCAGTTTTAAAAAAATTCTCAATAAAAAGGTATCTTCCTATTTTCATTATTTCATTGGGGGAATTTACCAAAGGCTCAAGCCCTCTCGGTCCATTACTATTACATAATATGTATTTTGGCCCCAGGGTGGTAAATTCCATTTTGGGACGTTTGGAATCTGTGTGTGACTATAACACCCAATGATAAATTTCTTCCATCAGCTAGTATACTTTCCTAAAACCAATCCAATAATGTGTACTTGCTACTTCTATTATTTCTATTCTCCTTGTTACTCTAAGCTTGGGGGTATATCTAGGAAAATTGTTTGACATCAGTCTTGTGGCTTGATAAAATGATGTCACAAGAAAAGGACCCCACAAAGACTTGCAAGCACGCCCAAATGAGTATCGATATTTTTAATTCTATAAGTCAGAACCCAGGTTTTTTTACATTCACAGAAAAAAGTGAAGCCAAACATTTTAATTCTTGACTACCTTGTGTTGTAAAGACAAAGGGAGAATTACATTTAATTATTTTACAGATTATTTTGTCTAAAGATGTTTTAGAATTTTACCACCAACGTATTCCGCGCTATTTTATAATCTTCTTTATTTCCTCCATTCTGCAGCTGACATACTAGCTGTTTGAAAAATAATTTAAATGAAATAACATTTCCGATGAATATTTAATGGTTAACGTTCAGCTAAAAAAACACCAGTGTGCATTTTTTTACCTTTTTTCAGACAACTCCCATCGGGAGTTTTAGAAATTTACAGAACAAAGGACATTTTTTTCCACATCGTTGACGTCCACTTCTCTATCGTTGCGAGTGGTTACGATGAGTCTCTAAAAGAGTCAACTGGCTATAACTGGCAAACCTTGCCAAATCTCAAATGTCCAGTTAGTGTAACTCACCATGTGCAGCTCCTATTCACCCGTGATGTACCAGGAGGATTTACTGTAACCAGGGTATTTTATGTATGTCCCAAATATTACAGTTCCTCTTAGTCCTTCATTGTCTATCGGAGGAGCGGGAGGGGGGATTACCAGCAATCCCTTCCAGGAGCAGGGTTATGACAATCACTATTCTGGGCTTGAAAATAATTTAACAGCTCGGTATAAAACTATTAACACTGCATTGTACTAAGCAAGATACATATAAGGTTAACATATTATCCCTACATTAACCTTGAAACTCTCTTCAGGAGTGCTGTAGGGGTGACAGTAGATGGGGAAATGCATTCTGGGACAATTCACCTCTCCCAGATGGCTCATTGTGATTAACAAAGCAATGCGTGCCTCACAGAGAGTCGCTTGTCTCGATTAAAGGGGGGTCCTTGGTGTTGGCTAAGGGGAGTGGGATGCTTCGAGTGGGGATTGCTTGCCTGAGCAAACAACTTCTCAATTTAAGGCATGCAGTACACACACACAACTCAGGCATCTATTTTCTATTTATTAAATTACAGGGGAACTAAACTTATTTTTAAACTCCTAAGTGGAAGGCTTTTCTCCCGAACGATACCTATACATTGAAAGGAGTCTTCTCTAGTTATTGCAGTTATAAATACAAGTAATAGATTCTGTAACAAAGGAGGGTCCATGTTGTGTTGCCATACACTTTACCCCATGTTGTGCTTCAAGAGCCATGACCCCTGACCCCAAGGATTCACAGGATTTTTAGCTTCACTTTATAGGAAAGAAACAGGGGATTCAATAACAGTTCTTATTTTTAAAAAAAATGGTGCTAATTTTGCCCCATCATCAATCAGTTATTATAACATTTATGAAAGCTACATTGATGGTGGGCCAAAATTAGCACCATTTTTAACGGTAGAACTTTTATTAAATTAACCCTGAAAGTTTCTAAATTTACCTGTGGATCACATTTGAGTTGATGGTGGCAGACCATTGTAAACATGCTGTGGGTTTAGGCACAACAGACCAAAGTCACAAGTTCTAATCCCCTTGTTTACTTATTGAACCAATATATCATAGTCTGCTGCCTGAGTTTTATTGCTTTTTTTTGTGTCCATGTTTCTAGAAAATATAACGTTCTACATGTGTACCAACTTTATATATAGCAGCTCTGTTATTCATTTACCAACCAGCGTGTTGACAGTCTTCCTGTGTAGCAATACAAAATAGTGAAAATGATTTTACTGATATTTACTGAAATGTACATCTATCTATTGACAAGTGCAAGTGGGTGCTCTCGTAAATGCTGGGTTAGTTAAACAAAATAGACTACAGGGGCACAGGTTGATTTCCAATGCTCCCTTTCTTTTTGTTTTTATATGTGTCTAGCAAAAGATAAGAATCCCACAAGTACTAGTTAATACATATTAGCCCATTGGGCCTAGTTGGAGAAAGCGTAGTTTTTAGAAGGAACAGTATAAAAAGTTGTGGTTCATTCCCCATACTTCTTTATTTTTTTGATGAAATGGTAAATGTTCTGTTCTTTCATCCATGCTAGCAAAGACACTGCAAAGATACTTTTTTTTTGTATGAAAAGCAAAGGTATTTATCATTTTTAGGGACAGTAGCATTGTAATGTGTTTACAAAAAATACTGACAGAGGAAGGGATCTCTGCGCTGTAGCATAATTGGCTATCAGCTTCCAGGAAACAAGACTGCAGTTTCCTGTAAAGTGTACTGTGTACACTTTGTGGGGTGTTCCCAGATAAGGGGTATTATGGGGAGCGACTCCTAGTACTACAGGTTATTTTCACCCAGCATCCACAGCAAAGGGAGAGATGAGACCAGCTTGTTGTGTTGTTTCTTAATGTGCTCGTCTGTTGGGACCAATGTTGTCTGGGGACTATTCTCCTTAAGATGAGTCATTTGTTTTTTCAGTTTACATCCTATTAAGGAACATTCAGTTTTATTATATGGGCCCATGGAAATACTCAATTTCCTTGTATACTATGACAAAACAACCTTCTTTAGACTAATTTAGAGAATTTCCAAGGTTAGCACCTATAGCCCAAAACGGCTGTTTTAGAAAAAGTTGATAACACAGGGTTTGTTTTGCTAGGGGAACATCACCAGGAGGGAAGGCAAAAGTGATATATGAATTCACAACACATCAGTATAAACATTCTCATAGGAAAATAAGTTTATTTTATTTGTAGCTTCATGCAGGAAATTGATTGTGCAGAGCATTTTGCCTTAGTTTTTTCTACATCATATCTGCTTTAGTTTGTTCCTGAACGCATTGCTCACAGATCTGGGAAAGATAAACTGCGACTTACAACACATTTACATAATATTTTAGTTTTAAGCTGAAGTCTTTGCTTTCAAAAAAGAAAAGCAAGTGAATATAAATAAAGCAATGGATACCAGATTGACACTTACCTGCTTAAACAGTATATAGAATATTAACAAAATAAAAATTTAGAATCCAACCAAAAAGTTTAAATAACTACATGTGCTATCTAGTCTTGTTTTATGTACCATCATGGCCTGGCCTTCCTTAACAAAATGCCGCTCCAAGTCCAGGGAAAGTCCAAACTCTAAACTATACGCCCAGTTTCGGGATGGAACATTCGGATTTGGAACCGAGGGGGGTTGTGTCGGATCTGGGTCTGAGTCGTCATGGATCTATCTCTGTTGTGATACACTAACAATTCTATAATATTTTACCAAATGTCCCTGAATAAATATTTGAGTTAGTGTATGTATGTATGTATAGTTTATAAGTGCCACTTGGGGATGCAGCGCTGACATTATAAAATTAACGGCCTAAATGAGATGGAAATGTGCCCACTACCTCTTCCAGACTTTCCAATGGTCATCATCAGTGATATACTGTACATTTAGATTCGTTTGATTGGTCTAATCATTGTATTTAAAACCGGGTAGGTTTCAAAGTTTCATTCTGAACGAATTATTGTAGGAAAAATTAGTGTGTTTGAATAGCAGTGTTGGTTCATGACTAGGGATGGTGGGTGGGGGTGAAGGGGAGAGGAAGCTACTCACCTTTCTCTCAGCTGGGCCAGTAAGTTCATATCTTCCAATAACATAAAAAAAAACGTTTTGAGGGGTCAAATGTTTTTATCAGTGTTTTTTAAAAATAGTTAAAAAAAAAAACAATTGAAAAAAAGCGGATTTAAATAATAATACAATCTCTTTATTTCGATGATAACGCTGTCATGTACGTAGGTGACATGACAAGCTCCCACAATGCCAATCTCTAAACTAAAACAATGTCAGTCGCAAATACTGTGTTTAACACAGGACTAGAACAGTTTATTTCTTGCCCAGTGCATATATCAGCCTGGGTTAGTATTATGCATACCGTACTATGCCATCACCGGATTCAGAGTGATTGATTTGCATAGCCTAAGCAGAGCTCGCGTTCCATGAATTTAGTTGTAAAGCCTAGCATGACTAATTAGGTTAACAAATATCGATAACGATAATAGTTTCTGCTTTTCCGCTTAGGTCCTGCTATTGTTTGAAATCAGCTTGTTTGGTTTTTACCCATAATATTAATTTGTCAACTATAATTTGCAAATATTCTAGCGCTAATAAGATTTTGCATCATAAAATGTATGTATAAAATGTAAATGAATATTTACATTAGAATATTATTTAAGCAATGGACCAGATATTTGTAGGTACCAGGTTGATTAAACGTGTTGACAAGTTAAGGTATTTTCAATACATCTCAATTCTGAGAAAATTAATTATGTAAAAGTGTATTGCCAATGATTTTCTGGGATTAAACTGATATGATCATTCCCAGAATGTGCACACGGACTGGAATTAACCCTGAACTTTGTTACCTGTACTTGGTGTCACTATTTGGACTTAACATCAGAATTTAAATAATGTAGAGTTTAATATATTAAAGGACCAATAGCATCAAAAGAAAGTGCTCTCAATACAAACAAAAAAAAACACTTCACTAGAACACACTTGATTTCTATGTTTAAATTGCATCACTTATTCAGCTATATGTTGCTCCCATACAGTATAGAATGAAAGTTATGTTAGTTGGGGGCTTATTGCTTTCATTAGAACAACTTTTAAAACAAAGTTTTACTTGGTTGTGAGAACACAAAGGAGTAGACAAGTTGAAACAGGTTCTCCATGGAGCAATTGTTCAGTAAGCCATTGTAGGGTATTGAGATTTTTTTTCTTTAAACTTGGGGTTACGAACTCTAGTCATCTTTTGCAGTGTGTAAGTTAAGTGTAAGTTAAAGGAAACCTAAAAATATATAAAATCTTTATAACAAGAGAACTGTGGAAGCTTGATTCTTATTTTTCCTAGTCTTGATAGAGATGTCGAACTTCGCAAAATCCGGGTCCCGCTCGAGGATCCGTGAATTTTTGAAAAAATCCGAAAAATTCGAAAATCCCGAGCGGACCATTAAAATGAAAAATACCCCTCAAAACTACAAGATTTTCGTTTTTCGAAAATTTCCGAAATTACGGGGGTTTTGAGGTATTTTCAAAGATTTTCGAAACACGGGAAAACTAGTACTTTCGAAAATTTTGAAAAAATAGTATTTTCGAAAAAATACGAGTTATCTATAATTTCGAAAATTTTCGAAAATACGTATTATGGAAATAAGAGAAATCCCCCAAATACGTGAAACTCGTAATTTAGAAAAATCCGCGAATCGGGAAGTTCGGAAGGCGGAAAATCTGGAAAAAATCGCCGTTCGCGAACGGGATAAATCGCGGTGGATGCCTTCATGTTCACCCCCCGAAATGTGGATATCATCTTGGAGTGCGATCCCTTAATTCTTCCTTTCTTTGAAGGTAAACAGCCACATTTGCAGGTTAGGACACTCACCTATTTTATACATTTGTGATTATTATCTTAACACAATTGACATAAAGCATAAAAAATCAACTGTGTTTTAACAGCATTAATGAATAGCCAATTGACCATTTGGGTGAATATACCAACCTTCATGCAAAATGATGTTTAAGATTGTTACTTGTAGTCACTTTTATCCCATTTGTCTGCATCAATTTAATTACTCTGACTTACTACTACGTATTGTCTATAGACTGATGGCTTACCATGACTGTTCTAAGAGGTCAAATGATTGTGCAGCAGTTCTCTGTAGTTGTAGGGGAATAAATGGATTATGTGCCAACATATGTTGTAGTAGGGATCTATCCTTGATAACCTGGCCCTCACATCATAGAATGCGGAGATCGACTCATCAAAAACTAGCATGGTTCCTTGGTTCCTCGCTTTCCCATAGTTCTTAGGTTGCTTTTTCTAATATAAAAATGTAAAATACGAATGAAAGCTTGCACCCTCTTCCCTCCTATTCTAAGTCATTATGTTGCACAGTTCTTCCTCAAGTTAGTGTGAAAGTAGTTCATTGAACATGGGCAAGTATGCACCAAAGACTTGAGGAAGTCATCCAGAGAGGTGTGCAAATTTAGGGCAATTAGAAAGAGAAAGAGTGGTGGAAAGAAAAAAGTAAGGGAAATGGCACAGAAAAGAAGGCAGAGCAACTTTTTGTTCTCTAAATATATAGTTCTAACATATTATACGTTCTAGATTTTTTAATGTCAGCCAAACTAGCATACATTTTCACCTCCATCTTTTTCTGAGCCGCCACATTATAGTGATTATTATGGTAACTGTGTGTTACTCAGTTTTCACTCTGGCTGATACATTTCCTGGAATGATTTTTTGCTATATGGGGGGAAGGGGGGGGTGGAGGTTGGGGGTGTGTGTGTCTTTGACAGGATATTATAAAAACATAGCACCTGACCAGTTCACTCTAACAATCTGTGGATATGTGTATTTGTAATATTTTTCGGCTTCTAGTCCAGAATATAATAATGTAAACACCGCCTGGATTATGTTGACATCTCAACAGAAATGGCTTAAATACAAAATGTAAGGATGAAATATACTGATGTTATTCAGATAATCTTAACACTCCGTGCAGGTCAGCTACTAATGTTCATGATATTTTACAATTTAAAAAAGAAATGGTGCGTTCTAGAAAGCATTTTAAACTTTTCCTCCTTCGGCTCATTCCATTAGATTTAACTGAAACCATAAACCAAAAATACACACAAGCCCAAAACCACTGCATAAATGTACTCACAGTGATCACGTGTTGTACTAACATAACATAATGAAAAAAGAGTAATAAGTAATGGTGAACCATTACAATTTGGGAGTTGGTAATAAAAACACTATGAAATATTCATGGGAAATATAAACATAATGAGATCATTATGAAACTTCACGTTATTCTAAATGCACAATATTGTACATTTATCACACACACATACACACACCAAAAAAAGTTGTTATAACACATGAAGTTGAAAACAACAATATACCAATCTGTGCAAGTTGGTTTAATTATTTGTTAGTCATTTGTGGAGCTGAAAACTCAAATCAAATCAATACTAAAGAGAAAATAGTTTCTCATAAAAGCTGAAGTTGTGCCACAAAACTTCCATTTTCATTCAAAAATATTGTGTCTGACACCAGTCGGCTGCGAAAGTCGGTAACTAGATGGGTACATTTTTTCATTTTGGGTTATCCATTAACATGGTGAATCACAGCAGGGGTTTAATTGCAGAAAATGTAATTCCTTGTATTGTCATATTTGGCTGCTCCATGTGTTGCCACTTGGTCATTTTTTATGCCAGTGTTTGTTGCCTGTGTTTTTTATGCCATATTTTGAAGTCCCACAACAATGAGCTTATTCATATGACATGGTATTATGTGAATTGCTTCAGGTGATTTCCATAACCCAGGAATGTGTAAAACACATGTTAGCTGGTATACATGGGTTTAACGTTTAACTGGTGGCAAAAAATTTGTTTACATTTTGTGTACATTTGTTACATTTAAGGGAAAGGAGCCATTAAGCCGGCACACCTTACCTCACTGGCTACATCAATGCTGTAATGGTCACATAATGATTACTAATGGGAACCAGGAAGGTAAGAGGTGTGCTGTGCTCCTTAGAAACCCTGATGGACCCATTTGAAACCAAAGATATTTTTCTATTTATCTACCTGGCTCTTCATGAAAATAGCAGATGCAAAAACCACTCTCCAGAATTCAACATGATTGGTTTGAATCCAAGCTTATCTCTCTTAATATAGTGGGTAACAAGGAGTATCACACTGCAAATGATCTTGTTGGCACTTCTAGCACTCTTTGATATTATTGTATTTGAACTTTAATAGCCTCACTTTAGGATTTCTGCCCATCAGTCACTGTGTCATACAACTTGGAGGTGGGGGTTTTGAGGGTATATATGTGGGTTATTAGTTTTACCTGAGGAAGGGGGCAGGTGGCTCCCTGAAACGTTGTATAACTTTTTGCACAATAAATGATCTAGTGTGATCTACTAAATTCTTTGCTGCAAATGCTAATGTTCTTTACATCAGTTTCATATGTTTTAGTTTAGTAGCATAACTATACGTATCAGAGCCCCTGCCTAAACTGGGTAAATTCAGACAGGATTTCACCCCTTTAATGCCTAAATGCATTAATAGTTATACCCAGATTAAGTTGATATATTGAATTATGGATGATGAAGAAGAAAGAAAAACTATTTGATACAAGAAAATCCATTGCTTGTAAATCATAACAGTGAGCTGCCACCTTTAACTAATATTATCCATATTAATTCAGATGTATTAGAAAAACATCTTAAAGGAATGGGGAGGTTTTCTGACTGAAAGGTTCTTTTAACAAGACCAGTATTTCACATTTTCTACCATGTTAATTCATAAATGACTAAGGCCCTTGAGAAAAAAACCTCATCATGTCTGTTTGTATTCAATGAAAGCTAGATTTTGCACAGCAAATATGATATTCTCTCTATTTTTAATACGCCATGCAATATCCTTTCAATCTCAATACCCTTACAGGAATAATTAGAAAACACATAAAATCCCACATGCAGAATGTTGACATGTAGAAACACAATGGGGCTCAGCTGATGATTTGGGATTTACTGGATATTTAGTATCTAGGAAAGCAATGAGCAAAGAAACATGTGTTTCACGGTTAATACTCTAATACTAATCTCCTTAAAACAGTAATCCACAGTGATATCTAAAGAAAATTAGGTAGATCAAATGCTTAAAATCCATTTAATCCATATTGCTTATACATTAACTCATTAATACTGTATATGCGAAAAATGGATCCGTAGCAAATAAACCATTCAGATTGAAAGCATGCAGAATAATTTAGATTAGTTGAAAATACAGTTAATTCCTGTGATCATATAGCGGTGCCTGTTTAAATCATATATTCTGCAGACTTTCCTTAATAATACCTCTAATACTCTGGACATTCTGATTCTACAGCTGTCCCTGGATTAATGGTTTAAATATATGTTGTGATGCCAAATTGGTTTTTTTAACATAATATGACCCTGGCCCTATATAAGGAGGCACATGTGCTCTGTGATGTTCTTACCCTCCAGATGATGATAAAACATTTCTAGATACACTAGAGCACATCTGTCTCGCCTACAAAGCTGAAAGGTGAACTTAAAAAAATGAATATACCAGATTAAAAGCCCTAATAAAATATTACCTAATATTTGGGCATCTGAATGTTTATCTCAGGGCTAATAATCATAATTAATTATTATTATTATTTTGTTGCTGCTGTTTATGTTGTTATTGTTTCTTGTGCTCTAATTCGACATAGGTATAAGTATTTCTTACATACAGCTACTAACTGTATCATCGGTTAGCATGACTTGCAGGGCAAGTGATGTAATCTACATATAGCCAGATAGTTATCCCTTGCAGTAGCACTTCAGGCATCATCCAGTGTCTGAAGTGCTACCTGCAAGGGTAAGTACTCAAAACAAATATAATATGACTCGCGGTTAAATACCTGTATTGTTATTAAGCAGTGAAATATCAGGACTACGGTTCCAAAAAACAAACTAGATTTTGTTCTTATGCAATGTGAAAGAAATATTTTAGTGAAATATTGCATCCAGCTAATGTCTTGCTGGCATAAGTTATAGATTTGTATGCACCCTGGACATGTATTAAAAATAAATATTAATCCTTGGAGTCAACCTGGTCATTCATTAAATATACTCCAAAGTTTTTTAATCACTATTTAGTGCTAAGCCCACCGATTGTGAAGAAGTTTGGTTTGCTACTGAGGAGCCTTAGGGGTGGGGTACCTAAGTACAGTGGTCTCTATTTACATATACATAGAGCTGCTATCTGTATATCACAAATCAGCAATTTTGATTGCTTTAGAAAGCGCACACAAGGGGCCTTATTCAATAGATGTACAAAAGGTTGTCCTTGTTCTAATCGAAGCAATAAATCAGATGTTACAAAAGCATATACTGTTAAACACGTTTTGTGCCCTTCCACACTTATTTAAAAGCCATGATATGGGGGGGGTGTTAAATAGTCTTGCTTAGACCATCCCCAATACATATAAATATGTTAAAATTATAAAAACAAGTTAATAAACTTTTTCTGCATTTATCCTGCATGTTATACACGTGTAGCCGACCGATACTATTATATATAATAATATATATATATTATATATATATATATATATCAATACTATACCGATGTATTTTATATTTGCACGGCGCTCCTGGCTCCTCTGGTAGAGAACTTGAGTGCATGTGCACACATCAGCATTCCTGTTTCTTAAGGTTAGTGCAGTTAAATGGACCTGTGTACCGCTTAACAGGAAAAAAGTCATATCAGTAGAAAGCCATCAATGTATACTAAAGGTAATTGCTTAAAGGAGAACTACATGTGAGAATATTACCTACCATTTTTTACATACCGTAATCTAGTAGTCTATGCTCCGCCAACCTCACCATGACCATTTTTAACTTTTATATTGGCTATCTCTAAGATACAGCCATCCAAAGAGCATATTACCGCCCAACATTCACACGTAGCACGCATCTTAAGCAACAGAGGCTTGCTAGTGTATAGCACAAGAGAGGCAGAAGAGTGAGATCTGACTAACTATATCTGGCCCAGTAACAAGGAACTTGCAAATGAGTGTCCAGGACTTTGAGGGAGGCAGAGCTTAAGTGCAGTGTTCGGCATCAATTAGGGTAAAAATAAAGAGTTCAGTGTAATGAATAATACCTAACCTATGCATTATTGGTGTGTTTTAACTATTAGTTTGACATTATCAGATGTGTTTCAAGCATCTTTACAATAAGTGGTTTGTCAGTGTTACCTTGTTGTGCATTGATGGCTTTCTACTAATAAACAGAGAATGTTGTTCTTTACTTCATTAACCACTTAATAAGCTATGTGTTGGTTAAAGGCAGTTGGGTTGTGGGCCCAGTCCTTAAGGTTATCAGACACGTAACAGAGCAGTAACTTGCCTGGAATTTTTTCCCCTTCTTTTAGTGTTCCACAAATGACTTCTTGGCAGCTGAGTGACTTTGTCTGTGCCAGCAGGGAAAAGAGGCAGATTAGAAGTAGAGATGGGATCCGGGTGCGACTCAGACCCGGATCTGACACAGAACCCCTTGGTTTCCGAAATCCAAATGTTCCTTCTGAAACCGGATGGATCGTTTGGAAGTTTGGAAGTTCGGAGCGAGTTTTCGATTTTTATATAACATTCAGCTATTTTTGAAATTCTTTAAAATAGTGTTGAACGTTCGATAAGAAAATACAACCGGAAATTCGAAAATAGTTTCCAATCATATTTTCGAGGATTATCGAACATTCAAGGCTATTTTCAAGAATTTTAGAAAATAGCACGAACATTCGATAAAATTGAAATCTCGCTCTGAGTCTCGATTTTAAGTTCCGTTTTTGGATTTTCGGATCTTGGGGATTTGCTGGGACCCGAAAACGGAATGAAAACCATCAGTTTCAGCCATCTCTAATTAGAAGGGGCTGCATGGTGGCACCTCCTATGCTCAATTTACAGTTACAGAAAATAAGTCTGGGTACACACGTTCCAATTTCGGACCTACCTTCTAGACCAATTAATTGATTGCTTATTTGCTACTCATAAGAAAAACAGCACAACTGTCTAGATTGGCTGAATTTACAGACATGCCTGATTTAACTTTCATCTGATTTGATTGGTCCTTTGTGATAAAAAATTACTACTGAAAATATCGGGTCAATGGAAAATCCCTTTTTTGTGGCAAAACAACACTTTTATTAATACATAATGTCATAGTACCAGTTTGTGTGTTGTAGTGTTTTAAGTAGAGCTGACCATTGAAAGAAACCAGAAAGTGCTGTATATTTTGGTGTGAATCCAAAGCCAATCTCGACAGCCAGTCCACTAAAGGGTGGGAAGCTGTTTCGGTGCTTTTGGTCATTGGTAATAAATTCCCATTGCCATTTCTCAGATTTCTTTATATTTTAAAACCCTTTAACACTTTAATTAGGCTAATAGCCTTTAAAATATAGCATAGTAATTATAGAATGTTCCATTGATTTCTCCAGCACAATTTAGTTTTTGGGACCTCCTGATTTTACAAAGCAAACAGGGAACAAACAACTAAGGGTTTTGCTCATATTTTCAATATTTATCAAAATTTCAATATCTATGAAAGATTCTATGGATTTAGAAAATACAATGAAAACTCAAGAATTTTAATATCGAAATCTTTTCTATTTATTCATTCTATATCAATAGATTATTAGACGAATGTGTCAGGTTAAGCCCTTGTTTCATTTATGTTATTTTTATGGTTTAGAAACCCGTCCAGTTTTTATTTGTTTTCATCTGAGATTATTAATATCTTTATCTTAGTCTACTCACATACGACTCAACTTCATTCATTTAAAGCAATGCAAGGTTTTCACTTTTTGGTGGATCAGCCAAAAATTTTGTGTTGTTGCCATTTCATTTGCCATTATATTTTTAGGATTTTCAATAGAGGTTTTTCCCTCTTTCACTGAAACCATATGAATATTAACAATCATCAAACGATCCTTTTTCATTTGCTTTATCATTCGTACATACCTAGTTCTTACAATAAATCTTGGAAACCCTTTTGACTTGCTTTAAAGTTTTTGTATTTAAACCTAATATATACAGTTATATATAATTGATAAGTTAGGTCTTAAAGGGCATGTTCACCCCTCAGATGAAAAATTTATATATATAATATTAAAATATAGAGATATTCTGCTCAAACCTTTATTCAAAAATACTTTCAGGTGCGGTGCAACGAAGGACCGCAATTTATACATTACACAAAAGACTCCAGCACTCAACTACACATACAAATATAAATGAATGGGGTAAAAGAATTAGAAAGTATGCAAGCAATGAAGGGTAATCCCCTGCACTGTAGTTCAAATGGATACCTTTAGTTACATTGTTTGTACAAACATGAGTCAGCTGAGCGCCACTCCAAGGCAGTATCCCAGCATCAGTCCTAACCTAGTGAAAAAAATATATGTTCCCTGGGGCAACAAGACCATACCTGTTCTCTCTTTATTTAGTATGATCTATTCCAGGACTCATGGTGTTTACTGATCTTATATACATTCCTTCTATCTGGATGCAATAAGGGGCGGAGAATACATTTACACAGGGAGCAAAGCATATAATAGGGCTTTGGCCGCACTGCCCTTAATTAAATACAAATTAGGGATATGCTGCTCAAACCTTATGCAAAAATCCTTTCAGGTGCGGTGCAACGAAGGACCGGCAATTTATACATTATACAAAAGACTCCAGCACTCAACTACACATACAATTATAAATGAATGGGGTAAGAATTAGACATTTATGCAAGCAATGAAGGGTAATCACCTGCACTGTAGTTCAAATGGATACCTTTAGTTACTTGTTTGTACAAACATGAGTCAGCTGATGCGCCACTCCAAGGCAGTATCTCAGCATCAGTCAACCTAGTGAAAAAAATATATGTTCCCTGGGGCAACAAGACCATACCTGCTTCTCTCTCCTCAACCAATCAACTCCTCTAAAAAGAGGGATGCCACATTCAGTTCCCCAAAAACCTTAAGTTAAAAACAGTATATTTGTCCATATATTAATTTATGTACATACTGTACATACCTTATTTAGTCTGCTGTGCTTCAGCAAAAATGTCGGAATGTCTTGTGGAGTTGGGCGTGGTTTAGGTAAGTGGGTGTGGTGGACAACGAATACTGGCTGGTGAACTGGAGGACTTTTGATATTGGCTGGTGGACTGGAGGGCTGATCTAACAGTGGCCTGCTGAACCATCAACCATCAAGTTCCGCATGCATTGTTAGGTCAGTCTTCAGTTCACCAGAAACTGTAAGTTCAGAACTTGAGGGCTGAATTAATACTGGCTGGTTAACTGGATGACTAACCTAGCAGTGGCTGGTGAAACTGGAGGGCCAACCTAACTGTGGCTGGTAATCGGAGGGCTGACCTAACAGGGCTGGAAACGAAGGGCTGACATATATGTAACACGGAGGGTGGTAATATATGTGCCAGAGTGCCCCTGAAAAGAGACTGGTAATATAAGTTTGTCCACAGTAACTGTACCTACAAGTTTGCCCACAGTGACTCGTGCATACAAGTTTGGCCCATTGAGTTTGACTGGTACATACAAGTTTGCCTACAGTGACTGGAACATAAAAGTTTGCCCACAGTGACTGGAACAATAAGTTTGCCCACAGTGACTGGTACATACAAGTTTGTCCATGGTGACTGGTACATATAAGTTTGTCCCAGTAAGTGTGACTGGTACAAACAAGGTGTCTCTGTGACTGGTACATACAAGTTTTTTCACATTGACTGGTACATACAAGTTTGCCCACAGTAACTGGTACATACAAGTTTGCCCACAATGACAGGTACATACAAATCTGTCCACAGTGAGTGTGACTTGTACATACAAGTTTTCCCCTTAGTGACTGGTACATACAAGTTTGCCCACAGTTGACTGGTAAACATACTGGTATATTCAATTTTGGCCACAGTAAGTGTGACTGGTATATATACATTTGCCCACAGTGACTGGTACATACAAGTTTGCCAGAATGACTAGTACATAGAAGCTTTCCCACAGTGACTGTGACTGGTACATGAAGTTTTCCCACAGTGACTGGTATATTCAATTTTGGCCACAGTGAGTGTGACTAGTATATATAAGTTTGCATAGTGACTGATGTAAAAAAAGTTTGATCTTACTGTGCCAGGACGGAGGATCAGGAGACAGAAAAGACACACAGATACTGAAGGACTTTTGCAGTGCTGGCACTTCTTGCAGTTGCATGCATGGTTGTGGTTCTCTTGCTTTTTTTTTTGCCACTCTTCCCTGCCTCATGAGAGAGGTGCCACGGTCTGTCAAGCATTTCATTCTCACGGCTGGCTACTGGAGTCCGGCCCCCAGCAGGCCCCCTCTTTAAAGTGCACCCCATAAACCTGCCTAGGTAGCCTTTGGGTAATCCAGGTCTAGGAATAATTGATCCTGTTTTTAGAGTATAGTTGTCCTTTAAGACTGATTCCACAGAAGTGTTTCGTTGCATGTTTAGTGTACAACTAGTCTTTTATTTTGACTAATTAAAATACCTTAACTAGGTCACAAGCATAGGAATGTATTAGTGCATAACCTTGTATACTCAGAACACTTAAGGTGACCATACACTACTCTACCCATACTACCCATCTAATGGGTTTTAACAACTATCTAGTGAATGGCCAGATTTAGCCAATGCATTTAATCTCTTTGGGCCTAGACAAAGTACTGTGCCTCTACCTCAAATCAAAACATAAATTGTACTCACCCTGTTTAAGTGTTTTACAACCAGTTTTAAGACTATAATAGTGATGTATAATGGTCCAATCCCCCGTAGAAAATGGTATGCTGTTATTGCCTAGTGTGGGTTTAGATCTCTTACCCAGAAGACTGAGCATTTCTTTATTGATAAAATACCACTTAATTTGAAAGATTGCTATTCCTACCCAATACAAATACTTAGCATTATTATAAAACAATGTTTTGATATGATTTTCTTACATTATTAAACATTCCAAAACAGGTAGGGGTGTATTAGGAAAAGTGTAGCATGGAATATTTGCTATTACATAGATACATTGTTTCAATCTGTGACCTTACCTGAGTGAGTTATTTAACTTAAAGTATAAGATGCACCTAGAGGGGTAATACATTGAGTTAATAGGAAGACCGTTAATAACCTTTTTTATCCTCATGCCTATCAATCATGACTGTCACAGTCTGCGAATCAAAGCAAAAGTGTTCTTCACAGATGACTGATTAGAAACGCAAAATCACAAGATCATCTTCATGGTCACTTTTATTATAGTCATTTTTAAACTGACAGCAACCCTGCTCAGTTTCAGCAGACTGGGCATTTCAAATAGTGTCACTCAATGCAGCAAAGCATGAGAAGATTGGGTTGGATTGTACTTAAAAATAATTAGGCCCAATGCCTATTGTCAAAGCAAGATAAAGCATTTTTCCATCCAATCTTTCCATCATGAAGTCTAACTATACCTTTTGTCTATGAAGCTACTGTTCAAAACTGTTTTTTTTTTTCTTATTTCCACATCCTTCTTTACAAAGTTGATGGTCTTGATATGGTTTTATATACATAAATAAACCAACCAAACCTGTTTAAACCCGGATATTTAAACAAATGCTGCATAAAATATATATATATATTATACATTTAACCCATTTGTCAGGATCAATTATATTCAGCAAGCAATCAAGCAAGGTACTGTATCATGTTAACTGGTATATCTGATTTGGTGGTTTGCAAGCTGTGTGTGTGCATTATGTTGTAAATAAGCTGTTGGCATGTTCAGTTTGTGTGATATAGCATACATGCATTGTGTGTCCGGTTCAGCTTAAAGACCATGTTTGCATAGCTAGGACAATTCATTACATTAATGCAGAACAGCTAGTGGGAGGACCCTCCTGCATCAAAGGGTTAATTTTGTGACTGGAAATAATCAGACTCCATGGATCTGGACTTGCAATCAGAAGGTTGAAAGATTACGATGACATCAAACCCGACTTTAGCGGTACAGTTAAGATAACGCTGGGGGAAAAAAAGAAAAAATTGGAATTTTGATGGTTGAACCAAGATGTAGGTATTATACTACTATATAAGCAGCTCAGCACAGAGAAGCAATCATTTTTTTTATATAAAATGAATAGCAATGGTATTTAAACAAAGATAGGTTAAGAAAAGGTATCAACTTTATAAATATATCTTGAGCTTTTAAATAATAAAAATAACAAAATAAGCTTGTTTTTCTTTAGAAACCAACGGTTATGATCTGGTTAAGTTTACTTGCCAATGATGTTTCAGACAGAAGTGTTAACTAATATTCTGGCTAAAAACAGAACTTTTAATTAATATTGGCAGTTAAAAGTACCAGGTGACAATTGTCTCTCTGTTGTACAGTTAGAACTTAATGTACAGAATACTGACAATGAGTTCCAGTACATCATTAATTAACCAATTCATATTGGATATTAAGGGACTTTGCTTAACACGTATTAACCACTTATAATCATAAAGTTGGTTGTGATGCAGATAAAGGTCTGCTAGAAACAGGTATAATATTTAATATTGACTGTATGTATTGATTGCATACTATTCTATTTGATATATATAAATATCAGAATCAAAAAAATGAACTGTGAAGGTAAAATATTGGAATTTTAATGCTGAAATAGAGGGGTCTGGTTATGTCTGCAATAATGGGGTCCAGACTTCAAAGAAGCAAAGCATGTATTATACCCAAGGTAAGCAGACATGTTTCCCTTATCAGCAGACTCCAGTTAACAGTGAATTTAACCCAGGACATTACTAATTCTCTGAAGATTTAAAATTAAATATGAAGATTGTGTTTTATTCAATGGATATGACACCACAATCACATGCAATTTTTATTTAAAATCTCAGATAGACATGTTCCGTGCTTATCAGAATCGAGTAATTTACGCACCCACTAAACAATCTCAGTTTACGGATGATAAGAGGTGATGGAACCACGAAAAAGAAAGGATCGTAAGGATCAAAAGTATTTTAATTTGAAGAACATGTGATATACATTTTATTAATATGAATTAGCAAAACTCTATCCATCTTAAAAAAAATTAAAAATTCTATTTAGAGGCTTTAAGGACTTTTTCTTTATTTAAATATATTTTTTAATCTATTTTATTTGAATTATTTAGATTTTTACATACAAAAAATTTGGACACAAAAATATGTCCTGATTTAAAAAAAAAAAAATTCCAGTTAAGAAAACAAAATGAGAGCTTAATGGCAGCCATTAATAAGTACAAGCATGTTAATGGGTCATCTGCAATGGAGATGAACAAGAGCAGAAAACCAAAAGGCATTATAGTTAGATAGTTGCTTCTACTACATTTATAAGCAAACGTGTTACGTCCACAGAAAATAGCCCTCCACCCTCTCCATCGCAAACAAACAGTATCAGACAAAACAATAAAATGAGTTCCCACACCACACCTGTCTTTGTGTGGCTTGAATGTGCAGTTATTTCTGTGCTGTCTGCTTGTGTTTTTCTCTGGTATTTTTAATTGTTCCCTGTAGAATTTTAGTGGGGGGAAAGGCTGTTCAGTAAGCGTCAGGATAAGATAAATGTGAGAGAAGATGTACATGGAAGGCTAGGCTGGACATATTTCAGTGTCTTTTTTTTCCAACAGGGGTTCAAAACCCTGAGCTCCCCTCAGTGATCTTTAAAATGACAGAATACAGCTTACATTGCACAATAGAAGGCAAACCAAGTAACTACATCCTGGGCAGGAGATTTCCTAAAATATTTTTTTTGTGAGCTTCTTTGTGTTCATTAATAAAAGAATATTTAGCATAATTAGTTAGCCTGGAGAAGCATTTAGATGAAAAATAAACACAGGGCCAGTTAACTGATTACCCTTGTTTTGAAACCTTAGTTAAAATATTTATAGCAAAAAAATCACCTCTGGCTTCATAATAAATGCACTTTTGATGTATTGTAGGTTAGATCCCGAGGCATCTTTATGCTTTCAAAGAATTGATGTTATCATTAATTATAATTAGAGGAGCACAGAGCTCATGATTGTTTTGTGATTATACTTTGTGTTGTTGGGGTTGTGTGCATGCAAGGATTTTTTTCCCCTTTCAAAAACACATCTTAATGATGCTGATCAAATTAAATAAAATAGGTTATTCTTTATAGTTCTATAATAATTGATATGCCCAGGAATATTTAAGCATTTCAAAAATATCCAGATGCTGTGTAACTGGTGGTTCCAAAATCCTTTTTTTTTTTTTTTAAAGAAAAAACATTTTTTTTAAACTTAATCGGGGGGGGGGGGTGTAAGAAGGCCAGTGCACTCATGGGATTTGTAAAAAAAAAACTTTTATTGGCAATACTTCATATAAACAAAGGTGTGGCCCTCTGTGTGATTCACAAGCCTAGTGATTGCTGGGTCTATTCAGTTGGTATGTCAGGAGATAAACCAAAGCAACATCTCATATTGGTCATTTTTACTAATTGTTACATTTCTTGCACATGTTCATCTTGTTACAGCAGGTCATCACCCACTAGCCTCTAGTGTCTAGCCAATCCGGTTACAAGCCAGTAAAAGAAAGGGAGCTTTTTACACACAAAGATGTTTAAAGGCTGTTTAAAAGCCTAAAGTGAACTAAACCAATTTTTAACCATCCCCTCCTCTTTCCCTCCATTAAAGTACCCAAGGTGGGGGATTGAACCGCCAAATCCTTACCCTTGGGTTTTGAATAGATTGGAAACATTTCTTAACTTAGAATATCATGTTCCATCTGACCTACCACACCTGCACACCTTATACAATATGTTTATTACCTGGGGACAATGTGCATATTCAGTCCAGCCCAGACTATACTTGATAGGGCTTTATGATGATTTTATTTGAACAGTGGTTTTAGTTGTCACTTTTTTTTCAGTTAAAGAATTGTAAAAATGTTTCTGTAGATGCAAGGACATATAATGGCTCCCACTAACCAACCTCTATGTTTTTAAAGCAAATGTGCTAAACATGAACATCTGTACAAATTGGCAAATTAATGTGAAATATATTTTAGGAATACTATTAATTAAAGTAATCTCCATACAAGTAAAATAATAGGTTTCTGTCTTTATAAAAATCATTGTGTGTGTAACTTCTCATAGTGCAGCTTGTGAGAAGATATGGTGGTAAAAAGGCTAAAAATTCCTTCTCCTGTCTCGTTCAAGAGGAAGCACCTGCTGATTGTTAACAAAATCCATATTATTAATGCCCAGATCCATAGAAGGTGCCATATGCCATAATATTCCTCAGTGTCCCAGCATTAGGTCTGGAATGCCAAAGATTACACTACAAGTAGAAGAACAGTGCAGAGGGTGCTGGTGACATCACACAAGCTACTAGAAGCAAAAAAGTTAACCTTTACAGCTTCATAGATTCTTACAGGATGTACTGTGATCCACGGATACCATTTAAGACATTTATAGTACAGCCAAAAGCAAAATTCTATCCTTTTTAAACAATTTGAATTTCGTTGCAAATCAATTATTTTATTTTTGATCATGTTTTTTAAGCCACTGGAAATACCAGCTATGAATTAAAAATGCAGTGTTTTATCTGAAGACACATTTGTAAGAGTTTAAAAATATAGCAGCAGAAGAAAAAAAATCTAGAATATAAGTCTCTCTCCAATAGCCAGAATTTCAGTCCTGATTGGCAGTTTATGGAATTGGACCATTCCGACCATTAAGGTTCATATACACGTGCGATCGTGGGTGCCGACCTGCGACGCACGATGTGTACAAAGGCCATTTTGGATGAATCGGCCTGTGTATGGGACTTTATCGGGCAAAACGCCTGCTCATTGGGGGATCCACAGTGGGATCAGGCAACGATCCACGAACGAGCAGCTGTTCTAGCGATAAAGTGCCCATACATGGGCCGTTTATCACCTGAAACGGCCCGTTCGTACACATAGGCGGCACGTGATCGCACGTGTGTGCGAAACTTAAGACAAGTAATCCACACCCCATACAGGCAGTTAATGTTGTAGAAAATCACACTGTACTAAATTTCTCTAATGTGTTATTGTTTCAAGTTATTCTGTCTATAACGTCTATATACCGTATATACTCTAGTATAAGTCGAATTTTCAGGCTTTAAAGTTAGCCTGAAAACCTAACCTCGACTACTCGGGTCAAGTCCTAATTTAGATCCAAATTCTGCAATTGCGGATAGTAACCAGTAGGTGGCACTGTGTTAACCTGCATAGAAAGTTACAGGAGCTGTTCTTGCCTTTACAAATTGTTCCTGCTTCCTGTAGTCTGATGCTGGACTCACTCAGCACTGTCACTGCTCATCTGGATGCTGTAAATCTGATGGGTCTCCTTAGTTTGGGGCAAAAAAACTGTTGCTAGCTTGAAGCTACAACTCTCAGGTGACATTTTTAACTATTGGGATCAGAGAGTCCTTACTATATGGGGATCAGAGGACCCTTTACAATATGGGGTTCAGGAGAATTGTAAATTATGGTAAGCTTAATTAAAAGTTTACTGAACCTTGCCACTCTACATGTTTAAAAACTGAAACTCCCAGCAACAAGCATGCTGGGAGTTGTAGTTTCCAAAAATCTGGAGTGCCAAGGGATTGGGGGGTTACTGGTACTGGATTTGGCTATTACTGTATGGGATTCATGTATGGGAATGCTGTCCATTTAAAGGGCAACTAATTTCTACCCTCGGCTTATACTTCAGTACAATCAGTTTTTACAAATTTTTCAGGTAAAATAGGTACCTCGACTTATACTCGGATTGACTTGTACTCACTTTAATGCTTTAACTTGTTTGGACTAAAAAAAGTCTTGTTTTATATCTTTTGTTGTAAAGTGTTGGGTATTTTTGTGATTTTAAAGTCTCGGCAATCCACTAAAACATACTATTAAATGTCAAATTACATGTATGAAGCAGAATTTATTATATTGCTACCTTGGTCAGGCTTAATGTACCCGTAAGGACGGTTTAGTACGTACACACGTGGATCCGGAGGGTGTAAACTGTCCTCATACACACATCTGATACTTGGACAGGAACAACCCCCGAGCATGCATATGCGACAAATGGGCATTTCAGCTGATAATCGCATGTGTGTATGTGTTCTGTTGAGTGTTGTATGTCAATCCACAATGGCAGATCAACAAACAACACTCGACCGATCACATACACACGTGTGATAATCGTCCAAAATGCCTGTTCGTCTCACGTGTAAATTGTGCTCGGGGTCGTTCATTGTCCGAAATATCATAAGTGTGTACGGACACACAACAAAAAATAAAAATTGGGGGGTTGTTTGGGATTCATGCCTATACTCTTGAGGTTATTTTCTTTGTGACAGCGGCACAACTGGTACTAACAGTGGTGCGCATGTGTTTAACTATTCACTGTAAGTACACTCATCAAACAGTCTGAAATCATTCTTTAATTTCTAAGTTCCTATTCTTCAGGCAAATCTTAATATTGGGTTTGCAGCTGGCAAAATTTATATTGACTGCAGGATGCCTCTTAAAAAATTGTGATTCTTTTTGTCATCAAACCCAAAATGATTCCCTGTATAAGAAGAAGCATAGATTCAAGGCATCTTTCTGCCTCTGTGTTGAGATTTGTAAGGCCTCATTTTGAATATTCTGGTCAATTGGGGCACCAGTCTACAAAAAAGGTTTTAACAAATTAGAGTAGAGTCTAGTATATAAACTGATAAAAAAAAAGTAGTATATAAGTATTTGAGGTTGAAAAAAGAAATACATTCATCCAGCAATACTCAGCAATACCCACACTTCCTGCCTAATTGTTGATCCAGAGAAAGGCAAAAAAACCAAAACCCACCAGAATTATGAAGGGGGAAAAAATTCCTTCCTGACTCCAAGTGGCAATCGGAAATGTCCCTAGATCAACTCTACTTTATGTATCAATACCAATAACTTGCAACATTCATTGTTTGCAGAAACTCATCCAGCTTTCTTCTGAAATATCCAATGAACCTGCCATAACAACGTCCACTGGAAGACGTTTACTGTTTTCACAGTGAAAAACCATTACGAATTTGAAGACTACATTTTTTTCTTTAAGTCTTAAGGGATGTCTGCAAGTCCTCTGACATGCTCTTTTGGTGAACAATGCCCCAATAGTGTTCTCTATGGCTCGTTAGTATTTATACACAGTAATCATATCCCCACGCAAGCGCCTTTTTTCTAAAGTACATAATTGTAACTTATCCAATTGTCTTCATTTTCAAGCTCTCCCATTCCTTTATTATTTTAGTTGCCTTTCCCTGAACCCTTTCCATTTCCAAAATGTCCTTTTTGTATACAGGATTCCCAAACTGCACTGCATATTCCAAATGAGGTCTTACCAATGCTTTGCTAGCAAACCACGAGGGAATACGGCGCACACCAGAATGTAAGACATCTGCGACTCTTCAATTAAAATACTTTATTTCACCAGTGACATGACAACAGAACTTCCGTGGCCTTACGCGTTTTGAGCAACCCCTCGCTCTTAGTCATAGGCGAAAGGAAATAACATGCTTTATGAAGTGCTTTATACCCACACAACGTGATACAAACTGTTAACCCTTACTAGGGTAAGTTTAACCCGTGGCTGTTGTGGGTATCTGAACCGAAGTAGAGAGACGAGTGCTGTTTTTAGTGAAGGACTCGGGGCACCGGGTCACCACACTGACGCTGTAAGTCAGATAGTATATAGAGCACGGTTTATGCCTTATATCTGGCTCAGAACTTAATATTAGAGGATTTGAGCACTGTGATTTATGTGTGTCTTACCAATGTTTTGTAAAGAGGGAGAAAAACATTTCCCTCCCTTGAATCCATACCTCTCTTTATACAAGACAATACCATGTTCGCTCTAGCTGTTGCTGCCTGGCATTGCTTGCTACATTTAAGTCTGTTATCCACCAAAACTCTAAGACCCTTTACCAACAGGTATCACTTAACACAGAGCCGTTACAGTATAAGCAGCAGGAATTGTCAAAAAATACTTTTTTTGAGGACATATAGCGCTTTAGAAATATGTTAAAGGTAATTATAGGAAAATAGCATATTTCTTTTATAGGGGTGACAAAGGACTAGAGGCAATTTAAGGCTGGGTACACACCATAAGATTCTTCATCCTGGCAGATCGTTCAACACTAGCAGACAGTTTTCCACAATCAATCGTGTGGTTTAGATGAGATTGCACAATCTTGTGATTTACCACCATGTCCGATCACTGTTTGTCTGATCTTGGCAGCCTATGAAAACACCACAGAAAACCTCAGTCAAAGTAAGCCACAGACTTGCTAGTACGTTTGCATGGTATTGGCATATTTCATACGAATCTGTCGGTAACATAGGGTGGTAACTGCATACACAGCTCCACAATCCCCATACACCATATGGGATTGGTCAACCATGCGCCCATACATGGGGCCAAACATATTTGCATCTCTACTACAGTGAGGGAGCCAATACTGACAGACAGCAATGCAGTAGAAATAGCGCCATCGGCATTGCTGTCAATTTTTTAGGCTTCCACGTTTGTTAGTATCAACAATGTGTATGACCACCTTAGAATTGAGGAAAAGTGATTTCAGCTTAAGCAACATTAATATTTTTCACTATAACTCAAATAAAATTATGCAATGCTCTGCCTGAAAATGTTGTGTTAGCTGAATCTCTGAACACATTAAAAGGAGGTTGAGTTGTCTTCTTTGACAGGCAGAAGATTCAAGGTTATAACTTGTGACTGCATCATGTGTGAGCATGTTTTACTGTTTGTGTGCATGTCTAGATTGGGTCAATATTTGAACTAAAGGATACGGTGCTTTCTTGTTGGCATGGGAAGGTAGGCTGGGTTTTTGTGTAGGGGTTGATCTTGATGGACTTTTGTTTTTTCAACCCATATTAACTATGTAACAGAACACTGCTTTAGAGTATCTTCTTCAATGCCTTCATGTGTTGGCTAGTGGGTGCAATAACAGATATATAAAATTATGGGCAGCATGATAGGTCAGTGGTTAAAAGTGATGCCTTGCCACACCAGTTATAAAAATGTTTAGATATCTCTTGCTTTGCTTGTGTGAAATAACTTTTGGTGGTCCAGTTTCTTTCCACAAAGGTTATATTGATAGTAAACTGTGAGTATGGGCTTCATAGACAGGAACTGATGTAAATAGATAAACTAACTGTAATAGCTATGTAGAAACTTAAATATTAAACCACTAGGGATGTACTGCAGTTTGTTTTCAACTGGTTTTGGGTTAAAACTACTAGGTTTGGTGACAACATTTGCCGGTCATAAATACAGATGGAATTTCATCACAAAGTTATTGGCAATACCAAAACTTATGCATCATAAGTTTTGCGAAATGTTCAAGCTGGTGTACTCTTTCATTCCTACAAACATCCATTGCCAGCTAAAAACAGGGTCATTTCATTAGTGACTGATAAAATTCTCACAATGGAATATCTCAGGGGATATATTCTTATGTAGCTGCAGACCAAGAGGGCTCAGGTAAATATTTATTCATCCTCTGTGGCAGTGATGATTGAATAATTAAGGTCATTAACTTATTTACCCTCTGGCAGTGTTCCACTGATCAAATAGTAAAGCCTCGTACACACATCAGGTAATTTTCACACGATTTGCTGATGAATGACCCATTGCATGACATTTGTGCAAAAATTAATCTTAAATGATGTTCTAAGACCAATGATCCACGACTATTCGTTTTTTCCAACGTTTAGCCTGGCGGATTCATTCTGCCAATTGTCCTATGTTTGTACACAGTTGGAAGATTCTCTGTAAACTGTGATGTAAGATTGAATGAAATGCACATGTGCAGCATTTCGAGATCACACGATATTACGAACATCATGTAATTTGTCACCCTTACAAATGAACACTATCTATCTCCAGGCGTTGTTGGCAGAACTAGCGTATAAACAGATGGTCGCTGAACGATCGTTGGGTACATTGTGCGAAAATTATTGACGTGTGTAGGAAGCTTAAGACCGGTCTCCTTGCGGCGATTATAAATGTACTTTTTTATTGATAGCTTTTATAAATAACTTTTCATAGATTGCAGGGTTTCTTTTCTTTCTTTTCTTTTCTTTCTTTACTTTTCTTTTTTTTTAATCCTTTTATCATTACAACCTATTGCATCATGGATCACAATCAAGCCAAATACTTATACAGGGAGTAAAAGATGCCAGCAGCCCCTGATTAACTACTCCCCCAGTACTACAAGAAATAATAAAATCGGGTTTTGTTATGAAATACACATTTCTCTTTTTCTTGTCATTGCAGATTTGTAGCTCAGGCAGTGCATGTTATAATGCCATGCCAATACAGTCAGCACAGGCATTATATACCCAACCGTTGTAGGATTTGTTTAATAGCAAAGCCTACGATTTCATTAGTGTTCATTTCTTTTGTTGGTACTGAAAGTCTCTCAGTGGTATTGTTATACTTGTTTGCTTTCTGTGGAGTTCTACTTAAAAAATATAACCTCTAATTGTGTATTGGCATTGTTCCATATGCATTAGTTTTCTGCCAAATCACCACGTTAGAGAATGTGCTAGCTTTGCTTTCTCTCCTTTTCTTTAGAAACCACAGCCCATACTCATGCATCACTTTCTGGATAATTTCACATTACAAGTTAACACCAATGCTACATTGCGCTGTACAGGCTGGGCTTTTTTTTTTACAAACTTAAACCCTCTATTTTTCTGAGCAAAGAAGTAGTTTGTAAATAATGAGATAGATTGTTAGATAGATAGATAGATCGATAGATAGATATAGATAGATAGATAGACAGACAGAGATAGAATAAAGATTGATAAATAGAGAGAGAGAGAGATCGATATAGATTTATATATAGAGAGAGAGAGAGTAAGATTGATAGATAGAGAAACAGATAGAGATAGATATATGATAGATAGATAGATAGATAGATAGATAGATAGAAGATAGATAGATAGATAGACATACTTGATAAAGGTCCCAATAGAAGACCGAACGTTGCTGTCTGTTACACTGGATTAATAAATCTATTTTTTGCACAAACAAGAGTGCTCTGCAATTATATCTGGTTTAGATAGATAGATAGATAGTAGATAGATAGATAGATAGATTGTGAGATATATAGATAAATAGATAGATAGAAGTAGATAGATAGATAGATAGATAGTAGAGAGATAGATAAATAGTAGATAGATAGATAGATAGATAGATAGATACGATAGATAGATAGCGAGATCGACAGACAGAGTAGATATAAATATTGAAAAACAGAAGAGAGAGAGGAGATAGATAGATAGACAATAGATGATAGATAGATGATAGATAGATAGACACAAAAAGGAAGAGAGAGATGATAGATAGATAGATGTAAGATAGATAGATAGAATAGTAGATAGATAGATAGATAGATAGATAGATAGATAGACAGATGATAGATGATGATAGATAGATAGATAGATAGATAGACAGATAGAGAGATAGATAGATAGATAGATAGATAGATAGATAGATAGATAGATAGATAGATAGAAGATAGACATGCTTGATAAAGGTCCCAATAGAAGGCACGAACATTGCTGTCTGTACACTGGATTAATAAATCTATTTTTTGCACAATATCCAGAGTGCTCTGCAATTATATCCTGGTTTAGATAGATAGATAGATAGATAGATAGATAGATAGATAGATAGATAGATTGTGAGATATATAGATAAATAGATAGATAGATAGATAGATAGATAGATAGATAGATAGCGAGATCGACAGACAGAGATAGATATAAATATTGATAAACAGGAAGAGAGAGATAGATAGATAGACAATAGATGATAGATAGATAGATAGATAGATAGATAGATAGACACAAAAAGGAGAGAGAGATTGATAGATAGATAGATGAAAGATAGATAGATAGACAGATGATAGATAGATAGATAGATAGATAGATAGATAGATAGATAGACAGATAGATAATAGATAGATAGATAGATAGATAGATAGATAGATAGATAGATAGATAGATAGATAGACAGACATGCTTGATAAAGGTCCCAATAGAAGACCGAAACATTGCTGTCTGTTACACTGGATTAATAAATCTATTTTTTGCACAATATCCAAGAGTGCTCTGCAATTATATCCTGGTTTAGATAGATAGATAGACAGACAGACAGACAGACAGACAGACAGACAGACAGACAGACAGACAGACAGACAGACAGACAGACAGACAGATAGATAGATAGATAGATAGATAGATAGATAGATAGATAGATCATGTTTGTTATTTATGCTGGTCTGTTTTGTAAACAGTTCCCATGTGAATTGTATTATAGATTACAGAATATAAGTAATGAAAATCATGTTCCTATTTTCCATTTCTTTCTGGTCCCGAAAGCTAATGTATGGTTCTATAATTTGTTTATATGTGACCTTTATGAGGAAATATTTTCATAGTGAAATGTTCTTTGACTATATTTTCATCTGTAGAAGGTTTAAGGCTCGATTTTTTTAAAGCTCCCTTTAAACCATATCTAACTCTAATTCAGTTTGGCAAAAGAAACACCCAGGTTCAATCTCTAGACCTCCATCCAACATAATTTAGCTAGACCTTTTCTAAGAAAAGGTTTTCTGGTTTTCATTTTCACTTCTTATTCCCAAATAAAAGATCCTTTGTTGTCTACAATTTGATTGGACTTAATGAAAAACACTCCATTTTGACTTAACAGTATTTCCCTTTGAATTTATTATATTTAAGGACACTGTCAAAACCGTGCATTTAATCTCAAGTTTTTATTCTTAAACCAATATTACTATCATATGGTCCATTGAGGTGCTGTAAAAAGAGAATTGAAGAGATGTCAGAAATAAAAGAAAAAAAAGTGAAAGTCCGGACTCGTTTTAATAGGAAACTAAATACTGCGTTTAATCTGCAGATTGAGCATAGCTCTGTTATAGACTAACATGTGACAGGGTGCCAACAACCGAATTGGGAAATATTGACTAAAAGAAACTCACTGACTTGTACCAAGGCTAATACCTTCTTTGAACAATTCTGTGGAAATTATGCGTATAAAGTCATTGGAAGCTATTTTTCAGGGCAGTTTGTCTGACTAGCTACCTGCTGGAGTAAGGAGCATAATCAATAGATTGGAATTGAGATGAACATGAAGATTGGAAGCTAAAGGGTAGTTAGTGCTGATATAAGTAGATGATGTCAATATTTGGGAATAACACAACACTGGGATAATAGACAAAAGAGAAGTGCATATGTTGTGAAGTGTTCAAACAGGGACAGAATTAATGCATAAGTGGCAGATGTTGCCCTAGGCTGCAAAAGACATTATTTATTCCAGGTATTGTGAAATCTCAAATGAATCCTATCTGCATGAGCAGAGCAGCTCTTCTCAAGATTTAATATGTCTTCCTTTCTAAGGTCCTAGAATATTTTGCAATTGTTTGAGTAAGGATAAGTCTGTTTACATTGCATTTTGGGAGAGAAAAAAATGGCATGCATAATCCAATAGACATCTTGTCCTTTACGTTCATCCAGCTCTAAATTAAAGGTCTTGTAAAAATGCAGTGATAATAGAACCCAACCAACCCCCATAGCCATGAACAGTAACACAATCTAGATTATTCCACAGTAAGCATCACCACAATAAATAAATAAAACCATTCACCAATTGTGCTTATTTTTTTAAAACTTTCTAGAATAACACTTATTGCTACATGGAAAAACAAACTGTGCTTTAATCAAATAATAGTGTTTTATTAATGTAACCTAATTTATAGCAAAAAAAAAGGGGGGGGGCTTTTTGGTAAACTAGCATTGCAAGTCCTTTCTTCTTGCTGTCAGACAATGATTTTTTGCTCCACTGTGCTGATCTTTCAGTTGATGTATTATGACATAGTCTGTCAACATGAACAGATATGTGAAAAGGTGACAGAGACATAGAGCCCCGAATAAGCCTCTTTTTGAATTCTAAGCATGTGCCCACCTTGAAAACCAAGAATGTACTTATTTACTGAGGCTCTTTATTTCCAGTCTCCTACAAGTCAGCAAAACCAGTTGGAAAAAAGCATTCTAAAATGACAGTTTATCATTGTTTTTCTCTGTAATGGATATTCGTGACTAAGTTCTAAATTCATTTTTATTTTTTAGATCCTGCTGGGTCCCGAGCGGCAACATTTTAAGGGGTTTTAATCAGAAAAAAAATTTCAAACTTATTTAAACACCGATTTGCAGATTAAGTGATTTCGTAATGTCTTTGTTTTTTCTATTATGTGAGATGTTTCTCATTGTTCTGGGCTCGGCAGCTGGGCTGTATGTAAAATGAGATTCTAATGATAGAGATGAAGTTTAACACCATCATTTCAACTGGAGGAGATACTTGAATCTGAAGACATAAATGGTTCTGTTTTATTCGTGCTCTTCCCCAAAAAAATTTCTTTCAAATTTGTTTTATTGTGTTATCAATAAAATGTGAAACAAACTTATTGATCATGTTTCTTCATTATTTTATCCCACACTTAGGTTTTCAAAAAACAATTGCCTGATGGATGTAATAAAACTAAAAGCCCTATTTAACGTAAAATGCATTTAGGTTAGCGCAAATAAAAGCATTTTACAGTTTCTACAATTTTTTTTTGTCAGTATAATACAATTATGATAAATTGAAGAAAATTTCTTTTCAGTATTTCACATTTGCTGTTTCTTATTTATCCCCCTTCCAACCCCCCATTTTTTCCCTAAATATTCTTAAGGTTCGGGGATAGAGTAAAAAAAAAAAAAATCGAGCAAGATACTTCAAATAATTTCCTAATCTTGTGCCACTTTCGGCATTTGTCACACATATAGACCAAGAAATTGCCTCCATCTCATTCCAGTTCTGTGTTGAATTAAAATCCTCCACTGCAAAGAACAGCTTGGTGTAGGGAAAGAATAAATTTAGTTCTTTCTTTAGTAATGCACATATATTTCCATACATTTTACATCCTAAGGGAACCTGCAAATGCATTCAATAAATACAAAACTATAAACTATAGCTCATGATGGGAAACGGGACTTTTTAATGCAGTGGCACACAGTGCTTTCCATTTATACATGATGAAAAGTTAAATATATTAACAATTCTCATGCATGTAGCATTAGCGTATGAGAACAAATAAGAAGGTTAGAACAATAAGGCAGATGGAAAGGTTTCATCTATATTTATAAAAGTAAAAACAGGAAAAGGATTGTAAAGGAAATGAAAGGAAGATTAGATATTGTGGAATGTTAATTCTAACATAATGATACCTGTACAGTGATTTATTTAAGTTAATTTTTTCACATTTTTATCAATAGAAAATGCCGCCATGTCAAAGTTAATAAGAGGAAAACACCAGTACCACCATATTTGTTCATTTATAAATTAGAGTTTGCCAAAATGAATATTTTACAAGAATTAATCAATTGTGGACATCAGTTTTTGGATATTATAAAACATCTAACCCCATTGGAAAGTTAAAATGCCACACAAATTGCCCAACATAGACTTAGTAAATCTGTTTTTGCATCAGAAAAGCAAATGTATTCTATGGAGAAAAGCTTTTTGTTATTGCCGTAGACACTATGCAAACTCTACTTGTATTGAAGGGCCTAGCATCTAACTACTGCACTATTCCTAACACAGTGCATTGGGTAAATAAATCTGGTGCCTTAAGGTTCGTACACACGTATGATTGCGGGTGAGGACCCGTGGCGCACAATGTGTATGAATAGCCGATAATCGGCCTGTGTATGGGCACTTTATCGGCCGAAACGGCTGCTCGTTCAGAGATCCTCCCAGCGGATCGGGCAACGATCTCCGAATGAACGTCCATTTCATCCGATAAAGTGTCCATACACAGGCCGATTATCGGCTGAAACGGCCATTTGTAAACGTGTGTGTACATGTGTGTGTATGAACCTTAAGTGTGGTTCCAAGGGTGTAAAGATAACTGCCAATAGTTCACTTGAAGTAAGTAAATAGAACTGCCACAATGAAATGGGCTGAACCAGCTGAAAAAATGCTATGCCTGGTGACCAACTGACCATCACTGTAGAGCTAAAGTTAATCTGCATTTGATGGCCCTTCTATAACATGTGTCCACTACAAGTAATAGGTAGCAACTAAAGTAAATTTCCTATTCATATAGAGGTTTTTCTGGTGACACAACTGTGTTCTTGAATATTAGACTCAATGTTGTTATTACTCATATTTTATATACTTCAAATCAAATTTGATTTTAATGAATGTATCATAATGTAGTACAATGATAGTAATGAAATTGTATCACAACATAAAAATGCAATTTAAAATGTGTAAAATATTTCCACAACAAAAATTTTGTGGCACATAAGTGTGTTCTGGCAAAGAGAATTGGGAATAAATGCCTCAATAAAACTCCTTACATAACTACAGAAAACACAATATTATTTAATAAAACCGGTCTGCTAAAAATGCTTTATTTGCAAATAGTGAATAGAAATAAATGTTACGTTGTAAAATGTAGGTGTGATCACAGATGCAGTAAGTTAAATCATCACTTCTTACAACTAGATTGGGGGCCTTTTGTGCCTTAAAGAGGAACAATTTTTTTTAATGAACAGTTGACAGTATAAAGTAAGTGCGAGATCATGTATTGTATGTGCATAAAAAAAAAGTTTTTATAATACGAAGGAAGCATAAATGATCAGATTCCAAACTTATAAAACAATGCGCTTCCTCTGTGTATTCTAAAACACCTGACAAGAGAGAGCAATATGGTAGATTTATGAGGCTTTAACATAAACAAGGCTAGCTAAGATTATTGTATACTTGTTTAGAAAAAAAAAACTGTGAACCACAGATTCCTGATTTACAATGACATATATCTAGATGAAAATATACTTTGCAAATTGCCTAGAGGAGTCATCCTTTATTAAGTGTTTGATAGGTATAGAAATGTACATATCTACTCCAACAGATGAGAAATACTGATGTTAGATTTACAAATATGATCTTACCATTTATTTGATTTGCTTACATTTTTAGCAGCTGATTTTGTCATTCAAAATGTACATTTTGCATTTTGCCAAGCTCTTAGAGTGACAGTAGAAGAAGTGCAGGATAAAAATGTAAATATAGTTATCTACAATGTGGCATCATTAAAATCTCAAAGATTCTCAGAAAAAGGTTTGTCTTGGCAAATATCTGTTCTTCATACAGGGCTGGTGCGCTAAAAATGGCTTCATTGTCGTTTCATTTTAAGTCAGTTTCATTACTTGATGGGTGCATTACTGTAGCTTTTGCAAGGGTAATAATAATGATTTGGATGTAATTTTGACCCCACTAACTACTAGTAAAGCCAGTGCTTCTGTTAATTGCAGGGCTTCCACAAGGACAGGTCCACCAATTAACCGCTAACAACTTGCTTTGTATTAGTTTATAAATCCAATCTACTGTAGACTTGTAGTACAGTTATTTCTGTGACCCATAACATGTTCTTCTTGTATAAATCTTTATTACCTCTTAGCATATGTGGACAATGTAACAGGCTCATTGTCGGCACTTCTTGTAATATTTTGCAGCATTAGTTGGTCATTTTTTATAGTTTTATTAGTAATGGAAGCTATTTTTTTATTAGTATCAGAATAAATATCTGGTTTATAAAACTATAATGGATTGGTATTTGTCTAATTACTCCAAACTTTCCAAAAAACAGATTGGTTCATTTGGCTACAGTTTGTAAAGTTGTAAGCGGGAATTAACTGTCCTTCTAATAGTTCCAAGCTAGAGAAATAGTATTGTAAAATAAGTAAACTCTTCACAGCAGCTTGCCCTGCAGTCCTTCATTCTCTTTTTGACTCCAATCCCCTCCCAGTGCAACTAGCAGTCTATGTGTGGTTCATTCAGGGGCAAAAGCTGTCCAGTTGGCTACTTCCTATCCCTTGTGCTTATGATAGAGGGTTGAAAGGTATTTATTTTGATTAAGAATAACAACTGTGGACAATTAAAAATTCTTCAAAATTAAATAAAAAGGAAATAAGAATCCATTGTAGAATTTCATGACCCATATAAATGCTTTTGGCCTGCAGTGTCAATCTTTCATATGGTGATGGATCACCTTGATGGCTTACACAATGTATATATTTTGCTCAAAAAAATTTAAAGGATCCGAATAGTACCTAGGTTAAGGGTCAAAACCGCATGGCCCAAGCCCCCACATCTCTGTGTTCTTTCTCTCTAGGGTCTGCAATGAGCTGTCAAAGTTTGTTACACGGTTTGTTAAGACGGTTCAGAGATTTGGCCAATTGAAAGAGGCGCCTGCAAGGAGCGTGTCTCCCCATTGGTGAGTGTATTTTGAAAGTTTGTTACAGACCCTATAAAGAGAACACAGGTGAAAGGACCTGGGGAGGAGAGGGTGTTTATTAGGGTATACTTTTTTCTTTAATCCCACTTTGACACATTCATTCCTTTTATTGAATAAGTATATACAGGGCCATTTTCATAATTTCATATTTTTTTATCCCTTTAACATAAACGAACATGAAAATGAATGGCATTACTTAAATTGCAGATAGTTTCCTCACCTGTTCCAAGTCAGTGGTTATTCTCAGGTTAGATGCACTTCAAATCAATGGCAACACACACCAAACACTATATCACACACAGGAATTCTATTAAAAGCAACATGTGGTAATAATGAAACTTTTTAAAAATCCCTCTGCATGATATGATGTTTGGTGTTTGCCGCCAGTGGTTTGCTGTGCATTTAACCCTAAGATGTGGCCATAGGGAAGGGTGTGGGGCAGGCCAAATCAGAATGGGCAAGTTTGGAATCGGGATGTGAACATAATAATCATGCTATCTGAATAAAGAGATTGTGGTTTGTAGCAAACACTGGGTCTGAGGTTTGATTACAAAAAATGTGCATTCTAATTCCTTTGGCTTCTTGAGTGCTTATTAATGATTCCTATCGGTTTAGCCGACTGTAGTTTTTTTCTATTACACATATGCAGATTATTCGTAGGTTAAATTCATTTTATTGGCACATTTCACTAAACATATTGGTGCATATACCATAGCCAAATACATATTCAAAACAGCAAACACAGACAGAAGTGTGAGGGTGAGTGAAATTTATTAATGGATAATCATAGATCTGAGGTGATATTAATGTAAAACACAGTGGTCTCTCTAGTAAGTGTCCTATTATGGGTCTTACTAATGAATCAATGAGGCTTTACATAGAAAGACACAGACTGTATGATTTGGATACTGATTTGGTTCTGAGAAACATTCCCAGATTTTGTCCAAAAAGAAAAAAATCAGAATGATCATGGTGCCATCCAACACACTCTGATAGTCGTCCCAATATTGTGGAAAGGTACATTGGTATCATTCCAAGTATAACCTCCTTTAGTGTCCTTACATGCAGCTTGTGTTTTTCTATAAAATATGAATAGGGCTTGTATAACTTCTAATATGTTTCATGTTATTTGCAGTGTTGTGTGTCAATTAATGATTTATGTTTATTCTTCCCACCTGCAGCCATTTTTCTATTTCCCTTCGGTTCTGGATGGAATAACCAAAAGACATTCATGCTGGCACTAACACGACTGACAAGAGGATTTTCCAGTCATTTTCTGTATTTTTGAGTGCTCTGATATACAGAAATAACACAATTCAGTGTACCTACATCTTAAAAAACCCTCACACACAAATGTATGTTTATATCCTGATCTTCCATCTAGGATAAATGATTTTGTTTTGTCTAAAAGGACGCACATGTGCCAGTATCCCCCCCCCCACCCTGTATCTCTTTTCCGAGTTATATGGAAATAAAAGAAGCAATATTAATAATAAATACTGTTGCTGTGAAAATAAGCTTTCGTTCTGCAGTTAGCTTTGTTCCAAGACACATTCCATCATTTTTCTCTGCACGCAATTTATAAAGTCAGACACTGGCAGAACTGTTATTTCATTACCATGCAACCCTGCCAATTTTGCTGACCTCTGATTTTTACTGACCACTAAAATAATTGTGCATTTCTGTTAAAAAACTACAGATACAAAAACACTACAGCTCACAGCTGCTGATCACAATGATTTGCAACTACATTTGGAAAACAAGGCTTTTCCCCTGTTTCAATCTACTACAGAAACTTATATATGTTAAACAACATTTAGTAATCAAACCCATTGTCGTGCTATAAATCTTACAGACAATGTAAAATAAACATCACCCGTTCAAAGACTGTTCTTTTGTAGAGAATGCCTGCTTTTATGGCAGCCATGATAGAAAATGTACCTAGTGTTTCTCTCTTCTTTGGTGGGCAATTTGTCAGGAAGCTTCTGTGGCAACAATAAAAAGTGCATAGTATTTTTTATGTGCAATAACTTTTTTTTTGCTATTCCCCTTTGATAGGCATCGTCTGTTGTGTTGCATTTTAACAATTATTGTAGGGTTACAGGAGAACATGTCTGGTTTCTATACATTTCTTTCTCAAGTTGAAAGAGCAGCCATATTGTATTTCCTGGAGATCCTCTACAGTAAATACAACCTTCCCTGCAGAGTCAAAAAAAACCAAAACAGTCCGACCGAGCAACCATAGATCTATCAATCCTTGGCTAAAACGTGCTGTTCATCTTACAGTGGGCCCCGCGATTGCATGTCTGCACCAACCTTTAGACTATTAGAAAAAATCAATTAGTTTTTGCTTTTGGTGCAAAAATAAAATACAGTACTAATACCTTACTCATACAGTATTTATTACAATATGACCTGAATAAATATATTTTTTCCCTGTCTTTTCATTTTGTCCTTTCTATCTAATCTTTGTCTATAGATATTTTAATATTTTCCCCCTATAAGTATTTGATGTCACAGGGGGAAGCAGCATACCTTATATCATTGATTTTATGGTGATCTCGACAAATGTATATATAAATTACATATACATACAGATATAATGAACATAAATATAAACATTATTACTGTCCCATGATGCATTTCAAATGTGAGACTTAGAAATTTGGTTGGGTGGAGGTCCCCTATTGCTATCGTTTCTGAGCCTCATAGCATCCATGATTTGTAAAAAGCATTGTCTGTTGATTATTGCCCATTTTGCAAAGGCTTGTTCATATATCATAGTTTCAGTCAGTGAGTTTTGTGTTTCTTTTAATGTTTGGATTTTATCGGATCTTCAGTGTTGTGTTTGTGATAAAAAAAATGTGTGCTAGGGTTCTTGCCATATATTTAGGGTATTAATTTATTCCCACTTGTAATAAAGCCATTTTTATGTCTGGAGTCATATTCCATCTTAGATCTTCAACTAGATTTTAGGACACTTCCATAATATACCTTATAAGGTATAAGGTATGTATTTTTACGTATTAGTGCATTGTGATAGCACTAAGGAAAGTATGTCTCAATATTACAATACCCTTTAAATATCTAATAGTCCAACATAGGTCATAAAAAAAAACAAATAAAAATTTAAAATGCATTTACTCCTTTTTGCAAGAGCCTCACCTGGTTGGGAGGGATAGAGGTTGACCGAAAACCGAACTCGAACCCAAGTTCGAGCCAAACTTTATGAGTTTGGATGAATTCGAACTATTCAAACTAGTTTGTTTTTCCGAACTCATGGCTATATTTTCGATAATTATCGAATTTACAGGCCGTTCGCTAACCCTCGAATGTAGCCTTCGATTTTCGGTAACCCTCGAAAGTATCGTTCATTTTTGGTAACCCTCGAATATATGGATCGTTTTCACTAACCCTAGAATGTATCGTTCGCTAACCCTCGAAAGTATCGTCCATTTTCAGTAATCCTCGAAAGTATCATTTGATTTTGGTAACACTCAAATTTATCGTTCTATTTCCGCTAACCTCCGAAAGTATCATTCGGTAACCATTGAATTGGCCGTAACCCTCGAATGTAGCTTGCGCAAAACCCGACAATTGGCCGCTCGTGTTCAAGAAGTGTTTTAACAGGTTTTGGTGATAGTGACATGTTCCCCAGACCATTTTCCAGGTGCCATAGCCATTTACAGTAAGTAACCATTGTTAGTTTAGCTGTAAATCATCCAGACTTTTCAAACTATCACTCTTCTCTTCCACTGACTTTAATGGGTCCGAATTCGAACTTTTAAACTTTTAATGAAGTTCTAAAGTTCAAAAACGGACCAAACTTTATATAGTTTGGCCATCTCTAGTGAGGGATGATGTCCTTTTATTTGTGCATAAACAAACAAGAAAAGCAAATAAAATCAAGGTAGAAGTGAAAATAATCAAAACAAAAAAGATGTATTGTACTGTAGCTATTTAGGAACATCCAGTATCTGTGATGGTCTCTCTTTTCCAACATGTTTCATGCCATGTGCAGCTAGGAAATCATGAAATAAAGAATTACACAAAAGTGGAGTTTCAAAATGTTTTGTTATGTTCAGGTGTCAGGGGCACATTAAATTACAACTTATTCAAATGATTGTGAAAATGTAACCCACAAAGAGTACAGTGTAGAAAAATAATGTGATTGAAACGGATTTCTGCTCAGAGAGAATGATGATGTCAAGGTCTTCATTTTTGTTACAAAATCAAACTCCCAGCAATTGGACGATGCATCAGTTAATCAATGACACGGAAGGATGACATCATCTCTTTGGTTGTTTTTGTATTTTTTGCATCTTTAACTGTTCATATCAGTTACGGTAGCCTTTCTGTAGAGATATTTTGTCTAGCTAGACTGTTTTATCAAATATGATTTGACTGCATGGGTTACACCAGATTTGTAGTGTTCTACATCCTAGTCTAAGCTAAGAGGTAGTTAGAGATCATTCAATTAGAGGAATCGGGCACAGTTTACACCTGTGCAACAGCATTACTTCTGTTTTTTTAATCAATTTTCCTGTTTTGTGTTAAATTCTTTGGAAGACAATATAGTAAAATGATTAAAGTAGCTGTTCCATTTTGGTGGAGGATAGTGCAACAAGGATTTCCACGTTTTACCTTAAAATATCTGATATGTGTTGCTGTAACAATTGACAAGACCATAGACATACATTTTGTATTTAACACATTGCATTGTTGCATTTGTGTATAATGTTGTGTAAAGTGGTTAAAGTCACTAAATATGTTTTCTTCATTTTAATAATCCCTGGTACATGTGGTATTTAAGTATATGTATTCATGTAACTGTCTCTACCCCACCTCTAGCAATACCCAGAAGTCCTGTGCATGGTACATGGAATCATAGCAAGTCCTTCCCAAGAAAGAATACTGGATCAATAATCCCTTTTCTAAAAGGATTTTTAACCTTTAGGGCAACCGAACACTAAGTTACAAGACAAATGCCTGAGGAAAATCCCAATGATTAGTCAAGGGAGGGAACTATCAAATGTTTTCCATTGTAACTTAAAGAGAAAAAAGTGTACAGCATTCATGAGACACTATTGCTCATAAACATAGGAGACACATATGTGTCTTTGAAAATGGTGGACATACAATAGCCAGATTAACTCAACCTGATCTTTCATAGATGTAAGTATGAGAAACACAAGAGATCATGTCAAAGAACACAGAGCCACTGACATTTTGTAACAAAATAAAATCAATACATTTATAAAATATATAAAGGTATAAGTGACATCAGTTGCTCTTTTCTGGATCAACTTGGGATTCTTACAAGTAGTAAAAGTAACCGTGATATTTCAAGTGTTAAATGTATATAGTGATCATATTCCCCATTAATGTGAACAAAACAATCTTCAGTTACCTTTATTTACAGCTGTGCTATTCTATTGCCCTCATTAAATTTTTCTTTGAACCCTTTTACTGTACATTTTATAATATCTTTATGTATACTTTTTTAATAACAGGTGCACAATTTGGCTATGCAGCAACCAATTAGACAGTTAGAAAATATCTAATTTTGATTGGTTACTGCAAATTAAGAGCATGGGCAAATGTATGCACCTTTTATTAAATACAGTAAATTGTATCTAAAAACTGCACTGCATATGGAGCCTCATAAGTACAGAAGAGCATTGTATTTTTCCAGCAAGTTTTTTTTTGTATGATAACCAAAATTGTTATGAATCCTCCAGTGGTATTATGGGGCCCAAACACAAACCAACCCCCGGTCAATGGTACAATAAAAATGTTCCCGTTGGCCCAATGAAAAAATATGTATATGCCCGGTATTGGTTCGTGTATGGGTCCCATTAGTTATTTGGTCAGAGTGGAAATTTCAGTCAAGCACTGCATGAGAGGAATACCCACGTGGCAATTATCTGTTGGAGATCCACATGTCAACATCAATATGGGGTTATTGTTTGTGTGTCTTTACCCTTTCATCATATAGGATACACTTTCTTTATACCGTGTTATACCCATCCATGGCTAGGCCACACTTATCCATTTTAACGTGTGTTTGTGCGTTAAAAAACATGTGCTAGTGGTGCCCAATTGGTCTGGACACACTAGCAGGGTTATTCAATAAAAATTCTTATCGTTAAAAATGCTGCTAATTTTGCGCCAACCAATCAGATGTTACCTTTCAAATATTAAAGAATATCTGATTGGTTGTAGCAAAATTAGCACCATTTTTAACGATAAGAATTTTTGCTGAATCTCCCAGTGAGTGCAATCCACTTTCGCAGTGCATGATATCACAATTTTTTGTTGCAGAATTGCAGCACAAGTGCACGATAACATGCAGGAAACATGCACGAAAACACACGCGAAAATAGGTACAAGTAGTAGTATAGACTCCCACTAAGTGTGTATGCAGTTCAATATTTTTGAAAAACAAATGCACCTCTGACAATAATCTACCTTTTCATTATGTCTGGCTGTTCATGTGATCTTAGTATGTAAGCTTTGCCATTTTAAAAACTGAATATGTCACACAAGTGTTTTAAATTAAAAACATTTACATACATTAGACAATTAAACTATAAAATTTGAGTTACATTTTCAGGAAACAGATTTTGGAAAATATCCATGTGTGATTTACCCTTTGCTGTACAGTGGAATATTTTATTTGTATGCAGGGTTCTGCAGCTGTTATCATGTTACAGATTTGATATAATTCATTTAATTGTTTTTGTAAAGAATGAGTATTTTACTGGAATAGTAATGAGCTGACACAAGATTCAAAACAGATGTACACATTATAAGTCACTGTCATTATCAGGAGAACCAATTTATTGTAACACAAGCAAGAGCTTGGATTGACATAGTTGTAGTATCAAAGAAATATAAAGTGGCTTCTTTAATAAGAGGTGCAAACATTTGCCTGTGCTGCTTATTTACAGCCACCAATCACATGATACATTTTTAACGGTCTACTGCAGTTAGAACATACTTAAAACTTCTGATTGGTTAGTGCAGATTGCAGATTAACAGCATAGGCAAAATATTGCACCTCATATTAAATAAGCCCCATAATGCATCTCCTTTAGGGATACTTGTGAATCTGCAACAACAGTTTAGAAGGTAATTTCATTTAGTATATATTTATATATACTGCTACTAGCGTCATTTGATTCTGGTTTACTTTAAATCTAAGCTCTCAGAACAATTCTAAAATTGACACTATTTTAATCTAAAATTGAATACATGTAAATAGCACTTACTCTGATTTGCGTGAGTGGCTGCATGCCTTCAATCCAGCACACTTTTTGTTTAAAAGCAGTATCCCCCCCCCCCTCTTTTAACCACTCTCACTTCCATCCGACCTGACTTTTTCTCCACAAACCGTCAAGCCTGCACACAGCATACAGCATTCCAACTGTGAAAACTCTGTCACCATTCCAGCAAAAAAAACCAAACAAAAAACAGCTAAAAGTGGGTGGTGGGTGGGGGGGAGGTGGGGGTGTTTGGAATTCCTTCTTGTCTCCAAATGGCAATCGGAAAGTATCCCTGGATCAACCAGTATATGTATTAATACCAGTAATTCTCAATATTATATAGTATCCCCGTACCAACCAGAACTACAGTATATGTATTAATACCAGTAATTCTTAATATTATATAGTATCCCCGTACCAACCAGAACTACAGTATATGTATTAATACCAGTAATTCTCAATATTATATAGTATCCCCGTACCAACCAGAACTACAGTATATGTATTAATACCAGTAATTCTCAATATTATATAGTATCCCCATACCAACCAGAACTACAGTATATGTATTAATACCAGTCATTCTCAATATTATATAGCATCCCTGTACCAACCAGAACTACAGTATATGTATTAATACCAGTAATTCTCAATATTATATATTATACCCGTACCAACCAGAACAACAGAATATGTATTAATACCAGTAATTCTCAATATTATATAGTATCCCCGTACCAACCAGAACTACAGTATATGTATTAATACCAGTAATTCTCATTATACACTATCCCTGTACCAACCAGATCTACAGTATATGTATTAATACCAGTAATTCTCGATATTATATAGTATCCCTGTACCAACCAGAACTACAGTATATGTATTAATACTAGTAATTCTCAATATTATATAGTATCCCTGTACCAACCAGAACTACAGTATATGTATTAATACAATAATTCCATTTTATTAATCCCCGTACCAACCAGAACTACAGAATATGTATTATATCAGTAATTCTCAATATATATATAGTTTCCCTGTACCAACCAGAACTACAGTGTATGTATTAATACCAGTAATTCTCATTATATAGTATCCCCGTACCAACCAGAACTACAGTATATGTATTAATACCAGTAATTCTCGATATTAAATAGTATCCCTGTACCAACCAGAACTACAGTATATGTATTAATACTAGTAATTCTCAATATTATATAGTATCCCTGTACCAACCAGAACTACAGTATATGTATTAATACCAATAATTCCCATTATACAGTATCCCCGTACCAACCAGAACTACAGAATATGTATTAATATCAGTAATTCTCAATATTATATAGTTTCCCTGTACCAACCAGAACTACAGTATATGTATTATTACCAGTAATTCTCATTATATAGTATCCCCGTACCAACCAGAACTACAGTATATGTATTAATACCAGTAATTCTCGATATTAAATAGTATCCCTGTACCAACCAGAACTACAGTATATGTATTAATACTAGTAATTCTCAATATTATATAGTATCCCTGTACCAACCAGAACTACATTATATGTATTTATACCAGTAATTCTCAATATAATATAGTATCCCATACCAACCAGAACTACAGTATATGTAGTAATACCAATAATTCTCATTAAACAGTATCCCCGTACCAACCAGAACTACAGAGTATGTATTAATATCAGTAATTCTCAATATTATATAGTTTCCTTGTACCAACCAGAACTACAGTATATGTATTAATACCAGTAATTCTCATTTTATAGTATCCCCGTACCAACCAGGACTACAGTGTATGTATTAATACCAGTAATTCTCAATATTATATAGTATTCCTGTACCAACTAGAACTACAGTATACGTATTAATACCAGTAATTCTCAATATTATATAGTATCCCCGTACCAAATAGAACTACAGTATATGTATTAATACCAGTAATTCTTAATATTATATAGTATCCCCGTACCAACCAGAACTACAGAATATGTATTAATATCAGTAATTCTCAATATTATATAGTTTCCCTGTACCAACCAGATCTACAGTATATGTATTAATAACAGTAATTCTCAATATTATATAGTATCCCCGTACCAACCAGGACTACAGTATATGTATTAATACCAGTAATTCTCAATATTATATAGTATCCCTGTACCAACTAGAACTACAGTATCCATATTAATACCAGTAATTCTCAATATTATATAGTATCCCCGTACCAACCAGAACTACAGTACATGTATTAATACCAGTAATTCTCAATATTATATAGTATCCCCGTACCATCCAGAACTACAGTATATGTATTAATACCAGTAATTCTCAATATTATATAGTATCCCCGTACCAACCAGAACTACAGTATATGTATTAATACCAGTAATTCTCATTATACAGTATCCCTGTACCAACCAGATCTAGAGTATATGTATTAATACCAGTAATTCTCGATATTATATAGTATCCCTGTGCCAACCAGAAATACGGTATATGTATTAATACTAGTAATTCTCAATATTATATAGTATCCCTGTACCAACAAGAACTACAGTATATGTATTAATACCAGTAATTCTCAATATAATATAGTATCCTGTACCAACCAGAACTACATTATATGTATTAATACCAATAATTCTCATTATACAGTATCCCCGTACCAACCAGAACTACAGAATATGTATTAATATCAGTAGTTCTCAATATTATATAGTTTCCCTGTACCAACCAGAACTACAGTATATGTATTAATACCAGTAATTCTCATTATATAGTATCCCCATACTAACCAGAACTACAGTATATGTATTAATAACAGAAATTCTCAATATTATATAGTATCCCCATACCAACCAGGACTACAGTATATGTATTAATACCAGTAATTCTAAATATTATATAGTATCCCTGTACCAACTAGAACTACAGTATACGTATTGATACCAGTAATTCTCAATATTATATAGTATCCCCGTACCAACCAGAACTACTGTATATGTATTAATACTAGTAATTCTCAATATTATATAGTATCCCCGTACCATCTAGAACTACAGTATATGTATTAATACCAGTAATTCTCAATATTATATAGTATCCCCGTACCAACCAGAACTACAGTATATGTATTAATACCAGTAATTTTCAATATTATATAATATCCCTGTACCAACCAGCACTACAGTATATGTATTAATACCAGTAATTCTCAATATTGTAAACTGAGTAAACTGAGACTTACTCCGTTCAGGCAGCCAAATGAGGCAATAATGTTTTCTGGCAGCATGAGAGCTGTATTATTGATGGGGTTAGATTCACTAGATTAGAGGGGTTAGATTAATTTTCCTATGGAATACATACATTCCATTCTGAGTTCCATAAAGATATGTGGCCAACAGCTGGTAAAAATCCTAAATCAAAAATTATTAGTCATAAGCAAATAGAAGGGTAAAAACTGAAACACAGAAATCTGACACATATATTTATGTGGTACAACCACACAGATTATTTGAGGCATTTATTAAAAGGGCAACCTTTTAGATTTCCAGTTAGGACATAGCATGTGCAGAAGGAGTTTTGCACCCATGTCCACTAGGTAGAAGCTACACTAAAAAGCAGCAGTGAACTCACAAATTTTCAGTAACCTGAAATATTCTATAAATGGTTTCTACACTAAGAGGCTGAATTCAGAAGTGAGAGACAAATAGTTTGATGATCTGTGGAGCTGCATTTGTTTTTTGGATTCTCATTCTCTTTTAAATGACATGTGTGCATATCCTTTTATAATTTAGGGTATCCAAGACAACGTTACTTACGTTATATATTTTGTGTCTTCTGTTAAAAAGTTTTGAAGCAAAAATATCTTTTAAAATAATTTTTTTCAGCAAGAAAAATATTCTTCATTGAAGCACGGTGGCTCAATGTTTAGCACTGATGCCTGGTAGCGCTGAAGTCTTGAGGTCGAATCCACCCTTGGACACATCTGCAAGGAGTTTTTTCTCTCTGTGCTTATGTGGGTTTCCTCTGGCCACTCTGGTTTCCCCCGCAATCATAAACACATACTGATAGGTTGTATGTGTCAAATAAAGTGATTAGATTGTAAGCTCTTCAGGGCAGGACCTGATGTGAATTGATTAAATAATTGGAAAGCACTGCGGAATATGTATATAAAAAATAAAATACATATGTGCATACATTCCAAATCGGCAATGCTGAAAGGGTTACTAATCTGTAACTAAATGAATGTATAATTCATAATGAGATTGGAGAACCTTCTAAAACAAGCCATAGACTACAGAAATGTTGCTTGTTTTCTCACTATTGCTACAACAGTGGATCACAGACTTGAAGACATCCATCAGCATCCATAGTCAGAATTTAACTCACTGAAGCTATGGTCATTCTTTCTACATTGCTGTGGTCCAAAAAATTACTTTAGGTAAATTAAGGTAAATTGATAGGAATTGCTCCCCTGGGAATTTTTGCAATTTATTTCCATTGTTTATTTTGCATAGTTTTGAAGATATTTACATTTTTGTGTGTGATATGGCAAAAGCATCACCAGGTCCCCTGCAATTCCTGCTTCCTGCTGTCAGTCAATCTGTCCTGTGTCTCCTCCTCCCCTTTGCAGCCCCTCTGGTCCTTCCCACTCATGGACCCCATGGTCCCTCCAGTTGCAGGCCCCCCATGGCCCATTATCTTACAGCCCCATGGGTGTCTAAGCCCCGCCCACTCGCAGGTGCCTAAGCCCCGTCCACTCACGGGTACCGTTTGTTACTCAGACCCCCCTTACCTTCTCTGTCAAGACTTCACACAGCAGAGAGGAGGAGGGACTTCCTGTCTCCCTCACACACTGAGGGAGTCTGAGGCTGTGCTCGCCGGCGGCACTGTGTAGGAGAAGCCTCAGAAATGTCACAGCCTCCCACCCATTAACTTTCTGGTCAGTAATTTCTGTATATCTTGGGCTGTGGAGCAGGTAGAGAGGTGATTGATGGATCGTTTTAAAGGTAGGAAACTGGCCTTTCATTTAAACTTAACTTGTTTGGAGACCACAGAAAAATGTATAGCAACATGCAGGTTACAACCAAATTTCCCATACACATTGATCTCTAAACTGGCTGATTTTTATGAAAAGATGAATCTATCACAGTTTGACTGAAATATGATAGTGAATTTGTGGCAATTTACAATCATTCACTATATACTGTATAGGGAGCAATCATTAGTGCGACCACAAATTGTTATCAGGTCCATCTACTTAACGGGTATCTATACTGTAAAAAATTGAAGTTTCAAAAATTATATTAGATACAGCAAGGGAGGAACGGGGGATATGAAAGTAGAGCAATGTCTAAGGTGAGAAGTGTCGCAGAGTAAGGGAGGGTGGGTGCAAATAGAAGCACTCACTAAACATTAATGCTCATATGACGTCATTGTGCCACGCCCAATCACAATGCACCACGATTACGTCACCCACATGCGCGGTCATGCCGATGCACATTGATGTCATGTTGCGTGCACACCAATGTCACAGGTACACACAGCGAGGTTGTGCATGTATGGTTTGGGGCCCAAGGAAACAGGAGGAGTCAGGAGATCTCGTCGGGGCAGAGCAAAATTAAAGCAATAAAGGTAGGTTCTGGGGGGGATAGAAGAAAAAATGTTGCCAACTTTAGTTTTAAAGCCACAGCTTTCCACTTACCTATTTTTTTTTTACAGTGTACATATCCTTTAAGTAAAGGGAGCCAATAACAATTTAAAGGAAATTTTATGTCTGTTTGTCAGCATTAAACCTCGACCTTGCAAGGATTCGATGCTCGTGTATAGGTTTTAATGGAGATTTTACTCGCGGATTTGATGCTCGTGTATTGGTATAATAGACATTTTACTTGCATATTCGATTTCCTCGAACATTCGATAATTATCGAAAGTCCGAAAATATCGAAAATCTGGGTCCAGGATTGTTCGAAAAGTCCTAATTCATTCAAACTCGAGTTCGAGTTCTAGTCCATCTCTATTGCCAGATACTGTATGATAAATTAGCATTTTAGGTTCTCACCCTGGGTTCATTAGAAGGGACGTTGAGTATAGAGAGACTGTTATATTGTTGTCCTGGAACACGTTCTTTGCGTGTAAGAATTTATGGCCAGCTCACATGCGGGTGAGATTCACCCAGTCACACAGCCTTTGGTAAGTCTTCAGTGGAAGATTTGCCCCAAGAGCTTGCGTCTCTGGGTGAATCTCCCCTCTAGTCTGATATACTTGATTGAATAGGATAATCAGTAAATGCACAGAAAGATCCTCACATTAATATCAAGGGTAGTCTCTTGTTGTATAGTGCAAACGAAGGTTACTAAAATATCCCTTGATAAAATAAAGGTAAATAATAATTTAAAAGATTAATATGCACACTATCTGTGTGGGAAAGTTGACATGCTAGCACAAAAAGCAAAATGTGACATTCCAAAAGTGATTTTGATTACAGGTGCAAACATAGCCATGAAAATTGCTGCAAAGTATATGCAGTAAAATAATACCTTTCCGATTTATTTGCTGCTATGTAGTTACAGGGATGGGAAATATACCTACTGAATTTTAGTGTATTGGCAAATCAGACTGTATTAGTTTAAATACAGGATTCACAACAGTTTGGACTGAATCAATTCATGAATCTGGAGACAAACTGCACCCTAGTGGGGTTATAATTCCAAACATTTGGGGCTTTTCTTAAACTTGACATAGTAACTGACAACGCATACACATAGCTTGCAAATACAGCATTTAAAAGCATATCAAATCAACCTATTCTCATAGTACTATGTGTAGGACCTGCATTCCCCCCCACCCTTTATTATAAGCTTTTATTTCATAAATGTTTTTTTCTAAATAGCACATATATTCCCAGATTCCATTATGTGTAGGGGCAGTGCTAATAGTGTATTTAGTTAATCTGCAGTTTACATGCCACTTTCTCAGGTAAAAGTGTTACCCAGATCAAGAGAATTTTACTTAAGGTGGACATACACTTGTGATTTCTATTGCAATGTGCTGACAGATCACATTGGTATATGTCAGCACATTGCAACCGATCTCCTATACGCAGCATGGGGATCAGACAGTCATGCGCCCATACACGGACCAATGGTATCGCCTTTAAAGTAAAGGGAGCCGATACTAACAGACAAAAATCTTCCGTCTGTTCCGACTGACCGCTCGTTGGCATTATGGTCGGTCGTTTTTTGGTCAACAACGGGATTCACCTATTATCACAAATGCGCACCACCTTTAGTGTGCCAACCACTCTTCTGGGACCCGAGAAACTTTGCATATCAGGAATCAAATCTACAGTTGTCATCAGCTCTCTAAACCCAAATGTTTTTTTGGCAGATATTACTGTGCTAGGTTACAGGGTACAGTTGGCTTACAGTTGGGGTGGGTTTTTTTTATAAAACTTTTAGAGAAACTTTATGGCACTAGACCCTTATTAACAATTCTTCCCTTGCTGGAAGTTTCTTATCTTTAGCACTGTGGGACACTGTTCTTTCGTGTGGGGCTTACTTTGTAGCAACCTCCTGCTTCCTCACACTCTTGCCTACTACTGACCTCGGTCATGAATATTATGATTATTTTGTCTGTGTTGTGTGATTTCTTTGTAATGTATATAATGTTAGGAAAAATAGTACAGGTAAAAAAAACAAATAACATAAAAACATCAAATAAAATTTATTTCCTTTCTTTTCAAGGAAGTAAGGTGAAGGTTTATGAAAAACGTCAACAGTTATATTAAAGTCACCTGTACTTGCAAGATGGATTCATTTAACATATATTCTTTAGAAAGTGCCTAGTGTTTATATGAATGCTCTGCCTTCAAAACCCTTTTAAAATTAAATATTTGAGAAATGCTGTAATTTGTTTGTTGGGTTTTTTTTGTGCATTCCCTCTGCAAAAATTCTTATCTTACTTAAAAATATTACATTCGTACAGCACAAAGGAACAGATGCATTGTGACATTTTATGGTGAAAATTACTATGAAATTGTCCTTTCTTGGAGAAAAGTTTCTATCAAATTGGGTCATTAGAATGTAGTTTTCTGAAAATTACTTTTAAACTGCACTTTTAAAAAAGCTATTGCCGTATTTCAGGACTGCACTAGGTGAACTAGGATTATTGCCATTCTACCTCTATTTTAGTTATCTGGACAGTGTTTGTTAGTCTGCCTTTGCTTGGGACATATACTGTTTATTTAGAAATTTTCAATAGAATGATTAAAATGTTAATCTATATATGATTTGGACAAAAAAACCCTATATAAAACCTAAATGACAGAAGCAAGATAAGGAAGAATATTATAAGAAGAGCAGGTAGCATTTTGACCTAATTAGTGGCTGGCCTAAAGTGACATACTGTATCCAAGGTTCCACAACATGAATTCATGTGACCTAGTTTCTAAATATAGTCACAGAGCAGTCAAACAGATACACATGCCAAGGTTACCTTAACTGTATGATGTAAAAAAGAAAAGCCTTTTTATATAAGATTCTGTCTTTTTTTAAAACATTGGGAAAAATGAGGGGGAAAGAATGAAAGAATTCAAAAAACAAAATAATTTTGAAAAAAGAAATGATTTTTTCAATGAATAACCTAAATTAATTGAGATGTTTAAGTTACAAATGTCTACTTTAATTCTTGCTTTAATTAAGGAAAAGATATTTGACCTAGAAAATTAAATGAAACAGGAGTTAAGTAGACAATGTTGAGAACGAATAGCTCTTTCATTATTTATGATTTTTTACTTCCTTCGAGCACACAAAAAATCTAATTTATGAATGGAAATCACAGGTAAAGAAATATCTAAAGAAATAAGAAGCTTGAATTTTAAAATCAATACTGCGCTCCCTTGTATACAACTTATATCTGTTTAGCAGAAGAAATTCACAAAACTGGTGAATTTCCTTCTGAGAGCGGTTATTCCGCAAATCTCAAAATCCATTTTGAGCCCAAATGAATGGGATATTTTTTGAATATTCAATTGCAATTTTCAAATGTTACATTTTCTAAATATACTGTACATTTTTTTGACCTAATTCAGAAGAATTTTCTAATATTAGATTTTTTGATGATAAGTTTCGAGCTCTGAAAATTCCATCAGATTTACAGATTTTCTAAATCTTTCCGAATAAAAACCAGGTTTATTTCAAAACCAGGACTCAGTAATATTTAGCAGTGTACTAGATATTGGTTCATGTTAAAACTATTTCATTTAAACCCCATGGTTATTAAGTTACTAAATGAAAATCCTCACTCACCTTAATACACAATCCAATGCCATGTTTAAACTTGTTTGCTGTCTTGCTGATGATCCTCTACTTTGTAAAGTGTCACTGAAGAAAATATTCCTTCCTTAACACTTCTTGGTCCTTATTAATTTTAGTAAACCACAAAATGTAAAATCCTTTTTTACATTTTTTACAGACACAAGAAATATTGCCATTCATTTTAAATCCTAAGTTGAATTTACACTTTGTGAAATTCCTCCTTCTCCTACAGTGTGGTGATTTAAGTAAACTTTAGATCATGTCAAACTTTGCATGGCTTTTCATCTGACATATAGAAAGAGGTGTCCAAATTCCACTCTTTTTCAAACTTCTTTTTTTTCCTGGTTTTGTTCCTACATCAACTGACATTTTCAGTTCATCTATCAATGTATTCATTTCTGGGTGACCCATTTCAGTCTACCTTCTGCTCAGTTCACACCCAGGGAGTCACAAATGATGGTGATAATGAAAGGATTCAAGGACACATTTTCTATTGCTTTACTTTCCCTTCTATAACATTATATACATAACTTTCCTTCATTGCAAAAACAAAAAGACATTTCTTATCAGCCTTAAAAAAATATTGAAAACGTTTATACATTGTATGCAATATAGGAAAGTTAATTTAAAAGGATTTTTCAAGTATTATTGTAGGACTAGTCATTTTAATAAACAATGATCAAAATCATACAAAGATCTTGTCTAACAAGAGTATTGCTGAAAGAACTCTCCAAAGCAGGAGTATTATTTGTTGACCCTTAATTGAATCTTCATGGGAAGGAAGCTAATATACCTAGTATATTGGTTGCATATCAATATATGACTTAACTAAACTTAAGATTCTTTACAAAATCTGTAAGGAGAAAAGGGTTGAATATGACAAACACATGATTATCACAATTAATCTGCCTACACAGATTATAACTGTTGTAGACCAGTAAATAGGTAACATCTGATTGGTTGCTGCAAATTAAAATCCTGTTTTTTTTCCTTTTTGTCCCTTTGGCCAATGAATGTGCCAGAAATAAAGCAATATTGCATGCAAAAAAAGTCATAATGTATTAAACCATTGGACGCTTATTGCTAAGAGTTCTGTGGCTGCAAGGGACACAAGGATGACGATACTGAGGAATTTGCCAATACCTGGAGCCAGGTCCAGAACTGAGAATTTCTGTTGCCTGTCACTGTAGAACATCACAACTGTGTGGGTATCAACCCAGGAACTCATGCCCCTATTGATTTAAATATGGAAAATATGGTATAGGTTGAATGTTTCCTTCCTCCATACACCCAAGATACAAATAAAAGGTAGAGGGTCCGCACCATCTGATGCCACAAGAACAGGAAACCAGCCATGTGCCTATAATTAAGCACCGGCAGGTCCGAATTGCATAAGGCATATCTCAATAGATTCTGCATATGAGATAACTTACAGCCTGGTTTCCTGTTCCTTATCGCATCAGATGGTGTGGACCCTCTACCTTTTATTTGTATCTTGGATATATGGGGCTTTGCGACGGGCCTTGGGCTTTTTGGCACCCGGGTCACCTGGAATATCTGATAAGCTGCTACCAACAGATGAGTTTCTCCCTTTGCATGGTGCATACAGTAATCAGGCGAAGGGTCCGGGGTATTACACACACATACACAAACATTAAAATGTATTACTTCTACTGCTCGAAAATTAAGGCTTTACTGATTTTCTTACTGCTTTTTTTATTTAAATGAAGTGTACAATGAATAACAAATGTTTTATTTTCAATAGATTTTTATTTATCTTATACAGTAAAACCCCAGGCCTTACCGGGTACCTTGATGCCTTAGCATTTATCCCCAGAGTGCTTGTTATTAAAGCATAAGTGCACTGTAAAATCAAGTTATGTTCATTTGGAAGCTGCAGTTTTAAAAATACTGTTGCCATATTTTTTTTTTACCTATGCCCCTCCAGAGCCTAGCTTTGTGCCTTGAAAGTTGCTGACATCTTGTTACTGGTTTGCTGAATGTTAAGCTCCGCCCCTCTGAGATTTCCTCTGCTTTCTCCTGCTTGAGCCTCAAACAGTAATACCTGTGAGTTCCGTGCACTCTCCTGCTTGAGCTCAAACAGTAATGCCGGTGATCCGTGCACTCTCTGCTTGAGCCTCAAAAGTAATGCTTGGGAGTTCTGCACGCATTTGCACGGAACTCACAGGCTTAACTGTTGGAGGCACAAGCAGGAGGGTCACGGAACTCACAGGCATTACTGTTTGAGGCTCAAGCAGGAGAAAGCAGAGGAAATCTCAACTTAACATTTAGCAAACCAGTAACAAGATGTCAGCAACTTTCAAGCACAAAGCTAGGCTCTGGAGGGCATAGGTAAAAAAAAAATATGGCAACGGTATTTTTAAGCTCAGCTTCCAAATAACATAACTTGATTTTACAGTGCACTTATCCTTTAAACATGTTTGAGTAATTGCATGGACTAAAGTAGTTTTCTGCACATGGGTGATACGTTCGTCTATAACATTTATGATATATAATTTATTTTTGAAGATTGTTTACATACGAGGAGAAGAGCACAAACACCATTTTTAAATATTGTAAAAATGTATTTATTATAAATGTTATTATTAACTTCTGTTTTACACAGAGAGTTGTCTTTCTAAAGAGATCTTCTACTTTTGTTGCTAAAACTATTATTTTAAAAAATGTATTATGAGAAAGTATTACAGGTTTATTCAACAATAGAGGTGGACTAGAACTCGAACCCGAGTTTGAGCCGAACTATTAGAATTCGAACGAATTCGGACTTCTCAAACTACCCGGACCCGGAATTTTCGACCGTTCGAATGTGCAAGTAAAATGCCTATTATACCTATAAGTGAGCATCGAATCCGCGAGTAAAGGGTCCATTAAAACCTATACGCGAGCATCGAATCCGCGAGTAAATTGTCCATGGTACTAGGCCGCATGGGTCCGTTTTTGAACTTTCGAACTTTCCGTGTATTTCGAAAGTTCGAAAACGGACCGAACTTTCGAAGTTCGGCCATCTCTATCACAAAAGTTCTTATCATTAAAATTGTTGCTAATTTTGCCCCAACCAATCAGATGTTAGCTTTCAAATGTTAATAATATCTGATTGGTTGGGGCAAAATTAGCACCAATTTTAAAATTGTAAAGAAATTTTATTGAATCTTCCTGTTAGTCTTTTAGTAAGTAAATCCAACAGCAGAGTAACCTACAAGACATGAGACCAATCTTTGGTACTACTTTTTTGAGAGGCTAAAGAGATCACCTACTTTAAAACCATCTGCTTACTAGAGATGGGCAAAACTGCTAAAATCCATTCCACCTGCGGATTCGCAGAATTACCCTTAAAGTCAATGGGAAAAAAAGATCTGCACAGATCTACCTAAATATAAGGTAAAATATCAATGGTAACTTCTGTACATGGCTCAGGGACCTGGGAAATGGTCTGGGGAACACGTACATATATCCAGAACTTTGCTCACAATCGTACTGTTTTTGAGCTTCCCCATTCTATTTTCAAGCCTTTTCGAAAATTTGAGTTATCAACATTTTTGAGTTTTCAAGAAATTTTCGAAATTTAAAAAAAAAAAAATGATACAGTAACTTACTGTAATGGCTCTGGGACCTTGGAAATGGTCTGGAGAACAGACCATCTGATTGTAACCAATTCTGATAAAAATTAATCTTATTGTTTTATACCAATCAGATTCTTCTGACATAATGTTAATGCATCCAATCAGAATTTCTTACAAATAGTGAAGTTTTAAAACCCTAAAGCTTGAAGCCCGTTGTTTGCAGTGTATATGTTTTTCAAGGACTGCGGCACCATGCTGAAAGGCCACTGACCTTGGCCCTTTGAAATGGCCCTTTTGTCCATTTTCTGTATAGGTTATGGAGAGCTAAAGTCGAGGACATCAATTTGAACGTTCGATAATTATCAAAAATTCAATAAACATTAAAAGTTCAAAATCTGGAATGGTTTGGGTCCATTCGAACTGTTAACGGGTATGTCCACCCTAAAATCCAAATTTTTATATACGATCCCCCCTGGGCTCCCAGCCCCAACCGCATTAATTTTATTTTTAGAAAGCCCCCCAAACTCTACTTACCTCCCCTCTTTCATGCGCCGCGCTCCCGGCCCTCTGCTTGCGAGGAAATGCAAGCAGAGGGGCGGGTCCGGCGCCGCACTGTGATTGGCTGAGCGGCAGCCAATCACGGACGCAGCTGGCGCAGCTCACTTCTGCGTAGGAAAGCAGAGAGGTAAGTAACAGATTTGGGAGCTTTCTAAAAATAAAATTTATGCGGTTGGGGCTGAGGGACATGGGGGAAGGCTGACATAAAGGGTTTTAAGCTAGGGGGAGGGATAGCAGAACGGGAGGGAGAGGGAGGGAGAGGAGGGGGAGGGAGGGGGGAGAAGAGCTGCAGTACACATGGCAAAAATCTACCTGAGCAAGGTAGGAGGCAGAGCCCTGCTAGCCTCCTGGTGGGCAGTTTTTGGCACTTTGGGGGGGACTACAGGAGAACCCTATGGAGCTGGGATGTGAGTGTAGGATTAAACTACACACATGTGTGGGGCCAGTAGTTGGGGGGATTATAGTTTTGGGGTGGACATCCCTTTAAAGCTCGGATTAAATTTCGGGTCTAGTCCATTTCTAGTCATGAACACTAGTCATGAACAAGCACCTACTGTGCTTGTTCGGAAATCCCCACCTCCTTAAAAATCATGTGCTTGCCCCTGGATTCGAAGCATTCCAATGGGCAGCAGGCACGTACAGCGCCAGAAGGGCACTATAATGGAGGATCTACATCAACGATGTCTGGCGCATCATTTTGGAATCCAGACCACTGCCTTGCTCCTCCAGAATTGGTTCTTTAATTGACGAACATTCAACATAAATGTATGTCTGCGGTCTTACATTATTGAAAACGTCAGTATCGCAAATTGCGATACTGCGTTTTTAATTTTAACACTGAATTTGGCCAAAAAACTTTTAGGAAGGGTTATTATAAAAATAGTTGCCATTGGTGAATTTGATCCATAATACTTCGAAAATTTTTGAACGTGGGTTGCGAAAATCCAGAAAGCAGAATTCCCAGAAAATCCGCGAGTTCAGCGGATTCGCATATCTCGGAGATTTGCCGTGGAACCAGATCAGATCCGTGATCTGGTCCATCTCCAGTTAGTTGCCAATAATATTATTACTGGAAGAATCTGATTGCATCCAATCAGAATTGGTTACAATCAGATACTTTTAGAAAGCCAAGAAAATAAGGCTAGTAACAGCAAGTACCGTATATACTCGAGCAAGCCAAATTTTCAGGCTTTAAAATTATCCTGAAACCTATCCTTGGCTTATATTCGGGTCAGCTCCACATGCTGCAATTGCGGATAGTAACCAGTAGGTGGCGCTGTGTTAAAAAAATACTTCACTTGGATAGAAAGTTACAGGAGCAGCTGATCTGCCTTTACACTCCTGCTTCCTGTAGTCTGGCTGCTGGACTTACTCTTACTAATATGTTAGAAAGAAAAATTACATCAGGTCCAAAGCAAAGTCCTGCTACCAGCAAATATTATTTAAAGTGGACCCAGACCTGCATTAATAACAAGAATCATGGTGTCCTTTATTTTTGTTGTTTTTGTGTCCAGACCCGATTACTTTTTAGGTAGACCTGTGTGGAGAACAGGGTTGTGGATGCAATACCATTCATTATAAATGAGACTACCACATCTGCAACCTACTAAAACACTACTTATATGTAACTTTTACTACTTTACTACTTACTCTAGTACTATTACTAGTAATAATGAATATAAGCTCAACTACAAATAGTATTGAGACATAGAATGACTTATCTCCCATTTGCACTAAAAAATCAAAAATTATGGACAAAGAGGCAATGCATCCTTGGGACTACTTCAAGGAATATTGAGAAAAGATTAAAGGCCATCATGAGTTTTGCCTGACCTAAAAATAAGGAATGATAAGTATCCAGTACTTTGTGTTCAACATTACATGTCTTTCACCAAGGTTTACATATTTTTTTCTTTTTAAGGCAATTACATTTTATTTTGATGATGGCATTAATTTAAAATATCATATAAACTTGCAAGATTTTTATATTTAACTCTGAGATCTAGAAAAGTCAATATAAATGATTGTTGATATTGTCCGTCTCCTTACAAATGGAATGTTATTTTTTTCCCTTAACTTAATCTAAGCAGTTGCATATCATTTATGCAAGAGCAGATTATTTGAAACACATGTTTGTCTAATTCTTAACACCGTTTCCTTTGTGTGTACAAAAGGTGATCTCTAGGGGAGGAATGCGAAAAGAAAAAAAGAAAAAAAAGAGCATTAACTGAACTGCCTAAAGCGATATCCCAGAATATTTTTTTTTAAAACATAAGTGGTTAATTCTTTGAAGTCCTCTGTTTATGAGAATTGCTCTATGTGTATTTTATGCTTTAGAATCACCTATAGAATTCATCTACTGAGAGCTATCAACATGAATTTTAAACAATACATGGTAAAATAAAACAGGAGACGTGCAACCAAATAAATGTGCAATAGCCATGAAGATTTATCAGATCGTTTTTTTTTTTTATATATTTTTAACAAGAAAGACAATATCACTAAAGTAAATTGCATTATTAAAAGGGTAGATGAGATAATTATTTATGGCCTAATCCCACTGTAAAAGGTAATGGAGATTCCTGGTTTTGAGGTGGAACTGTGGGTATCAAAACTGAGATCCTGTAAAACAATTAGAATTTCTGATAGGGGTAACTTTGACTTTCCCAAAGTGGAACATTGCAGAATTTTGTTGAAATTTGCCATCTAAAAGTCAAAATTCAGTGTCAAAGGACGGGGTGGGGGTGAAAATCTGCATTGAATTTTGATATTCCTTGTCAAATTGGATATCGAAAATTCTAAATATCCACTTCAAATGGTTTAACGCCAGTTTCATTCATCTCTAGTAAAAGACTATTATTCTATATAGTTTTTGTATAGCTGTGTTGTGTCTCCAAATAATTTAAAATCTATTGGTGCATCAAACCCCCCCCCCAACAAAATAACCTTTTTGTGGAAAATCCGCCTTGTTTTATTAATTTAATAAATTTGTGGGAATAATATGCAGATGAAAGCATTTATCTAATAAAAACTTTATCTTGTTGAACATGCCATGTTATAGAAAAATTCAGTAGAAAAATGTCATGAAGACCCCTACTACCACTGACATCTGTTTCCCAGCATGTACACTCAGCCCAATGACCTTTTGGAGCAGATATGTTTATCCCATTGAATAAGTTCTACACTGCCGCTCTGAGATTTCCTCTGCTTTCTCCTGCTTGAGCCTCAAACAGTAATACCTGTGAGTTCCGTGCACTCTCCTGCTTGAGCCTCAAACAGTAATGCCTGTGAGTTCTGTGCACTCTCCTGCTTGAGCCTCAAACAGTAATGCCTGTGAGTTCCGTGCACTCTCCTGCTTGAGCCTCAAACAGTAATGCCTGTGAGTTCCGTGCACTCTCCTGCTTGAGCCTCAAACAGTAATGCCTGTGAGTTCCGTGCACTCTCCTGCTTGAGCCTCAAAAAGTAATGCTTGTGAGTTCTGCACGCATGTGCACGGAACTCACAGGCTTAACTGTTTGAGGCACAAGCAGGAGGGTGCACGGAACTCACAGGCATTACTGTTTGAGGCTCAAGCAGGAGAAAGCAGAGGAAATCTCAACTTAACATTTAGCAAACCAGTAACAAGATGTCAGCAACTTTCAAGGCACAAAGCTAGGCTCTGGAGGGGCATAGGTAAAAAAAAAATATGGCAACGGTATTTTTAAAGCTGCAGCTTCCAAATGAACATAACTTGATTTTACAGTGCACTTATCCTTTAAACAATGTTTGAGTAATTGCATGGACTAAAGTAGTTTTCTGCACATGGGTGATACGTTCGTCTATAACATTTGAATGATGATATAATTTATTTTTGAAGATTGTTTACATACGAGGAGAAGAGCACAAACAACATTTTTAAATATTGTAAAAATGTATTTATTATAAATGTTATTATTAACTTCTGTTTTAACACAGAGTAGTTGTCTTTCTAAAGAGATCTTCTACTTTTGTTGCTAAAACTATTATTTTAAAAAATGTATTATGAGGAAAAGTATTACAGGTTTATTCAACAATAGAGGTGGACTAGAACTCGAACCCGAGTTTGAGCCGAACTATTAGAATTCGAACGAATTCGGACTTCTCAAACTATCCCGGACCCGGAATGTTCGACCGTTCGAATGTGCAAGTAAAATGCCTATTATACCTATAAGTGAGCATCGAATCCGCGAGTAAAGGGTCCATTAAAACCTATACGCGAGCATCGAATCCGCGAGTAAATTGTCCATGGTATCTAGGCGCATGGGTCCGTTTTTGAACTTTCGAACTTTCCGTGTAGTTCGAAAGTTCGAAAACGGACCGAACTTTCGAAAGTTCGGCCATCTCTATTCAACAAAAGTTCTTATCATTAAAATTGGTGCTAATTTTGCCCCAACCAATCAGATGTTAGCTTTCAAATGTTAAATAATATCTGATTGGTTGGGGCAAAATTAGCACCAATTTTAAAATTGTAAGAAATTTTATTGAATCTTCCTGTTAGTCTTTTAGTAAGTAAATCCAACAGCAGAGTAACCTACAAGACATGAGACCAATCTTTGGTACTACTTTTTTGAGAGGCTAAAGAGAATCAACTACTTTAAAACCATCTGCTTACTAGAGATGGGCAAAACTGCTAAAATCCATTCCACCTGCGGATTCGCAGAATTACCCATTAAAGTCAATGGGAAAAAAAGATCTGCACAGATCTACCTAAATATAAGGTAAAATATCAATGGTAACTTACTGTACATGGCTCAGGGACCTGGGAAATGGTCTGGGGAACACGTACATATATCCAGAACTTTGCTCACAATCGTACTGTTTTTTGAGCTTCCACATTCTATTTTCAAGCCATTTTCGAAAATTTGAGTTATCAACATTTTTGAGTTTTCAAGAAATTTTCGAAATTTAAAAAAAAAAAAATGATACAGTAACTTACTGTAAATGGCTCTGGGACCTTGGAAATGGTCTGGAGAACAGACCAATCTGATTGTAACCAATTCTGATTAAAAATTAATCTTATTGGTTAGTATACCAATCAGATTCTTTCTGACATAATGTTAATGCATCCAATCAGAATTTCTTACAAATAGTGAAGTTTTAAAACCCTAAAGCTTGAAGCCCGTTGTTTGCAGTGTATATGTTTTTCAAGGACTGCGGCACCATGCTGAAAGGCCACTGACCTTGGCCCTTTGAAATGGCCCTTTGTCCATTTTCTGTATAGGTTATGGAGAGCTAAAGTCGAGGAACATCAATTTGAACGTTCGATAATTATCAAAAATTCAATAAACATTAAAAGTTCAAAATCTGGAATGGTTTGGGTCCATTCGAACTGTTAACGGGTATGTCCACCCTAAAATCCAAATTTTTATATACGATCCCCCCTGGGCTCCCAGCCCCAACCGCATTAATTTTATTTTTAGAAAGCCCCCCAAACTCTACTTACCTCCCCTCTTTCATGCGCCGCGCTCCCGGCCCTCTGCTTGCGAGGAAATGCAAGCAGAGGGGCGGGTCCGGCAGCCGCATCTGTGATTGGCTGAGCGGCAGCCAATCACGGACGCAGCTGGCGCAGCTCACTTCTGCGTAGGAAAGCAGAGAGGTAAGTAACAGATTTGGGAGCTTTCTAAAAATAAAATTTATGCGGTTGGGGCTGAGGGACATGGGGGAAGGCTGACATAAAGGGGTTTTAAGCTAGGGGGAGGGATAGCAGAACGGGAGGAGAGGGAGGGAGAGGGAGGGGGAGGGAGGGGGGAGAAAGAGCTGCAGTACACATGGCAAAAATCTACCTGAGGCAAGGTAGGAGGCAGAGCCCTGCTAGCCTCCTGGTGGGCAGTTTTTGGCACTTTGGGGGGGGACTACAGGAGAACCCTATGGAGCTGGGATGTGAGGTAAGGATTAAACTACACTACATGGTGGGGCCAGTAGTTGGGGGGATTATAGTTTTGGGGGTGGACATGCCCTTTAAAGCTCGGATTAAATTTCGGGTCTAGTCCATTTCTAGTCATGAACACTAGTCATGAACAAGCACCTACTGTGCTTGTTCGGAAATCCCCACCTCCTTAAAAATCATGTGCTTGCCCCTGGATTCGAAGCATTCCAATGGGCAGCAGGCACGTACAGCGCCAGAAGGGCACTATAATGGAGGATCTACATAACGATGTCTGGCGCATCATTTTGGAATCCAGACCACTGCCTTGCTCCTCCAGAATTGGTTCTTTAATTGACGAACATTCAACATAAATGTATGTCTGCGGTCTTACATTATTGAAAACGTGCAGTATCGCTAAATTGCGATACTGCGTGTTTTTAATTTTAACACTGAATTTGGCCAAAAAACTTTTAGGAAGGGTTATTATAAAAATAGTTGCCATTGGTGAATTTGATCCATGAATATCTTCGAAAATTTTTGAACGTGGGTTGCGAAAATCCAGAAAGCAGAATTCCCAGAAAATCCGCGAGTTCAGCGGATTCGCATATCTCGGAGATTTGCCGTGGAACCAGATTCAGATCCGTGATCTGGTCCATCTCCAGTTAGTATGCCAATAATATTATTACTGGAAGAATCTGATTGCATCCAATCAGAATTGGTTACAATCAGATACTTTTAGAAAGCCAAGAAAATAAGGGCTAGTAACAGCAAGTACCGTATATACTCGAGCATAAGCCAAAATTTTCAGGCTTTAAAATTATCCTGAAAACCTATCCTTGGCTTATATTCGGGTCAAGCTCCACATGCTGCAATTGCGGATAGTAACCAGTAGGTGGCGCTGTGTTAAAAAAATACTTCACTTGGATAGAAAGTTACAGGAGCAGCTGATCTGCCTTTACACTCCTGCTTCCTGTAGTCTGGCTGCTGGACTTACTCTTACTAATGTTAGAAAGAAAAATTACATCAGGTCCAAAGCAAAGTCCTGCTACCAGCAAATATTTATTTAAAGTGGACCCAGACCTGCATTAATAACAAGAATCATGGTGTCCTTTATTTTTGTTGTTTGTGTCTCAGACCCGATTACATTTTTAGGTAGACCTGTGTGGAGAACAGGGTTGTGGATGCAAGTAACCATTCATTATAAATGAGACTACCACATCTGCAACCTACTAAAACACTACTTATATACTGTAACATTTTACTACTTACTCCTTAAGTATTTAAAAAGTCAACCTTCCACATACAGAATTTGAGCTAGTATCTCCAACATTTGCACTAAAAAATCAAAAAGTAGTGGACAAAAGAGGCAATGCATCCTTGGGGACTACTTACAAGGAATATTGAGAAAAGATTAAAGGCCATCATGAGTTTTGCCTGACCTTAAAAATAAGGAAATGATAAGTATCCAGGTACTTTGTGTTCAACATTACATGTCTTTCACCAAGGTTTACATATTTTTTTCTTTTTAAGGCAATTACATATTTATTTTAGATGAGTGGCATTAATTTAAAATATCATATAAACTTGCAAGATTTTTATATTTAACTCTGAGATCTGAGAAAAGTCAATATAAATGATTGTTGATATTGTCCGTCTCCTTACAAATGGAATGTTATTTTTTTCCCTTAAACTTAATCTAAGCAAGTTGCATATCATTTATGCAAGAGCAGATTATTTGAAACAACATGTTTGTCTAATTCTTAACACCTGTTTCCTTTGTGTGTACAAAAGGTGATCTCTAGGGGAGGAATGCGAAAAGAAAAAAAGAAAAAAAAAGAGCATTAACTGAACTGCCTAAAGCGATATCCCAGAATATTTTTTTTTAAAACATAAGTGGTTAATTCTTTGAAGTACTCTGTTTTATGAGAATTGCTCTATGTGTATTTTATGCTTTAGAATCACCTATAGAATTCATCTACTGAGAGCTATCAACATGAATTTTAAACAATACATGGTAAAAAATAAAACAGGAGACGTGCAACCAAATAAATGTGCAATAGCCATGAAGATTTATCAGATCTGTTTTTTTTTTATATATTTTTAACAAGAAAGACAATATCACTAAAGTAAATTGCATTATTAAAAGGGTAGATGAGATAATTATTTATGGCCTAATGCCCACTGTAAAAGGTAATGAGGAGTCCTGGTTTTGAGGTGGAACTGTGGGTATCAAAACTGAGATCCTGTAAAACAATTAGAATTTCTGATAGGGGTAACTTTGACTTTCCCAAGAGTGGAACATTGCAGAATTTTGTTGAAATTTGCCATCTAAAAGTCAAAAATTCAGTGTCAAAAGGACGGGGGGTGGGGTGAAAATCTGCATTGAATTTTGATATTCCTTGTCAAATTTGGATATCGAAAATTCTAAATATCCACTTCAAATGGGTTTAACGCCAGTTTCATTCATCTCTAGTAAAAGACTATTATTCTATATAGTTTTTGTATAGCTGTGTTTGTGTCTCCAAATAATTTAAAATCTATTGGTGCATCAAACCCCCCCCCCAAACAAAATAACCTTTTTGTGGAAAATCCGCCTTGTTTTATTAATTTAAATAGAATTTGTGGGAAATAATATGCAGATGAAAGCATATTATCTAAATAAAAACTTTATCTTGTTGAACATGCCATGTTATGTAGAAAAATTCAGTAGAAAAATGTCAGTGAAGACCCCTACTACCACTGACATCTGTTTCCCAGCATGTACACTCAGCCCAATGACCTTTTGGAGCAGATATGTTTATCCCCATTGAATAAGTTCTACAACTGCCGTTAGTTCTAAGATCTAAGGCCCTTGAAGTAGTTTCTAAAATGTTTAACCTTTGCTAGATGACTCCAAAATACCTTAACATAGTTTAACTGTTTACAATATTATAAGTACATGCATTTTACTGGGTTATGTAAGAATATAGAGCTTGGGTTTGGGGGTGTCGGGAGTCAGAATTATACATGCCTTTTATATTCTCATGACTTTCACTGCAGATTTAGTACCTTGGTTCTTAATGACATACTCCTTTGGTTAAGAGTTCTAAAGTTTGATCAGATGAACAAATCTGGTTTTAAAGAGTAACTGCTTATATGGTGAATTTTAAAAGTCCTAATTGGATGAAAATTTTTGTAGAAAATTCAGGAATGCTGGTTGAAAACTTCGAACATTGGGTTGAAAATAATTGCAAAATTCTGCTTCAAAAATAATTTTTGGAATCTCAATAGTTTCCACCGCACCACTAATAGAACAAAACTCGTCCCAGTCTATCTCCCAGCTTCCGAGTCTTTACCTTGCATGGAAGCTGCAGAAGGGTCCAGACAGACATTGGGTCTAAGCCAATCACAGGTGCCTCTGCCTGTCCGGCCACTTAGTGATTATTGAGCATTCTTTCCCTCATAAAAAAAGTCTGGCCAATGAAAGGAGGAGTGGTTAAAAAAGTGAGGGGAGATACTGAGCAAAACAAAGCCTAGATTGAAGGCATGCAGCAACATATACTCACCTCTGAGTAATTGCTACTTACTCAGATTATATATTTATTTATAGATTAAGATGAGAAAAGTTATCTTTTCAGCATGCTTTAGTTGCTGGGAGTTGTAGTTTCCAAACATCTGCAGTGACAGGCACTGCATGACCCCTAGAGCCCCCCTGTTTAGTGGAGGAAATGACTTTCCTTGTGAATCCAGCAATCTGGCTGCATCGCTCAGCAATCCGGCTCTGCATCCACTGGCGCCTGATGTCACTACTCAGCGGTGGGAAGTGAGACCCTTGCAAGCGTCCAGAAGAGTGGATGCAGAGTGGATGCAGAAGCGAGCTGCAGCCGGATTACAGCATTACACAGGCGAGTGACCCGAGTATAAGCCGAGGTTTGATTTTTAGGCTATTTTTATAGCCTAAAAACCTTGACTTATACTCGAGTATATACGGTATAAAAGGTAGGATAATTCACTTCAACTGAAGAAAGCCACTCAGTGAAATGTGTAAATGATTTAATAGATCCATTTAAATCTGACAAACTACTATTACATACACAATGGACTGGGTTATTGAAAATCTTCAAAAGGTAAACATGTATTTTGTGTAAGCATAAGGGTAAAGTGAGATAATTTGTAGCTGTAAAATGCTATGACTTATCCAAATGATTTGGTTCTTTCCAAGCTCTGGAGCCTCTGGTAACACTTCATTTGTCCCGCAGACCTAAGTGAACCAGATATCTCCAGCAGCATAGGATAATAGAAAACAGAAAGTGAGGAAGAAACTATATTGCTTTGCAGAACTATCTGGGAGATGTAAATTTCTCCGCACTCCTCTTTCTTCCAGGTTCTTGCAATGCAGTAATCACTTTGCATCACTATAATTAAATTGTCGATAAAAGAGTTCCAATATAAGACATGGATACATTCTTCCATTAAAACGTTTTAATTTGAAATGCTGCACATATCCATGACTCACATTAGATATTCTGCATGGCATGGGCTATGCTGTGGTACATAGGTGTGTAGATTATCAAGATAATCATCCTAGGTTCAATCTATACTAACATTTTGGCCATTGAATATAGCATTGAATAGTACCAGATTGGAGATAAACAGGGATAGCCAAGATCTCTGCTAGGAAATTAGCAAATATGATGAAAGTAACCAAATGCAGCACAAAACAGAATTTTTTTCCAACAGGCCATTGAGGTACTTATATATTTATTTTGTAACAAAAGTTGCACAGTATGTCACTTACAAAGCACCGCTTGGTGTTAACAGTCCTGTTTTTTATATTCAAGAATTGTAATGTTATAACAGGTGCTGAAAGGGGATGTGGTCCAAATTAATCTCTAACTAAGCTTTTGTAATTATCTATTAAGGCTTTTTTGATTGCTATGGGTTATCTGATGGAAATTACTACATTGTAAATATTATTTTGAGCCATGTGTTTTACTTTTTTTCTCAAATTTTTTTATTTTGCTCATTTCAGCAATAGTAATATTTCAAATAATATTTCAGATTTTGTAGAGGGGAATTATTAAAATGTTATACCGGTATATTTAAGGATATATATATATATATATATATATAAAACGATAACCAGATGGAGCGGCACTCATGCTAATCCAATATCAACCGCCCGGGTGCTTCCCTCCAATGATTATAGACATAACATAATATAGGGAGCACTCCTGGGTCTTGTGTCCAAAAAATTCCTTTAATGTGTGACAACAAGTCAACGCGTTTCAGCCATAAGTTTGGCCGTTCTCAAGACAATATGTAATGTCAACTTATGCTTAATATACAACTAAAAACCGGAAGTACTCATGTTCTTCCATATTATCCAACACTCTGGTTTAAAAGGAACAGAACTCTGGGGCACAGAGTAAAGTAATTTTAGATCAAATTGGAAAGAATTGAGAATAAAGGCTGCAAAAAAAAAAAAACCCTCTAAATGGTACTAGGCTACTTAAAGAGCAACTTCTGTGAAAAAAATTCCCATCTTAACCTATAAATAAATTCATCAAGTAGACCTAACTTTCTGTTGCTGCATGATGTTAATCCAGTGCTTCTTTTGTTGAGGTTCAGCATCCTCTCCCTCTCCATCTGACGTGACTTTCTGTGAAGTCAAGCATGCTCAATAATCACTATGAGACATTTTTGTGAAGGTTCCCATTCATCCAGGTGATGCTATATCTGTTGTGTTCAGATAGTTTTGATATTCAGAAGCTTGGAAGTTCAGAAATAAACCAAATTTAAGTAAGTTTTGTCATCTCTACTATGACTTCCAATTGGGTAGATTCCCATATTACAAAATATTCTAAGAAGTTTTAAATAATGCAAAAAAAACCAACCCCCCCCCCCAACACTAAAAACAAAATCTGCTGCGGTGAGAGATTGGGCTTTGGTAATATTCTTAGCACTGGAAGAAAAGTTGAGTACAACAAAACCTTGGTTTAGGGGGTCCTGGTTATTGATATCAATTCTTGTTATGAGGGAGAAGATGCACTTAAAAACAAACAAACTCTTATCTGGCACAAAAAAAAACAATGAAAATTGGCAAATACACTGCAAACTGCAAAGGTGTTTTTATCATTCTGGGGGTTATGAATACTCAACTGAACAGAACTGGATAAATGTGTAGTTCAAATGGAATGAATAAAGTTAAGAATAAAAACAGATATTGTCATCAAAATAAAAAGTTGTATATATTGATAAAATCCAGTTATAATGTTGGGTTATGCAGACTATTGTACAAATATGTGTTTTAAGTTAAGGGATGACTAATTTATCTTTTTTTAAATACAAAATTTGGATCTGTAAAGTTGCATCTCTTTGAAACATTTTAGGTCTTAATGAAGTCTCAATGATTCCAAGACTAAGACCATGGCAGTTCTTTTTTTCCTTTCATGTTAAAAGCCACAGGTCTCAGTTTCATGTTCATGAATAGTTTTGGCGACACTGAGAGACAAAGAAAATGGATTAAGGTATTAAAAGAAACCAGTATGGAATGAACAGGAATATTATGAGATTATGAGATATGGAAAATGTACAGGAACATTTGAAACAAAGGAAGGACAAAAGCCACAGATTTTCTTGCTTATCACAGATCTCCGTTGCCAGTAGAGAAAATGAGAAATCAAAAGGCCACAATTTTGGGTAAATACTGTAAAATCTTGATGTGATTGTGCTAAGATTAGAAAAAAATAATTCCCGGTAATTTGTACAAAATGTCCAAAAAGAATGTATGTCCAGTACAGCCAATTGCAATTGATTCTTTTCATATAAATGCTTTGCATTAGATTGTTACATGCTGGGTGAGGTCTTTGAAATCCTTGAAGTACCTATGAAACAACAGATAAACAGATAGATGCAGGTGAATAATCAGATATATGATTTCTAAAATTTTTTGCATACTTTGCCCCAACATACCAATGGTAACGCGTCTTTAAGACTACGATATGCACAAAAAGAGGAACTGCCACAACTGGTGTACCAAGCTGATATGTACGGAGAGCAGTATTTGTCTTGGTACATTGCATTACACAGGTAAAATAGGTTGATAGCGTCTCTCTGTACATCGCCCTGAATATATATTTTCACTTTCCAACTTTAATACCTCTTGCCAATAACATTGGCTCCAAGAAAACATTTTTTCTTAAATAATAATTTCTAAGACAATATGCTTCTTTTTTTTTTACTTTTATGTAAACATTTCTTCTTGAAAATGAAGTGTAAAACAAATGAAATGTTGTGATAATGTACATTTACAGTGTGTGTAGGTTTTAAACATTAAATAAAAAAATAAAATGTGCTAAAGGTCAATACTCAATATATGTGTAAAAGCTTCCCAGAGGCAGACCTAGTTCCTGCCCTGGCCATTAATATAACCTTTGTAAGGTGTTATTAAATAAAACATGGTTAGACGATACAAACCTTTGAAAGGCATAGATTTTATTACCTTGAATTATACACTAAAATGCCAATTCTAATAATCCTGGTAACTTTATTGTTGGAACTACTGAAAGATTAAAAGAATATGAAATATATTTGCTGCAGAAGTGAACATTCTGCTTGCAGCTATTAATTATACAGAATATACAGTTGTAGTATACTATACTCCTCTGTTTGACACAGCATGTCTCTCTCTCTCTCTCTCTGGAGCACAGTCAAAATGAGCATGCAAGATGGGACAAATACAAACCATTGACTAACTAGCAAATAAACATTTTCTGCTAATGAAAGTGTGCACATATCTCACACAACTACTGTACAGACATCTATTTATGGAAGAATTTTAATGTTTAATTGTCCAGAAGCCATTATGTATTTTACAAAAATCTAGATAGCTCCTGTTCTGTAGGCAGAAGGATGCCAAACCTCATGTCCGGATCTATGCTTTAGTCTGGAAGCTCCAGAGTTGCGGTGTTCCTCTATTATCAGCCTGGAGAACAAATGATAGTAGACAATTGTGCAGTGTGATGATTCTGTGAGGTGCCAGTGTTCTACTTGTTCATCTAGGTGGAAAAGTATAGTATAGTATTTGAGGTTTAATAAAGGCAAGGATGCTTCTGAACAACACATGGATGCTTCAGTAATCAGGCTTAACCCAACTGCAGTTGGTACCACCTCCAGTAATTAACAATGAAAGTCAAATGGAGGGTGAACCAATCAAGCTTCTGTGTAGTTTATTGGGAGAGCCAGCACTACATGTTTCAGATTTCAGGTGCTGGTTAGGTTTGGTAGGATTCCACTTTCTCCAATTGGGTTTCAGACGGGGATCATAGGTGGGGAGAAAGGCGGAGAATGGTAGATATAATGTGATATTTACATTATTTCTCGTTATTTCTTCATCTGAGTTTGGACTGTGGCTTTGTTCGGTATTCATTGATTATACACGGTCTTACAGTCCCCACTGGGAACATTTTTACATTATCCTGGACTATTATTAAATAGAGTACATGTAGAATATGGAGTATCTGTAAGATATATTATCACATGGATAATCACATAGTGCAGGATAATATATATAGTGGTGTGCATTTTTGAGCTAGAAGAACTAAAGGAGAACTAAACCCACATTTTTACACTTCAGAATCTAAAAAAATATCCCCTCTAAAAGCACCAATAAACTGTAAAATCCCACTACTGTAAATAGCACTAAACTAAATGTAACCCCCTAAAGAACTGGATGAAATGACTGTGTATATGTACAGTGACTGGCCACACTCAGTCCTCAGTCACATGCTCCCTTGCTTAATCTGTCCTATAAAAGGATTGGGTAGTGGCTACTAGTGGGTGAGTCCAACTGTAACAAGATTCTGCAGTATCTTAGGACTGAGCATGTGTAAAGAACACAATGGTCAGTGACCACACTGTGATACTGGGATGTTGAGAAATAAAACACAGACCCCATGCTAAAAAGGTAAATTTCCAAACAACCGTATCAAAATAAAAGGGGAGTCGCAAATGACTTCTTTTATATTAAGGTGCTCTTCCTTCTGAAAGAGTGTTGTTCTGAGGCTTTAGTTGATTTTATGTATGTATAGTTTATTTATATAGCACCATTTGGGGACACAGAGCTGTACAATATCAAAATATGAAAAAATCATACATAAGTAGTTCAGTACATAAATATATAAATTATATAAATAGAACTATATAAGTACTTAAGCCTTTCCACAAGAAGAAAGGAGGTCTCTGCCCCATAGAGCTTTTAATCTAGTTATGAGTGTAACATACATACAGAAAGGGAAGGGTAGAAGTGCAGTAGTGAGACTTAAGCTTCGTACACACGTCAGATCATTTTCGTACAATGTGCCCGACGAACGTTCAGGAACCGTCTGGTTGTACACTAGTTCTCCCAACGACGCCTGTACATACATCAGCGATAGAGCATAATGTTCGTTGGTAAAGGTGTTACGTGACGTACGAATTAAGTGACGTTCGGAATATCGCGTGATCTTGAAATGTTGCACATGTGTATTTCATTCAATCTTCCATTACACTCTACCGATAATCTGCCGACTATGTACAAACAAACGACAATCGGCAGAACGAATCTGCCAGGCTGAAAAAGCCGAGAATAGTCGTGGATCGTTAAGGCTTCATTTTCGCACAAATGTCGAAAATTATCTAACGTGTGTACGAGGCTTTATGCAGTGTAAATAAAAAAAACATATACAATGCTGATTAGCAGATAAGTAGGATGTAAGGATGGATTTAAACCTGCTGATTGAGGTTTCTTTTATCCCCTTTATCTGCGTATTCAAAGACTTTCACATTGGTATCTTCATTAAAAATTAGATTTTACTACAAATAGATTGAAACCACATTTCAGCCTGACGCGCTTTGAACGCCCCTGTGCTCTCAGTTACATTTTGTTAGGATTAAATTCTACTGATTGTGTGTTACAGACAAAGAAGCAACACTCATAGATTAAACATGGATAGTAAAGGGCCTTTTGAGTCTATGAACAAACAGGCTAGCTTCTCCATCCCAGACAGGTTGAGATAGGGGTGCATGCCATGTTATCTTCACAACCATCAGAAAGCTAGAGGGAAGGGCATACTTAAAAAAAGATGTACATTGATTGAGATATCATGAGATATCATGGCCAGACGATACAAAGCAGCAGCAGCAAATGATACCTTTAAGGGAAACTAATAACACACTTTCTTTAGTTTAGTGAATATATGTAGCAAATAACTCCCTAGGTTGTGTCTATAGTCCTGAGACTTAGCTGGGCACCTATAGGACTGCACCAAAGGAAATGCATTTAAAAGTTAGTGCATTTAAGAACTTTTTTGATATGAATGTAACATTTAATGTGATTTAATGCATTAAGTACATCTTGTGTACTTTAGTCCTAAGATATAGCTGAGTGTTCAGTAACCAGCAACAATGGTACTATTACAATTATGCATCCATTAATTGTGCAGTCATCTGCTTGATTTGAGATGTTCCAGTGATTGTCCTATCTACGTTGTTCTTGCTTTGATCCTAGGTAGCAATTTATGTTCTCATATGATCCAATGCATGATCAAATCATTTTTCCCCCTCTGAAAACTGTCTCCAAATATGACAAAATTAGTAAATTACAGCAGAACTTACCATTCTGTAAACACAGAGGAAGATTTAGATAGTTTTGGCTTGTAGTATGCTGCAGTAGAACAATGCATAATTTATTGCGGAATCATTATCGTTTGGTTTATTACCAATCTGCTGACATAAAACATACAGGGTTTTTATTTGAAAAAAAAAAAAAAAGAAATCAAAATGTCTGTTGGGAATTTGACAAGCAAGGATGACATTTAGAGTGACAAGATCTGTGAAAGCACATTTAGACATTGCATACTGGAATCTATTATAAAAAGTGAATTGTCCTGTTGTCATATCTGCAGTGTAAAATCTCTTATTAATATCTGATGGGAGTGTAGCAGTAGCAATTGCTAAAAATAAACATAAAGCAATGGTGGATACCTCCAAAAGGTCACATAGTCAGTATGGTGTCTGTGACGGAAATGCTGAAATAAAATTTGCTTCCTAGTGTCAATAGTTGTTTTAGCAGAGGACTGGGACCTTATGGACGAGGTGCAAACACAGTATATAGTAGTATACACATCTCTTTTTTACATGCAAATGTGCCAGTGCCATTGAGTAGCATTGACATATTTTAACATAGTTTTATTCTAACATTTCAATTTTAACCTTTTCTGGAAGTACCCGTTTGTTTCTTAGCATCTTACGCTGCCACCACTGTCATGACATTGGGTTCTTAATTCAGAATAGGGACTACACCCTGAGTGGATAGGTTTTCTTCTTTTATTTGTACTCGCAGTTCTGTAAATTGTGACCATGAAACTGGAGAGCAGTCAAGAGTTTAGATCCCCCATGAGCAAACAAGTGAAGGAATCTCACTGTACACTATATAGGGGAGCACCAAGGTACATAGGAGCAGCCACAAAGCTTTAACGTTATTATGATGATTTGCAGGCTAGTCGAATTCTGTGTGGCATTTAGTGTAGAAAAGTGTGGCCTGGTGGGAAATTATTCCTCAGGTTACTGACCGAGTTCTCCTCTACTCACAATTTATCTGTGGCTTTGTGACCAGTAGAGATTGACCGGATCACAGATCCGAACCCGGCTCCTCGGTGGATTTCTGAGATTCGCGGATTGTGGATTTGAGCATTTTTTCTGGAATTCTGCTTTCTGCATTTTTCAGAACCGTGTTCAAAAATTTTCGCAAATTCGAGGAAATCCGAAATCCAAAATACCTTGTGTTATGAGAAGGCTCTATTTCATTTTATACTCTGTGGGGAGCTTTTAGCTCCTTTAACCCCCACCTTAAACTATAAAGCTGATCAGTGTCCTGTGCTGTCCTAAGCCCATAGTGACTGTAAATCTGGTACTTGCTGTGGTGAATACTAATAAGTATGTACCTATCATGTTAATCTCGATCCTGTATAGGGTCTTAGTTTGCCCAATGGGGCTGTTTAGTTTGGACTGAACATTGTGGCAGGAATGCCTGGATCTAATCTCAGACCTGCAGGTTTATTCCACTTAGACCCCAGGATTCTAGTTGGCAGGTAGGTGGAATAGGAAAGGGAAGGCAAGTTTAGTAAGGTTCATGACTCCTACTTCCTGATGTGACCTATATATATTCCTTTCCTATTCCAATAGTGTATAATATCTGTAATTCAGAAAAATGGCAACATTTTCCATCATTCTGTGCAGACAGGAAATGCTGGGAGTTGTAGCTTTTAAACATGTGAAAAGTTAAAGGGCCTGTCCACCCATTTTAAATTTTTTTCTGTAGTGTAGGGCTCCCTCCCCCACCCCCAACCGCTATAGTAGTTTGTCCAGAAACTCCCCCGATCCTTATTTACATTAGCTCTTTTCAAACATGTGAAAGGTCCCAGGTTTAACACTCCTGCTCTATAACATTAGGCTGTATTGCATCTGGACACATTCATTAGCTACAAGACATTAAGTAGAAACTTACTGCAAAGAGAGAATGCTGGGATTTGTAATTTTCAAACATGTGAAATGTCACAAGTTCAACACCATTAGGCTATAATTCATCTGTACCCATGCCTTAGCTACAGGACATTAAGAAAAAACTTACTGCATTTTAGGATTTGTAGTTTTCAAACATGTGAAAGGTCCCAAGTTTAACACCCCTGCTCTATACCATTAGGCTGTATTACATCTAGACACATGCATTAGCTACAGGCTACAAATGAGATACTTTGAATGTACCCGCCCTTTTTTCTAGGGAAGCTGGGAAAGAGAAATATGTGTTTATATGATAGATTATTAGGGCACTGCTATTATAATAACATGAGGTACCTTCTGTTATAAGAAGGCTCTATTTCATTTTATACTCTGTGGGGAGTTTTTAGCTCCTTCAACCCCTCACCTTTACCTATAAAGCCAATCAGTATCCTGTGCTCCCAAGTCCTAACAACTGTAATTGTGGAACTTGCTGTGGTAAATACTAATAAGTATGAACTTAGCATGGTAAAATGGTTCCTCTATAGGGTCTTAGGATGTCTAATGCTGCTTTTAGTTTGAACCACACATTGTGGCTGGATTGCCTGAGTATATTCTCAGACCTTCAGGATTATCTCAAGAAAGAAATAGATACCATACAAAATAAAAGGAAGATCAGGGTACAAGAAAACTAGGAGAGGTAAAGGGGGGTCTAAAAGGAAACAGAGGACTGAGACATTGCCCAAGAAAGTTGAGGGGTTGTGAGTAATACAAGCAGGTAATACACCCAAGAGAGGGGGAAATTTGGAGGTGGTTAACATATCTGGTGTGAAATTAGATCAGAACTCTATCTCTCTACTCTCAAAAGGCCTCTCATATATACCGACAAGTAGGTTAAACAAATTTGAAGCAATAAAAGATCTAAACCTCTTTTCAAATAGGTTAATTTTAATGAATATGTATAAAGATAAACCAAAAATTGGGTCTGAACAAGATAGGAGAGCACTTGAAGTTCTGCATGATTTGGCAAATGAATGCATAGGGGTGATAAGGTGACAGAGCTTCCACTCTAGAATTGTCTGGCCTAACAAATAAATCTGTCTGTTTTCCACCATTAGCGGGGTCTCAAAATATAGCCACATTTGTTTAGTGTGTCAAGAGATATTGAAGGTATTGTGGACATTCAGCCACATTACTCAAACTTGTCGACAGAAGAAAGGATATCTCTAAAATTTCTAAATCAGATAGATGATTTCATAATAAAAGTGGTGGACAAGGGTGGCAATCTGGTTGTGATGTCCAAAATTCAATACAAAAAAGAGGTGTTAAGTGAAGTATAAATATGTGGTACTTTTGGTTAACCCCTTATTTAAAATACAACAAACTATTACGAAAATAGTGTATATGGGGTTTAAAGAACTTCTTATTAGCCAAAAAGAAAGACAGTTCCTAGTGGTTAAAGACCTGGTAATGCCAACATTTTATACCATCCTAAAATTACACAAAAATCATAGGCACCCCCGTGGAAGACCAATTGTGTCGGGGATTAGGGGACCCACTGAACATTTGAGTAAATATGCAGATGTTATACTGCGTCCCTTTCTGACAAATTTGAGTTCATATGTTATGGACATGGGGGACATGCTCAAAAAATTGGTCTCTCAGTCTGTAGACATTCTTTAGAAACAATGGGGAAGAGATATGTAAAACACACTTCTGGACCTGTTGCACTTTGTCTTGGAGAACAATGTTTTTCTTTTTGATAACAAATATTATTGCCAGGCGAGAGGCACTGCAATAGGGGCGACTAGTGTCCTCACATATGCATGCCTCCACCTGGGTTTCTGGGAACAATATGATGTATCTGAATCTGGAGGCGGCGCACAAGGTTCTAATGTGGATAACTTTTCGATGATGTATTTATGTTGTGGAAAGAGGGAACTGATGTTTTTTATGGAGAGATTACAGTAAACGTGAATGATAAAAATATCATAGTAACATAGTAATTAAGGTTGAATAAAGACATCTATTCACCCTCTTTTTTTTTTTTTTAACCCTACCTAACAGTTGATCCAGAGGAAGGCAAAAACCCCAGCTAAAATGGGGGGAAAAAATCCTTCCTGACTCCAAACGGCAATCAGAAAGTTTCCCTGGATCAACCAGATCTATATGCATTAATACCAGTAATTCTCAATATGTTTTAGTTTTAGAAACTTATCCAGGCCTTTTTTAAAGCTATTCAATGAACTTGCCATTACCACTTCTGCTGGAAGACAGTTCCACATTTTCACCGTTCTCACTGTAAAGAAACCTTTCCTAACCTGAAGATAAAACTTCTTTTCTTACAATCTTAAAGGATGTCCACAGGTCCTCTGATATGACCTATAAGTGAACAATGCACCAGAGAGTTCATTGTATGGCCCATTAATATATTTGTATAAGGTTATTATATCCCCACACAAACGTCGCTTCTCCAATGTAAACAGCACTAAATTGTCTAATCTGCCTGCATATTCAAGCCCCTCCATTCCCCTTATTAATTTAGTTGCCCTTCTCTAAACTGCTTCAATTTCCAAGATGTCCCTTTTGTATATGGGATTCCAAAACTGCACCGCATATTCCAAATGAGGCCTTACCAGTGCCTTGTAAAGAGTGAGAATAATATTTTTTTCTCTTGAATCTATTCCCCTCTTTATACAAGACAATAGCTTGCTAGCTCTAGCCTTTGCTACCTGGCATTGTTTGCTATAGCTTAGTCTGTTATCTACCAGAACCCCCTAATCTTTTTCCATTACAGATGCACTTAACAGAGAGTTATTTATGGTGTAGGTGGCACAGGGATTATTAAATCCTAAATGCATCACCTTACATTTATCAACATTGAATCTCATCTGCCATTTTGCTGCCCATTTTGATAATCTATCTAGGTCTGCTTGCAGCACTTGCACATCATTTGAAGTTTCCAAAAGCTCTGAATAGTTTAGTGTCATCAGCAAACACTGAGACCTCGCTCTCAATCCCCCCTTCTAAGTCATTTATAAACAGATTAAACAGAAGCGGCCCCAGTACAGAACCCTTAGGCACTCCGCTTAGAACTTTAGCCCACATAGATGTAGCTCCATTAACCACCACTCTCTGTTTGTGTTCCAATAACCAGTTCTCTATCCATGAACAAATGTTTTCTTCAAGGCCAACAGTCCTCAGTTTATACATAAGTCACCTATGTGGCACAGTATCAAAAGCTTTTGCAAAATCCAAGTATACCACACTAACTGCTGTGCATCTAACTTCTTACTCGCTTCTTCATAAAAACCAATTAAATTTGTCTGGCAGGATTTATTTCTCATAAATCTATGCTGACTACTACTAATAAGACGAGCTCTGGATACAAAGTCAAGTATATGATCCCGTAACAAAGTTTCCAGCACCTTCCCTACCACTGATGTTAGGCTTACAGGTCTATAGTTACCAGGCTGTGAACGACTACCGTTTTTGAATATTGGTACATAATACATTGGCCTTTTTCCAATTCAGCGGCATATCCCCAGACCAAAGTGAATCTGAAAAGATGAGAAACAGTGGTCTAGATAGAACTGAACTAAGCTCTTTTAAAATCCGAGGATGCAATTCATCTGGTCCTGGGGCTTTATTGATATTAACTTTGTCTAATTGTTTCCGTACCATATCCTCTGTTAGCCAATGTGAATACTCTTCATTTCTTCTCTGCATATTATTACAATCCCTGCTGTATGGACAAGGATTCTCAACAGTAAAAACCAATGTAAAAAAACGGTTTACCAGATTAGCCTTTTTGGCATCCTCTACAACCACCTCAGCCCCATTATTTAATGGTCCCACATTCTCAGTCCTCATCTTTTTACATTTATATACTTAAAAAACATTTTGGTGTTGGACTTGCTTTGTTCGGCAATCCGTATTTCATTTCTATTTTAGCTAGTATAATTGTTTTCTTGAACTCCTTATTACAGCTTTTGTACTCCCTGTAAGCCTGTTCTGTTCCCCCTGTTTTCAAAATTTTAAAAGCCTTTTTCTTTTTTTCCATTTCCCTTTTTACCTGAGCATTAAGCCATGCCAGAGTGGACCTAATTTTTTACACTTGTTCCCTAAAGGTACAAACTTAGAAATGTAATAAATTAATATCCCTTTAAAAGTGGTCCACATCTGCTCTGTATATTTACCTAGAAACAGTTCCCCCCAGTCTATGAGCAGGAGCGATTCCTTTAACAGCATAAAATTAGCTTTCCTAAAGTTAAAAGTTTTTGTTAACCCGGTGCACTTTAGTTTTTTGCAACCTATATTAAATGACACTATATCATGGTCACTATTCCCTAAGCTTCCCATTACCTTCATCTCCAAAATGAGCTCAGGGTTATTAGATATCACCAGATCCAACAATGCATTCTGTCTAGTAGGAACTTCTACCATCTGTGAAAGAAAATGCTCATATAGGAAATTTAAGAACTTTATACCTTTTGAGGTATAACATCATCTAACATTAGAATGGAGTAGGAACTCCATCAGTTTCCTAGACCTCACAATAACCAAGAAGGATGACTTCTTGGTGACTGAAACCTATCGAAAACCCATTGCTGTGAACTCTTTGCTTGAAGCTTTAAAACCACAATCCCCAAAGTTTGATATGGGGCATCCCCGTTGAGCAGTTCCTGCGCATATGTTTCCTGAAAGGGGTTATCCAAGATAGAGAGTAGTTAGGGGTTATAAAATAGCAAGGAGTCAGAAACGGACTAATTTGTTGTATGGTAAAAGAAAACAGGATAAACATGGAATGGACAACAGGATAAGGTACATCAAAACTTTCACTTACTGGTTCCTCCTCTCAGATGATTGGAACCTGAGAATGAGCATAGGGACAAAACCCTCTATGACAGCAAGAAGAATAACAAATTTTAGGGATTGGCTGTCACAGAGCCATTTTAAAATCTAGCAGTTCAGGAATGGCTTGGAGTAGACGTGTTTAAAAGGAATTGTCAATGCAGTAAATGTATTATTTGTAAATACAGTATATGAAAAAGGCAGATGTGTTTCAAGGAAAAAGAAAAGAGTACAAGGTATGATCCCTAATTACATTCCAACCTAGCCAGCTTGAGCGCAAATCCAGAATAAAATATATAGGACAAACTAAACGGGCACTATCCACCCACATAAAGAAACATGGACAACTATAAATAAAGAGGTAGAGAAAAAGGTGAACAATACAACAGGTATTCCTTGTGCAAAGGGGAAAGTAAAAGACAGAAAGTAAATGGATTTTTACATTGGGAACTATGTGTCCAAAAGGGCTTAATGAAAGCTTAAATTATGCATGTTTTTTATGAAAGATGAAGTATTACTGCCATGTTTATTGAAACATATATAGATGCATTTCTAGTTAAATACCAACATTTTTGTACCTTTAAGAAGAGCTGCACCTTTAAGAGATGGCCATTTAAATTGTGTAATCCGTAGTAGGAAGCCTGAAACGAGATTGGGTACAGACGAAACATACATTGGTCTTTTGGATGCGGACTACGCATAAGGGGCTTGTATCTTAATCTCGAATCAGGGGTTTAGATCGGGAGCATCTATAGACTGGTGTGTGGGCAGACGTTATGTTTATATGATATAAAGCCTTATCACTGCAATATTGTTCGGTGTGTGACTCTGATTTCAACATCATCTATAGACTTTGCCACCACTGGCAGTGACAGGTCTGGGTGAATTGGTGGCAGCGAAGTGGAACGAATCTATTAGCATATTGTCTGAGGTTACATGAGTGCTATCTGTATTCAAGCCTTGCATGGACTACCAATGCTGCGCACCAGTAAGTACCTGTGTAGTTTGGTGGTTATATGTATATGACGCAAGTCACGTTTCATACCCCATCTGACTTTTTGGGACATGCTGTCCAAGAATGTGATACACTAGATGGGTTGTGTAAGGAGCTCCGTTGTAAATATCCCTGGCACCGCCCGAAATTTGATTGTGGCTCTGGATACCTTTTGATTTTGGACTATTGTGTTACACAGTGTTACTGGGGATGCACAGTTCCTTTAGGGGTTGCAGTTCTGTGGGACTTGGGGCTGGGGGGATTTTGTATATGTGTATGGTATATGATATGTATTTTGAATGGTGGAATTGTAACAATAAAGTAGAGTATTTAATATGGCCACAAGTTTGAGAGTGGTGGGGAATCTTGGATAGTTTCTTCACATTATATATATAAATTATTTTACTACTTATTTCAATACATTAATAATATAAAGATACTTGCCTTCCATCTCTTGCCGGATGCCATTAAAGGGTATCTCAACTGCTAAAAATGGGAGGTAAAGGAGCTGTGTCTTTCCTCCCGTTCTTCAATAAAAACTGCAGGAGCTGGGAAAGAAGGTAAATTACTTACCCAATCGCTTGCCCCTCTGCCGTGTAGTCTGACAGGTCCTGACAGACTCTGTATTCTATGGGCATGTGCATCATATTTGTGCATGCGCATAGAGTACAGAGTCCGTCAGGACCAGGCAGAGGACGTGGCAGAAGAGCAAGCGATCAGGTAAGGTTACCTTATGATAAAAAAGGAAAAGGACAACCAGGCAGTTAGAACTGCATACGTTTATAGCTGCAACATGTTTCAAACATCTGCGTGTTCTTTTTCAAACAAAAAGAACACGCTGATGTTTGAAGCATGTCGCAGCAATAAACGTATGCAGTTCTAACTGCCTGGTTGTCCTCTTCCTTTTTTAACATATTTGTAGTTTACTGGCAGACGGTCCAGTGGGAGAAAGACCCTGCAAACTGGGGTATACATTCGTGCATAACTACTGAGTTTCTTACCTTCTCTCCTGGCTCCTGCAGTTTTTTTTAAGACGCAGCTCCTTTACCTCCCATTCTTCAATAAAACTAAATAGCAAAAGAAATGTAAGCAGTGGAGATACCCTTTAATGAAATGAAGCCTCTGCCTCTTAAGGCCCGACCACGGATTTCTGAAAGTTCACCCATCTCTAGTGATCAGCAGTATTTCAGAAGAAAACTAAAGAGAGCAGCAAAGTTGTATAAATATCTAACTATATAATAATTTCATCTGAAATAAACAAAATTAAAAAGCAAAGAACAATTAGAAAATATAGAAAAGATCTAAAGGTTCCAAATTAAGGATATCTCTATAATGTACAGTTATGGGCTAGGTGTGAATATTGCAGCAGTATACCTGTCTGCCCAGTGCTCCATTCCTTTATTATTACAATGTATTACATACAACATTCCATATGAATGCATCATTGAATGTGATTCACGGCTGTGATCATCAACACCAGATTCAGTGGCAGAGTACAATGCAATTCAGCATTAAACCAATGACATTAAAGAGCCATTATTTTAACACATTATTAATTCACAAAAAAGAATATAGTATAGTTTTTTTTATTTCTGTTGCATTATGTAATATGAATCCTAGTTACAAAAAAAGATTTAAAATATATTGCTTGATATTTTTTCAAAAGCAATTTGTTTTACGTGATTTGTGACCTTTGGAGTCTTCGGATGATATTTCATTTTTATCTTATTAGAGGAATCAGTGGGGCAAATCTCCCAGACTTATTAAAAATATGTAGATAAATATAGCTCTTTCTGTACTGTTACGTAAACTCTTACTGAACAATTATGGTAACCTAAGACAGAGTTAAATATCTCAATGTATGTGTTCTGAAATACATATATGTAATACATAATACATTTTACTAAAATTCTGATCCAATCCAGATTGTTAATATTCTCAACAATATATACATCACCTTCCTTTGTTCATTAGGCCATGCCATAGTAAAAATGATCCTGCTATACTGTAAAGCTTAGCTGTAAAGTAGAACAGATAGTAGGGGAGCAGGCTTGGAGAATGATTCTAAAAGGCTACTACTTTTCAGTTTCCTGTACTGTATTTCAGCCATGCCGGACAACCATATGCAGCAGAAGAGAAAGATAGGGGTCATTTAACACTACACAGTGTGCTCAACATTAGGGCAAATTTCAGATGTGTGCGGTGGAAAGGTAATGAATGTAATATCATCAATAATTGTGAACTAGTTAAAACTTGAATTAAATAATTCAGCATAACTTCTTCCTACTTTTATTCTAATCTTAAGTGGAAGGTCAGAGAGATGCCCTATTCCAAAATGTGCATTTATACTTTACCCACCTACCTCTCCCAATAATCCCAAAATAAGTACTAAGGGTGAGGACCTAAATTGCTAGCTCCTAGGTATACCTTAAAACTGTTGTAATCTGTCACTGACTTGATTGGCCAGGCCTCAGACTGACAGTCAGAACTTGAGTGACAGATTGGGGGGGTGCTAGGGTAAGGCTCGGTTGAGGACCTTGCATCTTAGGTCCTTACCTTGTGTAGTTTTATTGGGAGGGGGTGGGTGGGAACAGCATAATTTATCTTTAAGTAAAAACATATTAAAAAAAAATACTTTTGTTTTTAATAGTTTATATTTAATACTTTTAAATTATGTAGTCAATACTTAAGGCACACATTTAAGAAATATAATTGTAGCATAGAAATTTGAAGAAAAACATTTGTCACATTTATACAAATACAGTCAAAGAATAATCATTAGTGCAAACTCTGTCCATTGCAATAATACATTTCAGCTTACTGTCAATTCTGCTACACTGATACAAGTCTATTGTTTGGCAATGGCTGATTTGACTCTATTGCTGCTTAGTATGAAGGTCGCACTTTGTGTTTCACCACTGTATTACTGTCAGAAGTAGTATGCACAAAGCCCATAGCTAATATAATGCTCATAACCCTAATAGCATATTAGCATCATGTTCTGTATCTTGTGAAGTGAACTGCATATTATTTCATATTGTGCAAACTGTTTAAAAATAATTTTAAATAATTCTGATTTGATGAAAGAATATTCATATGAAGCAAGCAATTTCTAAAATACATATCAGTGCAATCTGCTTGGGAGTCTTAAAGGCAAAGGGCCATGTGCCTAATGTTACCCAGTTAAATAAAATAATCACAAGGTATTTTACTAAGGGCCCTGAACAGATCAGTTGTTTATAAAAGAAAATGTGGAGGAAAAAAAACACTAAAACATAATTGCTAAAGAATTCCCAGTATGCAATGATAAAAAAACCTAATTATCTGCCAACATTAAAATCACTATTTTAAGCAAATGTAGCTGGGTGACTCCCACATTACACTTTACATGCTCTATTTTGCTCAACAGATCAAAACAAGGAATCTGCAGCCTTGCTTCCTATAAGCTGACAGCCAATCCTATAAGAGCACAGAGATCCTCCCTTTCCCTGACAGAACAGGGATTTCAATGCAGTTTTTGTGTAAACATATTTAAATTATCCTGCCCCTAAGAAAGATTTATTGCTTTGCTTTTCACACAAAAAGAAACATAATCTTTGCAGTGTATGTCTTAGCATGGATGTAAGAAACAGCATATTAACATGAATCTTAAGTAAGTTTGGGGAATTGAATCTACAACTTTGCTTGTGAAGGTTCTCATTCATCCAGGTCATGGTATATTTGTTGTATTCAATTAGATCAACTGGACTTGAAGTTTAGTTCTTGAAAAGAACTAAACTTCAAGTCCAGTTGATCTACTTGAATGCTACAGATAAACCTGCAACTTTGTTTTGCTTAAAGCAAAGCTTTATACCATTACCCTAATGGGGTGAGCAGATGGCAATTAGTACATGTAGAAAGTTAATCTTCTGCTAGGAACATAATGGAAACAAACAAACAAAAAAGTCTAATGCTAGGAACAGAATTAAAAAATATGTAAAGTAAAATGAGCTGACTATTTTGTACTGCCTCATCAAGGCTGAATGCAATTCACGCTGGTTGGTAAATACCGGGTAACAAGCAGTTTTTAAAGTCTTAGTATAGATAATACTCTTTGCATAGAGACAGTGAATAATGGGGTCAGGGGCTCAAGGCATTTCAAAGACTACATGGGTTGGGAGTTGTACTGAAAACAACAACTCATGTACAAAATCTATTTTTCACATATACTAAATGCAACTTACTAGAGAAGAATCTTACAATGTATAGGTGTTCTGGGGAGAAAAAGTTATTGGTTCTAATCTCTTTCAATTAACTTGATGATTTGATGGTCAAATTGTTTGTTTTAATATGTTAAAATAAGTTTTTCTTTAAAAAGAATAACCAGAAATCCTAAATATGTATTAAATAAATCCCATTTATCCATTTATTGTAAACTAAAATTTCAGTACTATATTGCTAATGAAACAATGCTAATGTTACACCAGTAAACCAGTGTACCAGTCTTGCTTCCATATGTTGCTCTTTAGAATTTATATTGAAACAGCTGGAAATATTTTAAAATGCATTGCACTCAAATGGTTAAATACATTGATAAACTGATTCTGTAAGTCTCACCCATCAAACCTTTTCTCACCTCTAACAGAAGCACCGGGCATCTTACAGGAACTAGAACTGTTAAAAAGAAAGGTGCAAGCATGGATAATCTTACATCAATATGTTTTCATGCCCTTGATATTACACATTCCTAGTTAAGCCATCACTCTAATTCAAAAATGTATCTTGCTAATAATTTAATAGATTATGTCATCTTATATGACATATGCAAACAATAATGCTTTCCTTGCCTTTTGTTTCATTGCATGGAAACTATACTTTCAAGTAAGTTTTTCTTAGACACTTGAGATGTGTTTTCATGTGTCTTTTTTGGGGTAATTTGTTGCTTCCTTGGGAATTCCTCTTCTGCTCATCCCAAAAGGCAACAGAAAACTATTTTAAAGCACTATACTTTTCATGTTTCTATACAAGTTTCATGGTTTGCTATAGGCATGTAGTGGGCAAGAAAAAAAGGTGCCTTCTTTGGCAAAAATGTAATGTATTGCAGTATAATTAATATTATACAAATATCTTCCTAGGTTTGTTTTTTCAATGCAAACAAACAAAAAAATGTGTAGGAATAGATTAATAGATTAATAAAAAGAAATATTAATGCTTCAATAATACGTGATGTACTTGTTTATATTCCAAAAACCTCACAAACTTAGTAAAAGTTTACTTTTTAAAGACACTTTTTTAAAAAAAATTTAACTGTAAACATGCTTGTATATGTTGTTTTGCAAAAAAAAAAAAAAGAGCAGGATTTATATTTATTCATGTGGGTGAGGGCAGTCGTACCTGATGACTACATGTTAAATCTCACCTCTAGGTTCCTCAAGGGAAATTATCATGAAAATGAAAGAATATTTGGTTTTGCCAAGTAAAATGCTATATATGAAGTATTAGTCAGGGGAATCCTCTGTGGTCCTAAATATGTTCTTCAGTCCCTTAAACTATATTTAAGCTTGGACAATTTTATGTTTGCTTTGAAAACCCATAGAATCAAATAGTATCAAAATGTATAATTATAATGGAAATAATCCAGAATATATCTCTCATGTTAATGATCTTTAACATATTACTCTTCTTCAGGGGAACGGGCACCTTTAATGACCTTCACTGCTAGGTCAATGTCAATGGTATCTTCATTAGTTCAATTTGTAAAATTTTCTTTTAAAATCCTGAAAATGTTTGTTGCAACTTGGCATTTCCTTAGACTGTCAGGGTGTGATTAGTATTTCCCACTCTTATATTCCAGTAAATAAATGGTTTCTTTTAATTAAAAATTAATTAAAATGTAAAAAATTTGGCATAATCCTTTATTTCATGAATATTTTAAATGCAAATGCTTTCGTGTACTAAATATTTTTATTTTTAAAGTAACAACAATACATAATCTATTCCATAGAATATTTTCGGATTGTGTAATGTTATTTGTGATGTATACACATCACACTGTTGTAGAAACAGGTTCTCAAAATGTTTTTATTGCAACAGCTATATAAAGTACAACACTACAAAGGATACATTCGCAGATGAAATGTTGTGGTGAGTACATGTAATCTCTGGCTATATCTTTGTTTAGATGTTTATAAAATAGCAGCAATAAAATGAACAGACATATATTGGTTATTTATATTTTTAAAAAGTTGGTGCGGTTGGAATTTTTTTTGGGTTGTTTATATTTATTTGCAAGCTGTATAATGAAATATATTCAATTAGTATATATCTGCATTTCATTTTTCACATATATTTCTATATATCCGAATACGACACTAATCTGTTTATATTTATATTATAGAGATGCAATTACTTAATCTGCATGGTGGTGGATTCTTTATTTTTTTGTTGTTGAATGATGTATTTAACATTTGTGGTAAATTATCAATGAGCTTTAATGAATTTAAATATATTTATTTGAATCATATAAAATTTATTAAAACCTATAAATACGTCTGGTAATTTCATAACAAAATAGATTTTTAATTCCAAATTCTCCTTAGAAAATTTTAGGGTTTTTTTTCTCTATGAAAAAACCTGGGAGACCGCTACATTTTTGTTATAACTATGAAACATGTATTCAATCATCTAAATTAAGGAAATGGATATGACTGCATAGTTATCTTTAATAATGACAAAGAAATAAAACCATGCCTTTGTATGTTTATTAGCATATAAAATGTTTTTTCAAAAGTTATTTGTGGTGTGGTGTTATTGTGGTGTGTTAAAACGATTTTCTGGCACAGTTGGCATTTAAAAAAACATTATACAAAATATAAAGTTTTTTGACAGGCATATAAATGACTGACAGGATATTATGCTTAATGAAATAACAGCATGATTATGTTGCCAAGAATTAAATAACTGTAAGTAGCCATTAATGCACACTATAGATCAACCCATTTATTTTTATGAGCCTCGATTCATAAAGAGCGCTAACTGTTTAAATGCCTCATTATGCATGCATTATGATACCAAAAATATGTGGTTTAGTTTTGTAATTGTGTAAAAAAAAACAAAAAAAATATTTAGCGTACATTAGGAATTTCAAATCTAAATTTTACACAATTTTTCTTTAAAATGAGTTTACATTAAAAGATATGTACACTGTACCATTTTTTTGTTGATCTGTCCACTGTTATTTTAGATATCCAGTGTGAAACATCTTACATTTCAGCTGTCAATCAAGTATCTTAGTAAGTGCTGCTCACGTGTATTTATTTATAGATTGAAATGTGGAAAAGTCATTTTTTCAGTTTACAATTCCTTTAAATATGTTGATGTACAGTAACTACATATTTTGTCCTTTATTCTCCATTACTATTTGTTATTGTTACTTTTTTTACTTTTGCTGCTTTTTGTGAAGTGCATAGCTTTTTTTAAGTGACTAACCATCACAAACTATAAACCTGGATTGGGGAAACTTGCTGTCTTGTAAGCACAAAGCCTTTGAGGAATGAACTATTATGTACAAAACTATCAAGACTCTTTTCATGCTGAGTATTTGCTTTTCCAAAGTTATGTGGCTATAGAATATCCTATCTTCTAAACAATAAAAGAAAAAAATATTAGTTACTACAGTTCCAGCCTATGAAGTTATTGTAATTCAAAAACAGCTAAGGGGGTTGATGCAATAATACCTTAATAAACTGTTATATTTAGATTAGTATTTTGTAGTATGGGCAAGTCAGTCAACCATCAAGGTCATCTTAAACTAGAAGTCTGAAAAGGCTAGACCTGGTCTGTTTGCATGGAGAGATATTATTCAGGAACATGCATTACAATTTAAGAAACGTTATAAAACATACAGTGAGATTTAATAAAAGTTCTTATTGTTTAAAATGGTGCTAAATTTGCCCCAACAAATCAGCTATTAGCTGTTAAATAAAATCTTATTGGTTTGGGCAAAATTAGCACCATTTTTAACAGTTAGAACTTTTATTGAGTCTCCCTTGTAGTGCTTACAACAGGGATTCTGCATTATGATATGTGTAATAAAAACTTCTTTTCAATCTATACATAAAAGGTGGTAAATATTAAATTATCATTAATATTTTTATCATTTTACTGCTTAATCAAGCCCTAAACCTTTTTCACAACCATATCTCCATAAACTTCGGCTAAACCTGCTTATTTATAATTAATTATATTTATTCTTACTGTTTACTTAAAGGTGCAGTGATTTTTTGTACTGTATGGTGTTTAAACCTTGTTTGGAGAGGGATAAGATTACCCTCAACTGAAGAAACATTTTGCCCCCCCAAAATATTTTGTATGGGGTTTTCCTAATAAAGTTGTAAATGTTATCATGTTCTAACTTAATTAGTGGATTTGGTTTATTGCTGCAATTTAACCAGTCATATGCTAGCTTCTAACTGGTTTACTTCAGTTAGAGAACATCTGATTGGTCGCTCAAGATTATTAGCATGGACAAACTTTTGCACCCTCTATTACATCAGTCTTCTTGAGTGCATAAAGTATTTATTTGTGATGTTTCGGAACCGGTGTGGTTCCTTCACCAGTCCTTCCTTTTCTGAGGAAGGAACCACACCGGTTCCAAAACATCACAAATAAATACTTTATGCATTTAAGACGGGTGTGCCCAACTATATTTTTCTTTGTATGCATTGGCTGTTGGCTACAGCGCCCCAGCACTTCATTCTATTTTGACTGCTTGGTTCAGGTGTGCCGGATCCTAACCTACTGCATCCTCTATTACATCAGGCCCAAATTGCTTATATTGTGAGCAATTTGGGGCAGGGGCATTTATGAATGGATGAAATAAATGTAATGCAGAATATCCAGCATTATATATGGAAAAATAAAAACAAATACCAGTGAGTTAAGGTGGAAAAATGTTCCTACAAACCAAAGTAGAACACATACATGGTATACACCCTAGACCTTGACTTCAAAACCAACATTTTCTTGATATGTGAATTGCACCATACTGTACTGATATCAACCCCTCTGACCACATACTGTTATCTGCCTTTTTTATTTGATAAAATGATATATGATGAAGGGAAAATACATTTTTAACTCAAAATAGTTGGTAGATGGTAAGTGCAGAACTAGCAGTTTATGCTACTGGTTGGTGAAAGGGACTTGTATGTTTTTAATTGTGAACAATGAAGACAGATTAAGAATAACAAGCCAAGTTTTCTAACACTCCGGTGCTCCCGCAATGGTCCTGTCTGGCTCATTCATTTTGTGATCACAAGTTGATGGCAAAAAAACAGGTCAGGCAGTTCCTTCAACATTGCTTGAAAGTTGCGGAAACATTGAAAGGTGAGTTTCTAATGAATGGGTTTATGCACAATAAACAATAATGTAAAATGAAGAACACAAATTTAAAATCAAAGAGTAAAGAAAAAGAGTACAAACATGCATGGATGTGTGGGTCAGTCAGGGGTATCAGACTCTAACCCTGAGCTTCCTGAATGGGTAAGAAACTGCTCTTAAAAAAAACAAAACAAAGAATTGTGCAGTAGATCACATTAAAAATGTCAGGGTTGGCCATTAACCTAACAACAACCAGGAAGGAAACTGTGTTAAAAGCTATTCCAGCTTTAAAGCTTCTGGGTTTTATATTCCTTAATTCATATTGGTAAAGAGGAAGTGTACTGGGTAAGAGAATCAGAGCATTATGCAATAATCTGAAGGGTCAAAGATGGATATTTTTTGTATTGAATTTATTAATTTTCCTGTTGAAGGAAAACAGAAAAAATTATTTTACTTTCCACTGTGCTTTTCATTTACAGTTGTAGCATTTTACTATGCAAGAAAAGTACCATATTTTACAAAAAAAACCAGCTCTCCTTCTGGAAGGTAAATTGTTTTTTTTTTATTTTTTTTTTTATAGGAGTTAGCATTTAATATAAAATAGAATATTTAGTGTTCTTTGACAACCCCCAAAGCATTGCCTGTATATTATACAACAAGAATATCAGTACCAACTAGTCCGTTTGTGTGTTTGTTTCAATTGTCACTGGGTTAATTTCCCATTGTCTAGTCTGTTTGTCTAGACATTACTTCTATTCTCAGTACACTTTGCCAACTGGGTATTACTGGAAAATAATAGAGCAATGCCTTGCCTGTAGTTTTATTAAGATCCAAAATGATTTTTAACACAATAAAGCATGGACACATTACTAACCCCTTACTTTTCATCTATATTGCATCTATATATTTTATGGTCTTTACCAGTAGAAATGAATGTTTAAGACTGTGCACACATATCTGATCTATAAAGTTCTGGTGATGTTGGATTGCCTAAAGGAGGCTTAGAGGATAAAGATCTACCCTTTCATTCTTGAACTCTGTACAACTCGAACCTATGATGCCATAATAAAAAACCTTTTGTGTTATAGCTGGCCCAGTCACTAAGGCACAAGCCTATCATTCAACAGCATAACAGAATTTGTCAGATTTTTAGAAATAAGGCAAAAAGAAAATCATTGTGCCGAGACTGCAAGTTCAAGACAATATTAACAGTAACAAAGAAATCCCTTTGTTTGACATGATAGCCAACATTCTGGATTATACTCAGGTTGTTATACCATTAGTATATTGTTTTCATAGTTACTAAGTTTTTAGACTTTTAACTCTTTAAATTCCATTGTGCTTTGAATGTCCAGAGGGAGTTGAAAATGGATATGGTGTAAATTGGTAATTCCTGTCTGAAGCAGGGGAAGGTGTAGTTCATATAAAACTGGATAGTCTTGTCTATAAAGATATTCAAATGATATTGTACAAGGATAGTATATACCAAGTGACTGTAAAATTCTGATCTCATTGTTAATAGATTCATTTTTAAAAAGTGCAGTTACTGTTAGTTTATGGATACGTGCAGAATTTCAAAATTTTAAACTGAGCTTGTTATACAAATACATAGGTTTATAAATTCTATATATTAATCTACCTCCTGTTAGACTTGTAACTGTATTTAGTCAACCAATTTTGTATTTTGCCTTTCTATGCCTATATCTTTGTGAGCCTTGTATATAACAGCTTAATTTGATGAATCTTTTTATGGCCATATACTAACAGTAAGGTCTAGATACTTTATTATGCTATATTATCAGTCTTTCCCACCTCCATGTATTGTTTTGTTTGAATATCTTGTGGGTCTAACAGAGACCTTTTAAAATTATTTTTGGTACATTCAGTGTGTTTGGCATTTTGTTCCATTTATGTTACCTGTGACTTAATACCATTGGGTACATTGCATTTTAAAGGTTTATCTATTTCTATATTGCCCCAATATTTGGTTATGTATGGAACAAATTAGATCAATATCACAAAATCATCTTTTTCCACCGGCTGATAGCTGCCTTGGGTGTAGTCCCCCAGTGTTCTGCCCTGGAACATCAGATACAGATACAGAAAAAGGTTGTAGAGGTACCCAACAGGACTTGGACGCAACTCACTAGGAAATTGCTTGAAAGCTTTTATTCACACAACATGTTTCGGACAGGGTCCTTTATCAAGTGTCAAAATAGACCATCCCCCTTTAACTGAAAACGCATAAAAAAAAAATCTCAGCCATATTTGGGTTCCCCTATCTATAACATATGTCCCATTAAGGTGGTAATCTGGTTCGGCTTCTAGATTGTTTTGTTTTTATGTGATGATTCGGCAAACAAGATAAATAAAAGAAGCAGAATTGCACTATGCGCATAGCTGAATAAAGGATATCCTATTATATCTTTTATAACTAGACCCACATTAAAGTTGCATGAATCCTACTTACTGTTTCCAAATGATATAAAATTGGTAACATGAAATTTGTATGCAGTTACATTAGTGCTTATAAAGAGGAGTTGACAGTCATATAAACCATATACATGAGAATACCTCAGAAAATTTTTGTATAGTAGTCTAAAATCCTTTTCATAGTAAATCATGTTTCCTCTGTGGCTAATGTAGTCCTTTCCTTCATCAGTACAACCACCGAATAAAGTAAAGTATCATTAAGCTACTGGGACTGGTACAGTAGTGTGAATCAGGTGAATCATTTTAGCCAGGTCCAAACAAACACCCTTACTCAAACCAGAAGAAGGGAGTGTATTCCCCAAACGCACGTTGGTCGAGTAAGGGTGTTTGTTTGGACCTGGCTGTTGCGCTCCTGCTTTCTCTCGGACCCTCCTCAAATCTGCTCCAATTGTTGATTTTGAATTGATCCACTGCTGCTGCCCGACCAACTAGGGTGTTTTGCTGCACCGGAGCTGCTGTGGCGTTGGCTTTGGCATCAATGCTGAGGTTCAATGCGAGGGACGCACTGAGGGTGAGACTGTTCTTAGACCTCTTAAACTTTGCTTGCTCTAACCCTGCATTGATTTGATCTGCTACCTTTAACCCCCTCGGCACAATTATTCCAGCTTATTTGCCTACTTACTTTAGCTAAAACTCGGTTTTGTGCTATTTATTGCTCTTTATTATCTATGGAAGATATGACTTTGAACTGATTTATATGCTTACTACATGGAGCCTGTGGATCCCCCCTTTTCACCTAGGAACTTTTTCATTGACTGTCACCAGTTCAGGGGTTTGATCTAGATACAATATATGCCTTGTTCAATTTTGTATTTTTATAGTATTTATTATTTTGTGTGTGTTTATGTGTATGATTAGCATAATAAAAAGGGTTTTTGTGCACAGCACTGGATTTATACACCTGCCTTTGTTTAGCAGCTATTGCTGACAGGCTGTGTAATAATGCATCATGGGCATAATCCATGAATCATAAATGCAAAATTCAGCCACCAGCAAACATCACAGAAAGCACAAATCATTAGTCACTAGTGGTTCTTCTTTAAAACACCTCTTTAAGATTTAGTCCCCTACCATAATGCCTCTTATGAAACCTCTTCCTGTTCCACCTCTCCTAAATGTATTTGCGTACTTAGGTATTTAAATAGTGTCCATATCATTCTTGTTCCAATTCTGAGCGCATCATTAATCTTTAAAATGCAAAGCCATCTTTAACAAAAAGTCCCATTTTTTAAATTGGAATTAAAAAAAAAAATTAGATCAAAGTTTTTAAAATTGCTAAACTAAAAACTATAAAAGTTTCTAATATGGCCCATAAAAATCATTAGCTAATAACCAACGATGGTGCATATTCTAAAAAAGCATGATGCCATTATTTTTGTTTGCTTGGATATTACTTTTGAGTGCTTTTAATAAGTATCAAAATAAAAATAAAAAAATACCGGTCTATGTGCTGTCCTCATTTCCACATCGTTGCTGCTATTTTCCTCTAAGTTTCAAAATTAGAAATGGTTGTTCTTTCAGGTTTTATACTTTAAGAGCTTGCCAAATACCAATATTCCTTTTTCAAAATATTGATAAAAATAAACTGCTTGATGCATTTGAAAGAAAGAAAATGTTCTGGAGGAAGTGAAATACAAATAGCAATGTAAGCAGCATGAAAACAGAACATACTATATTCTTGGGTCATTATGCGAAAAGGTTAGCAACATGGGACACAGAACTTTTCTTGTTTTAAGGCAAACACACAATGGAGCTGTCATGTAAAATGAAGATAAAATATGTAGCATCTGGCATATACATGTATGTTTTACAAACCCTTTAAGGCTCAGTTTGATTGAAAGATCTGAAAGAAAAAAATTGACTTCAACTTTGGGAAAATGGCAGGGAGCCAAGATTATCCTTTCTTGAGAATGAATTATAGTAACTACTGCACGAAAACATTTTAATATATCTTTCAAACCACAGTAGTAAATAACAAAAACAGTCTAATACACTTTAGAAGTAGATTTAAATTAGTAAAATGTACATTTTCTAAGAAGTCAATGTCCTTCATGGAAGGCTCTTACTATATATCTGTGTTATTCAGTTAGATCAACTAGATTTGATGTTTAGTTCTTGAAGATGTTTTGCTAGTCATTGGAATGGTGAAAAATGTCTTCAAGAACTCAACTGATTACAACAGATATACCATGACCTGGATGAATGAGAACGATCACAAGCTCTTTCTATATACGTATCTTTTCTGTGGTGTTGCTTTCCTTTGTCTCAATGAATTCTGTTTTAGAATGGTGTAAAATACTTTTCACCATCTTCTCCACTTGTTTCAAGACCAATGCACACTTACGATGAATGAAAATACAACCAAGCAGAGTGATGACAGCTCAGAAATATAACCCAAGGTCACTAGTTATAACCCTCTATAAAGGGGGTTCCTTGATATGGTTGGAAGATTTTTCATTTATCAGAAATTTGTAGCTAAAATTCATTGGGTTATAAATATGAATTTGAAAGATACTACTGTAATGTATAGTGGACTGCTGTCCATTAATCGTCTGTGTGCCCTGACAGGCATTAATTCTCTTTTCTTTGTACCATTCCCCCCCCCCTTTTTTTTTTCCTTTTGTGGTATATGTAGTTTAATATTGCATAAAGTGCTTTTACAATCTTTTGTCTTAAGCCAGAATGTTGAATGGAATTCAAAGGATAAGCATACACCAAAAGCAAAAGCTGAGCTGTTAACTAAAATGGCTTGAATTGGTCATAAATATCCTAGGTCATTTTCAGACTGTATAAGGTAGGCCAAGTCCAGGCAGAAAAGTTTTATGTGCACTCTGGAACATGCACCACTAATTAAAACATTAAAAGGCGCATTCTTTTAATCTAATTAACAGTACTTTATTACTTGTTCTAATAAATACTGTATAACACAACACAACATTTCTGGAAAGGGGCATTGCCTCCTGAATGGTTGTGTAGTGTTATACTTATCAGCACTAGAGATAGCTGTTTCGCAGATTTGAACGCGGATCTGTGGTAGATTTCCGAACCGCGGATCTCACGGATTTTCCAGAATTCCACTTTCCAATTTTTTTCCAAACTGTGTTCGTAAATTTTCGAAAATTCAAGAAATTTCGAAAATGAAAGAAAATTTTAATGATAAATGTAAAAATGATACAGTAACTTACTATAAATGGCCCTGGGACCTGGGAAACGGTCTGGGGGGACAGACAATCAGATTCTTTCTGAAACAATCTGAATGTAACCAATTCTGATTAGTTACAATCAGAATTTTCAGATAGAATCTGATTGGCATACTAACCAATCACATTCTTTTCCTGTCAGAATTGGTTAAATCAGATTCTAATCTGATTGAAACCAATTCTGATTGGTTACAATCAGATTCTTCCAAAAAGCATACCAATCAGATTCTTTCTGAAAGAAAAGAATCCCCCCTGGGTATAAAAGGCAGCTAGACAGGCGCCACTTGGCAGTTTAGTGTTTAGTTTAGTTTTTAGAGTTTAGTCGAGACCAGACAGTGTAGGTGTTGGAGAGAGGTTTTTTGTTTTTTTTTTGAGCTTTCTGTGTGAATTTTAGTGTGGTTGCACTTGTTGTTAACCACTCCTGTATTCACACAATTTTGGACCCAAAAGTCCTTTTAAGGACTAACCCCCCCCCCTATAAGTTTTTTGGACAAATTTAGTGTTAGGCCTTTTAGAGGTCTAGGGGCCCTATTTAAATACACATGGTATTGCAATTTAGCGATACAGTGCTGAACAAGCACAGTAAGAAATTCATGACTAGAGATGGACTAGAACAGAACTTGAACCTGAGCTTTAACAGTTTGAATGGATCCAAAATATTCCGGATTTTGAACTTCCAAACTTTTAATGATTATTAAATGTTTGATAATGATTTTGCGTTCGAATTGATGTTCCTCGACCTTTGCGCTCCATAAACTATACATAAAATTCTTTTTCAATCAGATTTGGTTATAATCAGATTGGTCTGTTCCCCAGACCATTTCTGAGGTCCCAGAGCCATTTACAGAAAGCTACTGTATCATTTTTTAAAATTTTTTCGAAAATTCCTTGAAAACTCGAAAACTCCTTTAAAATTGAAAAATTTCGAACGTGGCTCAAAAATAGAATGTGGAAGCTAGAAAAACAGTGCTATACAGTTCTGGGTATATGTATGTGTTCGCCAGACCATCTCCCAGGTCCCAGAGCCATGTACAGTAAGTTACCATTGCTATTTTACCTTTTTTTGGTGGATATGTGCGGGTTTTTTTCTCCCATTAACTTTAATGGGTTTTTCCACGGGCATTGACGTCATATCATGTATGCACTGAGATCATGTGCGCTTTCTACAAATGGATTTTACCTTTCAAGACCCAGAAAGATGGAGAACTCGTGGGGATGGAGCTCAAGATGCAATTTAAGAAGAAGAGTAAGCCAGCAACATTCAAGGAGTAAAGGTAGGTTATGAGGGGGGAGGGAATATATCAAAAAAGATTAGACACCTTTAGTTTTAAAGCCACAGCTATCCAGTAAGCTAAAGATTTTTAGTACATTTTTTTGTACATATCCTATACATTTTTGTACATATCCTATAAAACAGGCTCTAGTGGCCACATTAGAAACCAAGGAAACTGGGCATTATTTAGGTTTCTAATTTCTATGTTTTCATATTTTTAACACCAATCTCTAAAGTCAGATCAGATCTATAGGGAAATTGTGCAGTAAAGAAATTAAAAATATTAATTTGATATATTTTTATCTTTAACCCCAAATTGATCATTTAGGGAATGATAATAATGATGTTAATAATGATGTTCTAATCATCCTAGAGGATCAAATAAACTTCTTCACAATTAAGTAACCTTTATGATTACCAACTGTGTTTTGTAAGAATGTCCACATATATATTGTAATGTTTAAATGGTCATCTGAAACTGGCATTTCTTTATGTATATGTCTATGCTGCATTTAGAAAGTTTCATCTAATTTTGGCTAATAAATATGCAATGGATGATACAGGTTATTCGGTCATTATAAGATAATAACTATAGACAAAGTTAACAACTGCAATATGAACATGATCTGGTACTAAACAAGAACCTTTGCACTTGTGACTTAGCCCTTGAAGAAATGTATCTAAGATTTATCTGTGTATCTCGTAGCTTAAATTTTCCAAAGAAGTGATGAACTGCAATTGAAAACCATGTCCACCTATTCAGTGTCTTGCTGCTCTCTGTGCTCTGATCTTATGTTAAAAGCCAGCAGAGAAAGAAATTGCTCTAAAGATAATGACACCTTTAGAATGTTAATAGTACAAAACTTTCAAAAGGTAAAAATTATTTCTTAACTGAAGCAGATTTACTTAGTCCATTTTTGCACCTTTGTGGCAGAGAATCACTAGGTTTAAATTACAGCAGCTCTGTCCTTTTCTTTTATATTTCTTAATCCTTAAGGAGCATAGGTTTTCAGTCACAGAACATAAGAAAAGACTTTGTTATCCATTCTCGAGTATGATGATTTGATTTTAGTTTTACTTTTACTTACATCTCACAGTTAAAAGGAAATACTTTGATGGAAAACTAGTTTCATTCATTTACATTTAGCAGGGTGTTTTTCTTTCCATTCCAAAAACAAGTGCAACTAGATAATCATATATACAAAACATTTCAAATGTACTTAATTATAAAAGTTATATGGTTCTTCTACAAAAGACATCTCTCATGTTATTCATTTTTTGTACGAGTCACCTTTTGATATGGACATTGAGACACTGAGACACAGATATGTACCATTTTTTAATCACTTTTATAATTAAGTACATTGGAAATGATTTGTATATATGATTATCTAGTTGCACTTGTTTTTATCATATATGTCTATTGTTATATTATATTGAATGTACTTTCTGGCACTTTATACTGGTACACTTTTTGATTAAAATATATTTATTGTTATTCATGTTATTTATTGCACAAGCACTTTGGATTAGTGAATAATCTCCTCCCTAAAGGGAGGAGTTGAATCACTAGCAGTATTTATTGCCACATATTGGGAGTGTTTGATTATGCACCTGAGGAAGGGGCGTGTCCCCCGAAACGTTGTGCATGTGAGATGGTTGAAGTGAAATAAAAGTTAAAATTGGTTTTGCAGTGTGCATCCTCCCCGTTTTTCTTTCTGAGGTTCCTAAATGTCGGTATATTCAAATATTCAAAAATCCAATGACCGTGACCTTGAATAATCAATACCAAATTCCAAACATTCAATATCGAATGCAGAAAACAATTGTATAATAGCTGCTTGTGAGAAAGGGAATTTTTCTAAGAAGTAACTATTTTATTTCAAACTTCTATATATTGGTATATGTTCCCCAGGCCATGTCCCAGGTAAATATTAATATTAAATATTAATGTCCCAGGTAAATATTATTATTAGACAAAAAATATCTACTACTTTAGATATTTAACGACATCTATATTTACTTATTTACGTAATTATTAATTAATTTCTCAATACTCTTAGGTCTATACACATACCTATATGGATGTTTCTGTTTATGGTTTTAATTGGGTGAAATGTACATAGCTCTATAGATGTATACATTTTTTCTATTCTTGTTTTTCTTTTTTTCTTTGTATTTGCGTTTATAGTTATTCATACCCCTTCCCCTTTGAAAAGGTGGGATCCTGATCATTAAGTGCCTTAATTGTATCCTCCTATTTAAGCTGTGATGTAGCCATTGTATTTGTGTCTCTGACGAAGTGCCATTATCAGGCACGAAACGCGTTAGACATGTATTCATTTGTATAGTTGTATGTGTTAAATAAAGAAGCATTTTATCCACTACCTCCGTGCGAGATTGATCCACAGGATTGCTGCAGCCCGCTTTCTTTTGTCTGTATCTTCGATGAATAACCTCCCAACCGTTATCTGGCTGGGCAGTAAGCGCTAATTACTACAGTACATAATAATACATTACTGTATTATTACAGTAAGCGCCTTTACTATGTGTGTATTGGACATGTAATGATCAATTGAAAAAGTATATCTATAAATAACTATTTGAGTTTTATCTTTCTCTATTTATCCAAAAAAAGGGACTTCTGTGAGTACACAAATTCCGACACATTTTACAATACCTTATTCATTAATCACTATCTATCCATCTATGTATTACTTTTCCAAGCATTCAATATTGTCATTTCCAATGCTATAGGCTCCAGTGAATTATCAACATTTCCAATCTAGCTTGAAAACACGTCTGAACCTGCCAGGTTTTGTTCTGCCGGACATTTGCTAAATAACAAATTAAAATTTACTTTTTCAAGCCAATTTCACCTTAAAATCTCATTTATGTCATAAAATTTTGACTTAAAAAAGAAATTTCAATGCAAAGTTTGAAACGGTTATTTTTTTTGTGACAACATTACAGGACATGTTTTGTGATAATAATCCCTTCAGTATTGGGAATTCTCTATGAGCCATATCTGAAACATTCTCATATTTATTCTTACAAAACAAGTTGCCACCTCTCAATTCGAAGGTTCCATTTGATGACTGTATTAGATCTACAAACATAGACAGTAAAGAAACAACATTAGGAAATAGATAATCAATAGAGTCTACTTATAGCCAAAAAAAGGCTATTGTAAATACCTGTAAATACCTGTGAGTTCCGTGCACACGCACGTGCACGTAACCCACAGGCATTACGGTTTGAGGTTCAAGCAGGAGAGTGCACGGAACTCACAGGTATTACTGTTTGAAGCTTAAGCAGGAGAGTGCACATAACTCACAGGCATTACTGTTTGAAGCTCAAGCAGGAGAGTGCACATAACTCACAGGCATTACAGTTTGAGGCTCAAGCAGGAGAGTACACGTAACTCACAGGCATTACTGTTTGAGGCTCAAGCAGGAGAGTGCACGGAACTCACAGGCATTACTGTTTGAGGCTCAAGCAAGAGAGTGCACGTAACTCACAGGCATAACTGTTTGAGGCTCAAGCAGGAGAGTGCATGGAACTCACAGGCATTACTGTTTGAAGCTCGAGTAGGAGAATGCACGTAACTCACAGGCATTTCTGTTTGAGGCTCAAGCAGGAGAGTGCACGGAAATCACAGGCATTACTGTTTGAGGCTCAAGCAGGAGAAAGCAGAGGAAATCTCAGAGGGGCGGAGCTTAACATTCAGCAAACAAGTAACAAGTTGTCAGCAACTTTTAAGGTACCAAGCAAGGCTTTGGAGGGGCATAGGTAAAAAAAATATATCAACAGTATTTTTAAAGCTGCATATTTCTAAATGAATATAACTTGATTTTACAGTGCACTTATCCTTTAACTCTACTGTATATATCTGTTGTATTCAATTAGATCAACTGGAATTGGCTTTCTCAATTCAGAATTGAGAAAGCCAGTCAGATGACTTGCGAAACTTCTTCAAGAACTAAACTTCAAGTCCAGTTGATCTAATTGAATACAACAGATATACCATGACCTGGATGAACGAGAACCTTCACAAACAAATCTACTGTATATAGACATGCATCTGCCCCTTGCCCGATGGCCATATTAAAATGATACAAACACTCAGCATCCAAAACACATTGCTTGGATCTGATACTATTATGCATCTTTTTTATGGCTTTGTGTACCTAATAAAGTTTTTATACTTTTATTTTAAGAGTAAAAAAGAGTCTTTACTAAATCTTTTAACTAACAGCCTCAGAAAGTATAACACACAGGGAGTACAGCAGATGGGAAGGAGTATGTGTTAACCCTTTACTTCCCCTGCAAACTCTCCATAAATCACAATTTGACAGACAGTAGTTTGCATTTTTCTATCTTTTGACTTTCCATTGGATTGAAACTATTTGCAATTTATAGGATCTGTAGAAAACCTGGAACCTGAAGGAGATTTTTTCCTCAAACTGGGAACATACTGTAGATCCTATCACTTAAAAAAAAGAAAAAAAATCTCATAGTGCACATTAAAACATAATAGGCAAAATTTGGAAATTTTTCACTAATTTATTTTATGGTAAAGCATTCAGATGTTTGATCGCAGGGGCCGACCTGTGGCACTTGACTGTAGGACAAACAGCCTTTTTTTGGCCAAGCATCAATTTGTCTATGGATGTTCGGCTGGGCGACATTGATAATCCACCAGAGCAGATCATCAAAGGCATCCAACAGAACTGGGTAACCGAGCATCCATAAACCAATGATACTTGGCCAATCGTACATCGAGTGTTGGCCTCCGTGGTCACCTGTCTGTATGGACCTTAAGAAGAGAAATTAAAAAAATAAACTTATTGTGTATGAGGAAACGTGTTTGAAATGCTGCATGGGAATGCAAATCATTTCTAAATGCATTCACATTGTTAAAATAAGAATATTAACGAGCTATAACTGATATAAAGCTTGTGATGAAGCAAAATTAACATTGTACGTTGATTAATTGCATTGATTCATTTTGCAGCAGTTTACCAGACTGTCAATTTCCCTTTCAATATTATCTGAAATGATTGTAGTTAAGTGAATTGTCTGGATTATAGAGACTATCATTCTTTTCATTGATTGCACAGACTAAAAGATGCACAATAGAATAATAAATAATGAAAAATGGTTCATTTGCAGTAAAATTAAACAGCATTATTTGGTTGCATACTAAAATAGTATTTAAAATTCCTGTAACATTTTATCACTTTACCGTTATGTCTTTTTTTCAATGGTTTCTTTCTTATTAGCAAGACAGTGGCTATTAAAACGAAGAAATTAATGTTATTATTGTCATTAAATGGACATTTTTCTGACCTGTTATTGGTTTTACAGAAAGCAAATAATATGAACAACTTTACAGAGTTTTAAGAGATTATCACTTTTTGATTGGTGACAAAAAGGTTTTCACAACGGGCACTGTTCCATCAATGCATGTGGAATACATTAGACTTAATAAAAGTATGCTGTGGGTACACATATTTGTGTTGTCAGTACATTATACTATAATAATAGCCTTTTTCATACATGGGATTTTTGAAAATGTATTATTGCTCATTAGGGATGGATTAGAACTCGAACCAAATTTCAAGTCGGATTTTATGAGTTCATACGAACTCAGACATTTTCAGACTCTTCAAACTACGAACTTTTAGACCTTTGAACTTGCAGACTTTTTCCCGATAATTATTTGAGGATTCTCAAATTTTCAAATCAATAACCTTCAACTTTAGCGCTCCATAACCCTCCAATGTGGCATTCAGTAACCCTCGAATTCAGCACTAACCCTCAACTTAAGCGCTCCATAACCCTCCAATGTGGCATTCAGTAACCCTCGAATTCAGCACTAACCCTCAACTTTAGCGCTCCATAACCCTCCAATGTGGCATTCAGTAACCCTCGAATTCAGCACTAACCCTCAACTTTAGCTCTCCATAACCCTTGAATGCAGTGTTCGCTAACCCTTAAGTTTGCCAGCAACCCTTGAATGTGGCATTCGCTAACCCTCAAATTTGGTGATAACCCTCGAATGTGGTGTTCACTAACCCTTTGAGGTGATCAATTTCGGTAACCATTGAAAATTCAGCCCAATCATGAGGAAAGTTATGGTGACATCTACATGTTCCTCAGACCATTTGCCAGGTCCCAGAGCCATGTACAGTACCAGTTACATAGTTACTATTTTAATTGTATAATTTTTGAACTATTTGTCTCCATTGACTTTAATGGGTCTGATTACAAACTATCGAACTTTCACTGGCCCTAAAAAATGTATTGGAATTCAGAAAATCTGATTTGTACCTCATTAAAAAAGGATTTTTTGTTTTTTTCAACTGCAATTTCCAACTGCAAATAAGATGTTAATTTTACAATTTTGAAAACCAGGGCTCATACCTAGTGATAACATTGTGATTTAAACTTTACAATACTGATATGCAAATATGAAAAAGGAAAAAAATCACAGTGCGTTACTAAAATTACACATGGTAAAATATTGTGAAAGGATCCATGTCATAATTACATTCACTTTTGGACAAAAAGCAGTTGAACACCAATAGACAAAAGGTATCAATGGGAACTTGACAGAGGCATTTTTTCACATACAAATAGTTTTTCAAGCTGCAGGAAAGGTTATTGTGCAATAATAACTCTTTGATGCTGGACAGCAATCAAATGCTGCAAATGTTAACTTCTGTCAGGGGCGCCAGGACCATGAGGCAGGTTAAAAATCAAGAGGTATTATTGTCTCCATTCAACACATCTCTAAGGCACCACACTCCTGGGCATTTTTTCGGTAAAACATTGCATCAGTAATCAAGTAATAAGCACATTAATAAAGAATCAGCTTTGTATAGAATCAATCATTGGTTTACATGTGTTATGTGTTTAATTTATTTTTGATCATGTATGTACACAAGTCATACAAGGGGATAAATACATAGATAATTCAGTATATAAATATATAAATGATAGAAATATAAGTGATAGAGCTTTGCCACAAAAGGGAAAGGAGGTCCCTTCCCAGTAGAACTTACAATCTAGTTAGGTGGGTAGCATACAAATACAATGGAATGGGTATAAGTGCTAGAGGGAAACTTATACAGTGCAAATAGAACAATCATATACTCTGCTGGTTACCAGATAGTTAGGATGTAAGGCTAGATTAGGTTTCAGTATGTAGAGAGAGGGGAATAGAATTCCAGAGGATGGGAACCACAAGAGAGAAAGGTTTAAGGCGAGAGGAAGCAGTACGAGTGGGGAGTCTGTACAGGAGATGGTTCTGTGATGAGCGGAGGATATGGGCAGAATTCGAACTCGAACCCAAGTTCGAGCTGAACTATTCGAGTTCCAACGGACTCGGACTTCTTAAATTATCCCGGACCAAGATTTTCGAGATTTTCCGGACTTTTGACAATTATCGAATGTTCGAACATTCGAGGCAAGAGAAAATGTGAGTAAAATGTCTATTATACCTATTCGCGAGTAAATATCGAATCCATGAGTAAAATGTCTATTATACCTATACGCAAGCATCGAATCCACGAGTAAAATGGCTATTATACCTATTTGCAAGCATCGAATCGGTGAGTAAAATGTCTAATATACCTATTCGCGAGTAAATATCGAATCCGCGAGTAAAATATCTATTATACCTATACGTGAGCATGGAATCCACGAGTAAAATGTCTATTATACCTATTCGCGAGTAAATATCGAATCTGCGAATAAAATGTCTATTATCCCTATACGCAAGTAAATATTGAATCCGTGAGTAAAATGTCTATTATACCTACACGCGAGCATCGAATCCACGAGTAAAATGTCTATAATACCTATTCATGAGTAAATATTGAATCTGTGAGCAAAATGTCTATGTCTATACGCGAGCATCGAATCCGTTAGTGAAATGTCTATTATACCTATTTGCGAGTAAATATCGAATCCGCAAGTAAAATGTCTATTATACCTATACGCGAGCATCGAATCCATGAGTAAAATGCCCATTATACCTATACGCGAGCATCGAATCCACGAGTAAAATGTCTATTATACCTATACGCGAGCATCGAATCCATGAGTAAAATGTCTATTATACCTATAAGCAAGCATCGAATCCGTGAGTAAAATTCCTATTATACCTATACGCGAGCATCGAATCCATGAGTAAAATGTCTATTATACCTAAACACGAGCATCGAATCCGCAAGTAAAATGTCTATTATACCTATACGCGAGCATCGAATCCGCGAGTAAAATGTCTATTATACCTATTCGCGAGTAAATATCGAATCCGCGAATAAAATGTCTATTATACCTATGCGTGAGTAAATATCGAATCCGCAAGTAAAATGTCTATTATACCTATACGCAAGCATTGAATCCATGAATAAAGTGTCTATTTTACCTATACGCGAGCATAGAATCCATGAGTAAAATGTCTATTATACCTATACGCGAGCATCGAATCCGCGATTAAAATGTCTATTATACCTATACGCGAGCATCGAATCCATGAGTAAAAAGTCTATTATACCTATACGCGAGCATCGAATCTATGAGTAAAATGTCTATTATACCTATTCGCGAGTAAATATTGAATCCGTGAGTAAAATGTCAATTATACCTATACGATACAGAGCATCGAATCCACGAGTAAAATGTCTATTATAACCTATTCACAAGTAAATATGAATTTGTGAGTAAAATTTCTATTAATACCTATACGCGAGCATCGAATCCATGAGTAAAATGTCTATTATCCTATAGCAAGCATTGAATCCGTGAGTAAAATCCTATTATACCTATACGCGAGCATCGAATCCATGAGTAAATGTCTATTATACCTAAACACAGCATCGAATCCGCAAGTAAAATGTCTATTATACCTATACGCGAGCATCGAATCCGCGAGTAAAATGTCTATTATACCTATTCGCGAGTAAATTCGAATCCGCGAATAAAATGTCTATTATACCTATTCGTGAGTAAATATCGAATCCGCAAGTAAAATGTCTATTATACCTATACGAAGCATTGAATCCATGAATAAAGTGTCTATTTTACCTATACGCGAGCATAGAATCCATGAGTAAAATGTCTATTATACCATAACGCGAGCATCGAATCCGCGATTAAAATGTCTATTATACCTATACCCGAGCATCGAATCCATGAGTAAAAAGTCTATTATACCTATACGCGAGCACGAATCTATGAGTAAAATGTCTATTATACCTATTCGCGAGTAAATATTGAATCCGTGAGTAAAATGTCTTTATACCTATACGCGAGCATCGAATCCACGAGTAAAATGTCTATTATACCTATTCACGGTAAATATTGAATTTGTGAGTAAAATGTCTATTATACCTATACGCGAGCATCGAATCCATGAGTAAAATGCCCATTATACCTATACGCAGCATCAAATCCATGAGTAAAATGTCTATTATACCTATACGCGACATCGAATCCATGAGTAAAATGTCTATTATACCTATACGCGAGCATCGAATCCATGAGTAAAATGTCTATTATACCTATACACGAGCATCAATCACGAGTAAATGTCTATTATACCTATACGCAGCACGAATCCATGAGTAAAATGTCTATTATACCTATTCCGGAGTAAATATCGAATCCGCGAATAAAATGTCTATATACCTATTCGTGAGTAAATATCGAATCCGCAAGTAAAATGTCTTTATACCTATACGCAAGCATCGAATCCATGAGTAAAATGTTTATTTTACCTATACGCGAGCATCGAATCCATGAGAAAATGTCTATTATACCTATACGCGAGCATCGAATTCGCGAGTAAAATGTCTATTATACCTATACGCGAGCATCGAATCCATAGTAAATGTCTATTATACCTATACGTGAGCATCGAATCTATGAGTAAATGTCTATTATACCTATTCGCGAGTAAATATGAATGTGCAAGTAAAATGCCTATTATCCCTATACGCGAGTAAATATGAATCCGTGAGTAAAATGCAATTATACCTACACGCGAGCATCGAATCCGCAAGTAAAATGTCTATTATACCTATTCACGAGTAAATATTAATTTGTGAGTAAAATGTCTATTATACCTATACGCGAGCATCGAATCCGCGAGTAAAATGTCTATTATACCTATTTGCGAGTAAATATCGAATCCGCAAGTAAAATTTCTACATACCTATACACGAGCATTGAATCCACAAGTAAAATGTCTATTATACCTGTACGCGAGCATCGAATCCGCAAGTAAAATGTCTATTATACCTATACGCGAGCATCGAATCCGCGAGTAAAATGTCATTATACCTATTCGCCAGTAAATATCGAATCCGTAATAAAATGTCTATTATACCTATTCGTGAGTAAATATCGAATCCGCAAGTAAAATGTCTATTATACCTATACGCGAGCATTGAATCCATGAGTAAAGTGTCTATTTTACCAATACGCGAGCATAGAATCCATGGGTAAAATGTCTATTATACCTATACGCAGCATCGTCCGCGATTAAAAGTCTATATACCTATACGCGAGCATCGAATCCATGAGTAAAAAGTCTATTATACCTATACGCGAGCATCGAATCTATGAGTAAAATGTCTATTATACCTATTCGCGAGTAAATATGAATTCGTGAGTAAATGTCAATTATACCTATACGCGAGCATCGAATCCACGAGTAAAATGTCTATTATACCTATTCACGAGTAAATATTGAATTTGAGTAAAATGTCTATTATACTATACACGACATCGAATCCATGAGTAAATGCCCATTAACCTATACGCGAGCATCAAATCCATGAGTAAAATGTCTATTATACCTATAGCAAGCATCAAATCCAGAGTAAAATGTCTATTTACCTATACGCGAGCATCGAATCCATGAGTAAAATGTCTATTATACCTATACGCGAGCATCGAATCCATTAGTAAAATGTCTATTATACCTATCCACGAGCATCGAATCTATGAGTAAAATGTCTATTAACCTATACGCGAGCATCGAATCCATGAGTAAAATGTCTATTACCTATTCGATCAAATATCGAATCCGCGAATAAAATGTCTATTAACCTATTGTGAGTAAATACGAATCCGCAAGTAAATGTCTATATACCTAACGCAAGCATCGAATCATGAGTAAATGTCTATTATACCTATACGCGAGCATCGAATCCATGAGTAAAATGTCTATTATACCTATACGCGAGCATCGAATTCGCGAGTAAAATGTCTATTATACCTATACGCGAGCATCGAATCCATGAGTAAAATGTCTATTATACCTATACGCGAGCATCGAATCCATGAGTAAATGTCTATTATACCTATTCGCGAGTAAATATTGAATGTGCAAGTAAAATGCCTATTATCCCTATACGCGAGTAAATATTGAATCCGTGAGTAAATGTCAATTATACCTATACGCGAGCATCGAATCCGCAAGTAAAATGTCTATTTACCTATACGCGAGCATCGAATCCATGAGTAAATGTCTATTATACCTATTCGCGAGTAAATATCGAATCCGCGAATAAAATGCTATTATACCTATTCGTGAGTAATATCGAATCCGCAAGTAAAATGTCTATATACCTATACGCAAGCTTTGAATCCATGAGTAAAATGTTATTTTACCTATACGCGAGCATCGAATCCATGAGTAAAATGTCTATTATACCTATACGCGAGCATCGAATTCGCGAGTAAAATGTCTATTATACCTATACGCGAGCATCGAATCCATGAGTAAAATGTCTTTATACCTATACGTGAGCAGTCGAATCCATGAGTAAAATGTCTATTATACTTATACGCGTGCATCGATTTCATGAGTAAAATGTCTATTATACCTATTCGCGATCATCGAATCCGCGAGTAAAAAGTCTATTATACCTATTTGCAAGTAAATATCGAATCCGCAAGTAAATATCTATTATACCTATACGCGAGCATCGAATCCATGAGTAAAAGTCTATTATACCTATTTGGGAGGAAATATCGAATCCGCAAGTAAATGTCTATTATACCTATACGCGAGCATCGAATTCGCGAGTAAAATGTCTATTATACCTATACGCGAGCATCGAATCCATGAGTAAAATGTCTATTATACCTATACGTGAGCATCGAATCCATGAGTAAAATGTCTATTATACTTATACCGTGCATCGATTTCATGAGTAAAATGTCTATTATACCTATTCGCGATCATCGAATCCGCGAGTAAAAAGTCTATTATACCTATTTGCAAGTAAATATCGAATCCGCAAGTAAAATATCTATTATACCTATACGCGAGCATCGAATCCATGAGTAAAATGTCTATTATACCTATTTGGGAGAAATATCGATCCGCAAGTAAAATGTCTATTATACTATACGCGAGACATTGAATCCGCGACTAAAATGTCTATTATACCTATTCATGTGTAAATATTGAACGTGAGTAAAATGTCTATTATACCTTACGCGACATTGAATCTGCGAGTAAAATGTCTATTATACCTATTCGCGAGTTAATATCGAATCCGCAAGTAAAATGTCTATCATACCTACACGCGAGCATCGAATCCGCGAGTAAAATGTCTATTATACCTATCATGAGTAATATTGAATCTGTGAGTAAAATGTCTATTAAACCTATACGCGAGTTAATATCGAATCCGCAAGTAAAATGTCTATTATACCTATGCGCGAGCATAAATCCATGAGTAAAATGTCTATTATATCTATTCACACCATTGAATCTGCGAGTAAAAATGTCTATTATACCTATTTGCGAGTAATTACCAAAACCGCAAGTAAAATACTATTATACCATCGAATCCATGAGTAAAATTCCCATTATACCTATACGTGAGCATCGAATCCATGAGTAAAATGTCCATTATACCTATACACGTGCATCGAATCCACGAGTAAAATGTCTATTATACCTATTCACGAGCATCGAATCCATGAGTAAAATGTCCATTATCCTATACACGAGCATCGATCCACAAGTAAATGTCTATTATACCTATACTGAGCATCGAATCCATGAGTAAAATGTCCATTATGCCTATAACGAGCATCGAATCCCCGAGTAAAATGCCTATTATACCTATACACGAGCATCGAATCCATGAGTAAAATGTCCATTATACCAATACGTGAGCATCAAATCCACAAGTAAAATGCATATTATACCTACGCGAACATCAAATTCGTGAGTAAAATGTCTATTATACCAATACGCAGAAAATTCACATTATCGAATCCGCGAGTCGTTGGGATAATTATCAAGTGTTCAAATGCGAGAGCTCGAAAGTAGCGTGTGAGAGTAAAATTCGTTTTTTCGAAAGTCCTGGATATTTTTACGTGTTCCGCAGACCATTCCCCAGGTCCCAGAGCCATTTACATTAAGTTACAATTAATATTTTAATTGTATTCCATTCGAAGTTTTCGACTTTTTTGACTCTCATTAACTTTAATGGGTCGTTTTCGAACTTTCAACTTTCCATATGTTCGAAAGTTCGAAAACGGACTGAAAATTCGGCATCTCTAATAAGAAGAAGCAGTAGAGTGAAGGGATTAAAGGGTAGGAGAAGGATTTTGTATACAATGCACTGTTTAAGGGGGAGCCGGTTGTTGTCCGTACAAAGGAGATTTGGGATCCTTGTATGTATATGTTTGTACAATTTTCTATAAAGTGCCACTTGGTACGCAGCGCTGTACATTATAAATACAAAGTATACAAACAAGGGGATAAGTGCAAGCCATTATGAAGATAGATAAAATTATCTTAAATACAATTTTATACTCGGTTAAGAAAGCACATATATCATATATATATAAATTCTGTATAATTGATATAATGTCAACATGCCTTGATACATTAGGAATGAGATCCCTGCCCCAAGAGCTTACAATCTAAGTATTTTTTTAAAATATTGTTATTATACAGCGAAACAATACGTGTGGCAGAGGTAAGTATAGACTGAAGGGGAGAGAGGTGTGAAGCAGGAAGACCAGTAAGTAGTAGGTTGCAATAGTCCAGGCGCGATTGGATGAGAGCATGCATAAGCATAGCAGTGGTTGGAAAGAAGGAACCTTCCTTGTGAAGGAAAAAGCAGCGTTTTTACAACATAGTTAATACAGTTAGAAAAGTAGACAGAGGAGTCAATAATTACCCCTGGCAGCGTGCCGATTGGATGGGGAACATGGGGGTATTGTCAACAGAAATAGAGAAAGATGGGACAGATTATGTTTAGTAGGGAAAATTACATTCAGTTTTGAAAGATTTAATTTGAGGTAGCGTTGAGACATCCAGGAGGAGATGGCAAGGAAGGGAGGCAGTCTGAGATACATTATTGGATGTCGGAGTTAGCATAGGTGTGGACAAGTAGACTTGTGTATCATCTAGAATAGAATAGAAAAGTGACCAGTTTGATCTAACAAGTCAACGAAGATGCAAAATGATGGAAGATAGTTATGGCTAGTCTAGGAAAGGGGACCCATGCCCGTAACAATATTATTAGATAATACATGGTATAGTCAGATAATTGCTTTTTTTCAGACATGACAAGCAAAACAACAACGTCCGTTTTACAAACACGATGTAAAATAAGGACCCAGGCATAATATACCAAGCGGTATCAGAATTTTGCAACCAATTACATAATACAGTAATGGTCAGGCAACAGAACATAATTGGGCTTGTTCAATAAAAGGTACAAATATTTGCCTCTTAATCTTAATATTTGATCCTAATCTGCAGCACCAATCATATATTTCCTATTTAGTTGTCTAATGAAGCTAGAAAATATCTGATAACATTGGATTGGTGGGCATCACGGTGGCTGAAGTCCTGAGTTCGATTCCACCTTGGACACATTTGCAAAGAGTTTGTATGTTTTCCCCGTTCTTGCGTGGGTTTCATCCTGGTACTCTGGTTCTCCCACAATCATAAAGACATGCTGATAGGTTGTATGTTTCAAATAAATGTACTTAGATTGTAAGCTCTTTGGGGCAGGGCCTGATGTGAATGAATACATGTAAATGTAAAGTGATACGGAAGATGCTGGCACTTTAAATCCACAACAATAATAATAGATTAATAGTACAGGCAAACCTCCTACTTAATAAGCCCCTTGTGACGCAATCAGAACACTATCACTAAGTACCATAAGCTTGTGACTGGGGTATAGCACAACATTGCTATAATGCATACCAACCCTTTATATACTATATTAACCATAACTATTTGGAAACACAAACATCCGAACCACATTTAGAACAAAAACAAACAACACAATGATCTTTCCTACGCTTAAAAGATAATCAGCCTTTCTGTAATCCTATCACCGTTTCTGCAGATCTTTATAATTATTGACTGAATAAATCTTCTTTGCATCTCCCGCTCACTGTGATATTGTGTTTAGTAAAAAGAGAAATATCAGCAAAATTGTGATGATGCAAAAAAAATCCAACTAGTTATCTTTGCCAGCGCTATTTACAGCATACAGGTAATTGGATGGTCTAAGATGATTGAGGCCTTTCTACTATCTGTTTCCGCTTCATTATATAATGTAGATATACTGCTCTGAAAAACTACAGTAAAAGAAATATTTGTCTTCAAGCAAATCCTCACAGCAAAGCAATACTTTCTGATATCCTTACCACAGGGGAGATCTGGAAAAAAAATGTTCCCGTTTTTACACCTTGAAGCAATAGATTTTCATTACATTGGTAAAATGCCAAAGGAATTTGCAATTTCACATGTCTCTAATATATTTATACCTATCCTGCATATTCATTTTTAAAAACAAACAAACAAAGGATTCAGAGTGTAATTGTCGTAAGGAATTGATGTAAAGATGTAAAGATCAGCAGAATGTACACACCAGTCGGAACATTTTTATTTAATTTAATGTCTGAGGTCCAAAATTTACGAATAGCAGTGGCATAACTAGAAATCATTTGGCCCCCCAGGAAAACTATAACAGGGGCCCTATCCCTGCTTTCTCTATAATAGTTTTCTGGGAGGAGACTGTTGCTGGGGTGCTCCACTGGTAGTACGCCCTGATCATTTAGCATAGAAATCTTGTGCATGAAAATTAAAATTAGCAGAGTTAAATGATTGACTGTTTGTACTCAGTTTATCTAATTTGTCTAAATTTATTATATAACTAGAGATCGACAGACGAGACCACACGATCCAACACGGAAACCCTCGGCTCAGAAATCCGAAAGATCCATCCGAATCCGGACGGATCCTCCAGATTTCGGGCCATTGGAAGATATTTTCGTTAATTTTCTAAAATAGCCTTGAACATTCGAAAATCTTTGAAAACACAATCGAAAATTTTGAAAATGGTCTCCAATTGTATTTTCGGTAATTTTTGAACATTCAAGGCTATTTTACAAAATTATTGAAAACAGCCTCGTACTTTTGAAAATTATCAAAAATTCGTTCTGGTTTCGATATTCAGATCTTTGGGATTTTCCCAATCCGAAATCCGAAAACGGAACGAAACTAGTGAGTTTCGGCCATCTGTATATATAACCACAATATTATTATATTATTATTTATATATATATATTATATATATATATATTATATATATATATGAGTGCTGGTCTGAAGGACTCAGAGAAGCATGCAGAAACTTTCTTTAAAACAGTTCATAAAGGAATAAGGCAAGTTATTTTATAGATGTATAACAGTGCTTAGCTTGAGGCATGAAGTCCTTGCAATTGGGTGAAAATCCACCAAAAAGGGTAGATGCTTCAACCAAATACAAATGCCGATATTCAATCACATAGCAATAAAACCACAATGGGTAAAGCTAATCTCCTATTCTAGACAAAAATTAGTTGTAATGGGGGGTTTACAATCTAAGCTTATAACACTGTGCTGGTGGTTTGAGATGCAGGACCATGCTTAGTGACCTAGAGTTGGCAGTATTTAGCAATCTGATGGCTTAATATCCCCAAAATTTGGTGGTAATACATGGTTCTTAATAAAATGCTGAGTTACTCTCTATGATTTTCTGTGTACTACATCAAAATCTGATTTTTTAGAGACTAGAGTAATAACCGAACTAGGCTGGATTAAATTTGAATTGTTTTTAATCTAAACACACATGTATGGTCTTCTAATGGCCAGAATGTTAAAAGATAACTCCACCCTCATAATATCACCTTTTAGAAGAATGTCCCCTTTAAAATTTCTGGAGCTATCCTACCTTGTCCTCTTGAATCAATAGCCTTTTCCTGCTAGGATGCTATGTGAGCAATTAAGTAATCTGAGCATGTTCAGTGGAGGCATAATCCACTGAACATGATTTGGAAGAACATAATTTGAACACTCACCATAATTTCTCACAGGCTGCAGCCAAAGATGTGATCCAGGCTCATTTTGAAGGAAAGACTACAGGCTTTTATTTAATATGACTTTCTTGGAGACCACAGTTGCCCTTTAAGTGTTGATGTATATATATCAAATTTAATAACAAACAATCTAATTTTAGATTTATGAAAAATGGTGGTATAACAAGATCCACTTTTGAGTGGAGTTCATGGTATGGCTACAACTATTTAAAAACTTGCAAAAGAGAATGAAGTTAATTATTTATTAATTAAAAATCAAACTCAAAGTTGCTAACCAGTGTGTGTCTTGTTTTGACCCAACTTTGTCCAGTTAAACTTAGATCACGTATGCACCAGGGTTCATATCACCACATTCCAAGAAACGACTGGAAGTTTTGATGCAGTGGTAGCCATTTTTTTGCAACAAAACAGTAAAAATGTGAACAACTCAACAAGGTTTGTCAGTTGAAACTATGGCAAGCTAGTTAAATAGTCTAACATTTTGAAAAAGACCCCTGAGTGCCCCTTTATTTCTTTCTTATACTTCAGTTCCACTAAGGGTCTCACCACGGCTAGGAAACACTTTTTTGTGTGTGCCACACTCTACAGTTGAATTATATTACAGGCAAAACATTCATGCAAGAATTAGCAACATTTCATGGATTTGCAGATTTCTACATGAAAATTCTGTATCCCAGAGACAACTTGTATTATCCAAAAACACTGGTGCATTTCATAACAAGACATTCTATGAAGAAGAAACTACTGTAGCAGGAAATGGGCTAGAAATATTCTCCTCTAGTCACTATGGTTTCGTATTTTCTCTGTGTTATTAGTAAATCTCTACTGTTTTTACTTTACTCCTTTGCTTTTAGCTCGCAAGTGAAAACAATATACATAGTTTGAAAATGATGTGTGGGGGTTGTATATACATTTAGAAAATATCAGCTATCAAAGTAATGACAGACAGACACACAGATACAAGCAGACAGATAGGTGATCATAGTAAAAAAAATTACTAATCATTAGCTAGCTAGGTGGATAATAGATAATTATTATATTATAGATTATATAGGGCCAACATCTTCTGTGGTGCTTATAATAGAAGCTAAAAAGATAGGTGATAAATAGATTGATAGAATAAATCAATAGAATTGATTGATGATAGATAGATAGATAGATAGATAGATAGATAGATAGATAGATAGATAGATAGATAGATACTTGATAAAGGTCGTAATTAGAGATGTGAATGAGTTTCATTTTTGAATTCTGTTGAGTTTCGTTTTCGAATTTTCGAAAGTTCGAGTTTCGATTTTCAAAAAATTGTCTACTTTCGATTTTCGAAAATCGTCTACTTTCAATTTTTGATTTTTGAAAATCGTCTACTTTCGATTTTCAATAATTATCTACTTTCTATTTGGATAATTATCTACTTTCGATTTCCGAAAATTATCTACTTTCGAATTTCGATTTTCAATAAAATTAGAAAATTTAAAAAATTCGGGTTCTGTGAAATACGGGAGTTCCGAAAGTTTAGTTGGGACTTCGAAACCTTCAGATTCGATTCGAACCTGGGTTCTAATCGAACCCACATTACATCTCCAGTCCTAATAGAAGACTGAAACATTGCTGTCTGTATAACTGTACAATGTTTTTATTACACTGTAATAAAAACATTTGTTGCAAGAGCGCTTTGCAATTATACTAGATTTGATATGGTATCAGTCTAGCATAAGCACCTGGACATCCAAGAATTGCATTGAAACGTGTACACATATGGACAATTAGATAGATAGATAGATAGATAGATAGATAGATGACAGACAGACAGACAGACATTACATAGATTGTAGATTATAAAACACAGATATATATGTAAACACAAACATTTTTTCCCAGCCTTGTTTTGTTCGACAAAATAAACTGTTTTTATTTCAGTTTTGTAACAAATATCATCTGACCTTAATTTCTGCCTATAAGAAACTTTAAGTGACATAACCCTGAACCAACATGTAGCGCTCTGATGTTCAGCTCCAGAGTGAAAAAAGCTGTGATTATTAGTCTTCGTGTGGATCTTGCAGATTGCACTGATGATCAATGAGTTTAATCTTGCCCCCCCCCCCTTGCTTGCCAGTAGAGCACCCACAACCGCAGGCAGTTTAAGGCAGCCTGAAAATCTCTTACATCTGGAAAAGCAATAATTCATGGGATTTCACTTGACAGCCATGACAGGCAGCAGGACAGCCAGAACAACTGTCTCTTATGTTGTGCTATTTGCAAAAAGTCAAGAGAGGAGGAGCAGTCAACGGGACCACATCCTTCTTTTAGCATATGCTAGAGGATGAAATGCTTTTATTTTCTGCCAGATGCTTCATGATAGGCCCTAAATATTACATAGACAGTAGCTATCACTTCCATACAAATTCCTTGCTGTCTGCTTAGCTGCAAAGCATAGGAAGGTCTATTGTCTGCCAAAGGGTCATGGTTCAGTTTTCAAAGATTTTATTTAGAGAGATTTCACATACTGCATTTTGATTTATGGACATTTGCACACCCTGCTGTTCCTAAATATGATACCATCATCTAGTGGATTATTTGGTGAATGTATATGGGATTGAACAGTAACTTTCAGAGGGAGATCATGAATGAACAGCAAAGTAGCAGAATTTACTGTGGCGCAGTTTGTGCTGTCAGGCTCCAGCCGTGTTTTTATGATTTCTCTAGAAGCAGAAATAACATTGTCCTTTAATGGGTCTCTTTATGTGTAGGCAGCAGGAGCTACCTGGTCTCTCAACAATAGCTGGTGCATTGGTTTGCCTCATTTCACATGGAAGTAATGCCTACAAATTAGTATTTCTGCCTTTTCTCGCTTTCGGGGGGAAAAATAAAAAAAAAAAAGCCCAAAAACGATTCAGATGCTAATGTTCACAAGGTTTGAATTCTTTTCCACATCTTTCATCAGGCAGTGACAGCAGAAACACTTAACCAAAAATGGTCAAAAGCCTCTAATGAACATTATACTTATTAGGTTCCCTGTCTACCTTATCCCTGATGACTGCAGGCTGAGACATGACATCAATTGATTCCTTAACACTTTGTTATGTGGAAATCATGAAATAAATAGGTGGCTTCAATAAATAATATTTTATTTCTTTATATGTAGAAATGTTTACAAACGGGCAGAACTGCCATGGCTTCTAGAGGTTTAGGATCCCTATTTAATATAGGAGCATTAAGGTATTAAAGCACAGTCACCTTCTTATTGTTTGGCTCACTACCATCAACTATTTCTACCCGTTATTATAGTCAATAAATGTTCCCCGATTATGTGAGCTTTAATAGGCCACATGATGCAATGCATCTTTATATCAGTAGCTTTATTGGTTGATAGTCTGCCATTAGATAGACTGCCAACCAATGTTGACCCTATCTAGGAAGATAGGATCAAAACTGACCTGTGTGTATGCCTTGTAAGATTCTCATTAATTCAGGTTATAGTATATCTGTGGTACTCAGTTAAGGTTCATACCACGTGTGATTGTGGGTCCCCCCCAACACACTATGTGTACGACCGTTCGTTTTGCCGATGATCGGCCTGTGTATGGGCACTTTATCCCCGTTCGGTCGGGGATTGTGCCCAACCGACCGGCAGATCTCCGAATGATAAAGGCGATAAAGGGACTATCACGGGCCGACTATCAGCCAAACTTAAGTTAGTTCGTACACACCGCGCGTCACGGGTCAGGACCCCAGATTGAAGTTAGGCCTGTTGTACTAGCTCTGTCTGTCTGTCTATCTATTACTATCTATCTATCCCTATGCCCATATGCTGCATCATTCTATTTTAATTCCCCTATTGTCTCTGGCTCTCATTGATCAGCCTCACAGTCTCCCACTTTTTCTGTTTGTCTACACTACATAACTACTCTATATCCCATGAGCAACTAGATACTTGATAACACTAACATCAGTTAAAAAACAGTTTTCCGACGCTATTGTTTCACTAAAATTATTTCAGTTAACAAATGTTTTATAAAAGAATATCACCCCCTGTTGTATATCAAGCAGACAGCAAATATTTTAAATATTTTTATTAAATGAGACAACTGCTGTATGCCAAAGAAAAACAATCTTCTTGCCAAGCTACACATTGTTAACCTAAAATGTGTTCCATGTGGAAACAGAAAGACTGTATGAAGAGAAGGCTGGCAAACTCCATTCAGTTGGCACTGTGCCTGCCATCTACACATTTTGGCTTCCAGATTACAGCTACAATTGGAAACACTGGGCAGTTCTTTTTATTTTGTCCTTTTTTTTTCAACTCCCATTTCCAAGCTTGGCAATAAATTTGCCTCTTTCTCCGTGCAACATGGAAAGAAGAAATCCTTGCACATCAGATAACTTAAGGTGTCCATGGCGACAAATGCATTTTATTTATTTAAAATATTCCAGAAGGAGAAATACATTGAGATGAATATCTCGTTTCCAAGTATGTTCTGGGTTATATTACAGAGACAATGCACAGACAGACATTTCTGTAAACTGAATCAACAGATACAGGCAGCATTAAATGAGACAGGATCTAAAAAAAAAAACCTTAACATAAATGCAGCAATGCGAGTCCTGATGAAGGTTCAGTTATTACTAAATCCTATCAAATGGTTTTTACAGTCAATGGGGTGGTGTACTTGGACATTAGTCAGAATCAATTGTCAATATAGCTTTGTGTATTGAAGCATTAGAGCAGGCTAAATTTGATAATCATCTAAATAACCACCACCCCATTTTTCTTTTGTTTCTGTCTATGAAGCGTTTGGTTAGGTGGTAAATGGCCAGGCTCGTGGGGGCAAAGTGTGGCTGCATTCAATGAATTAGGGAGATTTGATAGCTATGTTTTTTGTGACAGTCAGACCATTGTGATAATATTTACAAATGTATGGTAGTAATATATAATATGAGACGGGTTACACATTTTTCATACTGATATGTTGAGATTTGCTAAATGACATTATGTGTACGTGAACGTACATTTAATGACTACAATGACCAGCATGCTATTCTGATATATCGCTGATACCTGAACTTTTCCAATAGCTGTATCTTTCACCTCCAGAGTGGCTTATAGACCAGATACATAGTTGCAGGTGGTGGTGGTAATTTTCTAGCCCCTCCCCAGCCTATCCCCACCTGCCAGAGCTGTCAAGGGTACTACAGGGTAAACTGCCCTCAACCTCTCGTAATTAAGTCTAAGGCTGGGTACACACCAGCCAATATATTCACGTCTTTTCGGTCAAAAATATTGGCTGGTGTGGGGCGGGTGGCCGTGAACGGCATCGATCATTCGTTTGTCTAGATCGGATGAACGAACGAAAATCGGGCATGTTGGAAAATTCCAATTGATCGTGCGGTTCCCTATGGGAATGCACGATCGCTCATAGCGAGCGCTCAGTCGGGACGAAAAGTCCCTCTGTGTGTACCCAGCCTAAGCAATTTTATAGTGACTAACTTGGGGGCTATCAAATCAGAATTGCCAGAAGTACAGGTGAAGTCTCCACCTTTCTTTGGATTTCAGATATGACAGCTATTAAAAATTCTAGAATCCATTCAGACTCAGAGATATTTTAGTCTTTATTGGTAAAGCTGGATCACCACAGTAACGGCAAAGAACAACAATCATTCGATGTGGCTTCGGAACGATATCGAATCCGCAAGTAAAATGTCTATTATACCTATACGCGAGCATTGAATCCGCGACTAAAATGTCTATTATACCTATTCATGTGTAAATATTGAATCTGTGAGTAAAATGTCTATTATACCTATACGCGAGCATTGAATCTGCGAGTAAAATGTCTATTATACCTATTCGCGAGTTAATATCGAATCCGCAAGTAAAATGTCTATCATACCTACACGCGAGCATCGAATCCGCGAGTAAAATGTCTATTATACCTATTCATGAGTAAATATTGAATCTGTGAGTAAAATGTCTATTAAACCTATACGCGAGTTAATATCGAATCCGCAAGTAAAATGTCTATTATACCTATGCGCGAGCATAAATCCATGAGTAAAATGTCTATTATATCTATTCACAAGCATTGAATCTGCGAGTAAAAATGTCTATTATACCTATTTGCGAGTAATTACCAAAACCGCAAGTAAAATATCTATTATACCATCGAATCCATGAGTAAAATTCCCATTATACCTATACGTGAGCATCGAATCCATGAGTAAAATGTCCATTATACCTATACACGTGCATCGAATCCACGAGTAAAATGTCTATTATACCTATTCACGAGCATCGAATCCATGAGTAAAATGTCCATTATACCTATACACGAGCATCGAATCCACAAGTAAAATGTCTATTATACCTATACGTGAGCATCGAATCCATGAGTAAAATGTCCATTATGCCTATACACGAGCATCGAATCCCCGAGTAAAATGCCTATTATACCTATACACGAGCATCGAATCCATGAGTAAAATGTCCATTATACCAATACGTGAGCATCAAATCCACAAGTAAAATGCATATTATACCTATACGCGAACATCAAATTCGTGAGTAAAATGTCTATTATACCAATACGCAAGGAAATATCACATTATCGAATCCGCGAGTCGTTGGGATAATTATCAAGTGTTCAAATGCGAGAGCTCGAAAGTAGCGTGTGAGAGTAAAATCGTTTTTTCGAAAGTCCTGGATATTTTTACGTGTTCCGCAGACCATTCCCCAGGTCCCAGAGCCATTTACATTAAGTTACAATTAATATTTTAATTGTATTCCATTCGAAGTTTTCGACTTTTTTGACTCTCATTAACTTTAATGGGTCCGTTTTCGAACTTTCAAACTTTCCATATAGTTCGAAAGTTCGAAAACGGACTGAAAATTCGGCCATCTCTAATAAGAAGAAGCAGTAGAGTGAAGGGATTTAAAGGGTAGGAGAAGGATTTTGTATACAATGCACTGTTTAAGGGGGAGCCAGGTTGTTGTCCGTACAGAGGAGATTTGGGATCCTGTTTATGTATATGTTTGTACAATTTTATCTATAAAGTGCCACTTGGGTACGCAGCGCTGTACATTATAAAATACAAAGTATACAAACAAGGGGATAAGTGCAAGCCATTATGAAGATAGATAAAAAATTATCTTAAATACAATTTTATACATCGGTTAAGAAAGCACATATATCATATATATATAAATTCTGTATAAATTGATATAAGTGCAACATGCCTTGATACATTAGGAATGAGATCCCTGCCCCCAAGAGCTTACAATCTAAGTATTTTTTTAAAAATATTGTTTATTATACAGCGAAACAATACGTGTGGCAGAGGTAAGTATAGACTGAAGGGGAGAGAGGTGTGAAGCAGGAAGACCAGTAAGTAGTAGGTTGCAATAGTCCAGGCGCGATTGGATGAGAGCATGCATAAGCATAGCAGTGGTTGGGAAAGAAAGGAACCTTCCTTGTGAAGGAAAAAGCAGCAGGTTTTTACAACATAGTTAATACAGTTAGAAAAGTAGACAGAGGAGTCAATAATTACCCCTAGGCAGCGTGCCGATTGGATGGGGAACATGGGGGTATTGTCAACAGAAATAGAGAAAGATGGGACAGGATTATGTTTAGTAGGGAAAATGATCAGTTCAGTTTTAGAAAGATTTAATTTGAGGTAGCGTTGAGACATCCAGGAGGAGATGGCAAGGAAGGAGGCAGTCTGAGATACATTATTGGATGTCAGGAGTTAGCATAGGTGTGGACAAGTAGACTTGTGTATCATCTAGAATAAGAATAGAAAAGTGACCAGTTTGATCTAACAAGTCAACGAAGATGCAAAATGATGGAAGATAGTTATGGCTAGTCTAGGAAAGGGGACCCATGCACGTAACAATATTATTAGATAATACATGGTATAGTCAGATAATTGCTTTTTTTCAGACATGACAAAAGCAAAACAACAACGTCCGTTTTACAACACAGATGTAAAATAAGGACCCAGGCATAATATACCAAGCGGTATCAGAATTTTGCAACCAAGTTACATAATACAGTAATGGTCAGGCAACAGAACATAATTGGGCTTGTTCAATAAAAGGTACAAATATTTGCCTCTTAATCTTAATATTTGATCCTAATCTGCAGCAACCAATCATATATTTCCTATTTAGTTGTCTAATGAAGCTAGAAAATATCTGATAACATTGGATTGGTGGGCATCACGGTGGCTGAAGTCCTGAGTTCGATTCCACCCTTGGACACATTTGCAAAGAGTTTGTATGTTTTCCCCGTTCTTGCGTGGGTTTCATCCTGGTACTCTGGTTCTCCCCACAATCATAAAGACATGCTGATAGGTTGTATGTTTCAAATAAATGTACTTAGATTGTAAGCTCTTTGGGGCAGGGCCTGATGTGAATGAATACATGTAAATGTAAAGTGATACGGAAGATGCTGGCACTTTATAAATCCACAACAATAATAATAGATTAATAGTACAGGCAAACCTCCTACTTAATAAGCCCCTTTGTGACGCAATCAGAACACTATCACTAAGTACCATAAGCTTGTGACTGGGGTATAGCACAACATTGCTATAATGTCATACCAACCCTTTATACTTATATATAACCATAACCTATTTGGAAACACAAACATCCAGAACACACATTTAGAACCTATAAAAACAAAACAACACAACTGATCTTTCCTACAGCTTAAAAGATAAATCAGCCTTTTCTGTAATCCTATCACCGTTTCTGCAGATCTTTATAATTATTGACTGAATAAATCTTCTTTGCATCTCCCGCTCACTGTGATATTGTGTTTAGTAAAAAAAGAGAAATATCAGCAAAAATTGTGATGATGCAAAAAAAATCCAACTAGTTATCTTTAGCCAGCGCTATTTACAGCATACAGGTAATTGGATGGTCTAAGATGATTGAGGCCTTTCTACTATCTGTTTCCGCTTCATTATATAATGTAGATATACTGCTCTGAAAAACTACAGTAAAAGAAAATATTTGTTCTTCAAGCAAATCCTCACAGCAAAGCAATACTTTCTGATATCCTTACCACAGGGGAGATCTGGAAAAAAAATGTTCCCGTTTTTACACCTTGAAGCAATAGATTTTCATTACATTGGTAAAATGCCAAAAGGAATTTGCAATTTCACATGTCTCTAATATATTTAATACCTATCCTGCATATTCATTTTTAAAAACAAACAAACAAAGGATTCAGAGTGTAATTTGTCGTAGAGGAATTGATGTAAAGATGTAAAGATCAGCAGAATGTACACACCAGTCGGAACATTTTTATTTAATTTAATGTCTGAGGTCCAAAATTTACGAATAGCAGTGGCATAACTAGAAATCATTTGGCCCCCCAGGAAAACTATAACAGGGGCCCTATCCCTGCTTTCTCTATAATAGTTTTCTGGGAGGAGACTGTTGCTGGGTGTGCTCCACTGGTAGTTACGCCCCTGATCATTTAGCATAGAAATCTTGTGCATGAATAATTAAAATTAGCAGAGTTAAATGATTGACTGTTTGTACTCAGTTTATCTATAATTTGTCTATAATTTATTATATAACTAGAGATCGACAGGAACCCAGATCCAACACGGAAACCCTCGGCTCAGAAATCCGAAAGATCCATCCGAATCCGGACGGATCCTCCAGATTTCGGGCCATTGGAAGATATTTTCGTTAATTTTCTAAAATAGCCTTGAACATTCGAAAATCTTTGAAAACACAATCGGAAAATTTTGAAAATGGTCTCCAATTGTATTTTCGGTAATTTTTGAACATTCAAGGCTATTTTACAAAATTATTGAAAACAGCCTCGTACTTTTGAAAATTATCAAAAATTCGTTCTGGTTTCGGATATTCAGATCTTTGGGATTTTCCCAAGATCCGGAAATCCGAAAACGGAACGAAACTAGTGAGTTTCGGCCATCTGTATATATAACCACAATATTATTATATTATATTATTATATATATATATATATATATATATATATATATATATATATATATATTGAGTGCTGGTCTGAAGGACTCAGAGAAGCATGCAGAAACTTTCTTTAAAACAGTTCATAAAGGAATAAGGCAAGTTATTTATATAGATGTTATAACAGTGCTTAGCTTGAGGCATGAAGTCCTTGCAATTGGGTGAAAATCCACCAAAAAGGGTAGATGCTTCAACCAAGATACAAATGCCGATATTCAATCACATAGCAATAAAACCACAATGGGTAAAGCTAATCTCCTATTCTAGACAAAAATTAGTTGTAATGGGGGGTTTACAATCTAAGCTTATAACACTGTGCTGGTGGTTTGAGATGCAGGACCATGCTTAGTGACCTAGAGTTGGCAGTATTTAGCAATCTGATGGCTTAATATCCCCAAGAATTTGGTGGTATTATATCATGGTTCTTAATAAAATGCTGAGTTACTCTCTATGATTTTCTGTGTACTACATCAAAATCTGATTTTTTAGAGACTAGAGTAATAACCGAACTAGGCTGGATTAAATTTGAATTGTTTTTAATCTAAACAGCCACATGTATGGTCTTCTAATGGCCAGAATGTTAAAAGATAACTCCACCCTCATAATATCACCTTTTAGAAAGAATGTCCCCTTTAAAATTTCTGGAGCTATCCTACCTTGTCCTCTTGAATCAATAGCCTTTTCCTGCTAGGATGCTATGTGAGCAATTAAGTAATCTGAGCATGTTCAGTGGAGGCATAATCCACTGAACATGATTTGAAGAACATAATTTGAACACTCACCATAATTTCTCACAGGCTGCAGCCAAAGATGTGATCCAGGGCTCATTTTGAAGGAAAGACTACAGGCTTTTATTTAATATGACTTTCTTGGAGACCACAGTTGCCCTTTAAGTGTTGATGTATATATATCAAATTTAATAACAAACAATCTAATTTTAGATTTATGAAAAATGGTGGTATAACAAGATCCACTTTTGAGTGGAGTTCATGGTATTGGCTACAACATATTTAAAAACATTGCAAAAGAAGAATGAAGTTAATTATTTATTAATTAAAAAGTCAAACTCAAAGTTGCTAACCAGTGTGTGTCTTGTTTTGACCCAACTTTGTCCAGTTAAACTTAAGATGCACGTATGCACCAGGGTTCATATCACCAGCATTTCCAAGAAACGACTGGAAGTTTTGATGCAGAATGGTAGCCATTTTTTTGCAACAAAACAGTAAAAATGTGCACATCAAAACAAGGTTTGTCAGTTGAAACTATGGCAAGCTAGTTAAATAAGGTCTAACATTTTGAAAAAGACCCCTGAGTGCCCCTTTATTTCTTTCTTATACTTCAGTTCCACTAAGGGTCTCACCACGGCTAGGAAACACTTTTTTGTGTGTGTCCACACTCTACAGTTGAATTATATATACAGGCAAAACATTCATGCAAGAATTAGCAACATTTCATGGATTTGCAGATTTCTACATGAAAATTCTGTATCCCAGAGACAACTTGTATTATCCAAAAACACTGGTGCATTTCATAACAAGACATTCTATGAAGAAGAAACTACTGTAGCAGGAAATGGGCTAGAAATATTCTCCTCTATGTCACTATGGTCTTCGTATTTTCTCTGTGTTATTATGTAAATCTCTACTGTTTTTACTTTACTCCTTTGCTTTTAGCTCGCAAGTGAAAACAATATACATTAGTTTGAAAATGATGTGTGGGGGTTGTATATAACATTTAGAAAATATCAGCTATCAATAGAATGACAGACAGACACAGAGATACAAGCAGACAGATAGGTGATCATAGTAAAAAAAATTACTAATCATTAGCTAGCTAGGTGGATAATAGATAATTATTATTATTATAGATTTATATAGGGCCAACATCTTCTGTGGTGCTTATAATAGAAGCTAAAAAGATAGGTGATAAATAGATTGATAGATAATAAATCAATAGAAATTGATTGATGATAGATAGATAGATAGATAGATAGATAGATAGATAGATAGATAGATAGATAGATAGATACTTGATAAAGGTCGTAATTAGAGATGTGAATGAGTTTCATTTTTGAATTCTGTTGAGTTTCGTTTTCGAATTTTCGAAAGTTCGAGTTTCGATTTTCAAAAAATTGTCTACTTTCGATTTTCGAAAATCGTCTACTTTCAATTTTTGATTTTTGAAAATCGTCTACTTTCGATTTTCAATAATTATCTACTTTCGATTTTGGATAATTATCTACTTTCGATTTCCGAAAATTATCTACTTTCGAATTTCGATTTTCAATAAAATTAGAAAATTTAAAAAATTCGGGTTCTGTGAAATACGGGAGTTCCGAAAGTTTAGTTGGGACTTCGAAACCTTCAGATTCGATTCGAAACTGGGTTCTAATCGAACCCACATTACATCTCCAGTCCTAATAGAAGACTGAAACATTGCTGTCTGTTATACTGTAACAATGTTTTTATTACACTGTAATAAAAACATTTGTTGCAAGAGCGCTTTGCAATTATACTATGATTTGATATGGTATCAGTCTAGCATAAGCACCTGGACATCCAAGAATTGCATTGAAACGTGTACACATATTGGACAATTAGATAGATAGATAGATAGATAGATAGATAGATAGATACAGACAGACAGACAGACATATACATAGATTGATAGATTATAAACACAGATATATATGTAAACACAACATTTTTTCCCAGCCTTGTTTTGTTCGACAAAATAAACTGTTTTTATTTCAGTTTTGTAACAAATATCATCTGACCTTAATTTCTGCCTATTAAGAAACTTTAAGTGACATAACCCTGAAACCAACATGTAGCGCTCTGATGTTCAGCTCCAGAGTGAAAAAAGCTGTGATTATTAGTCTTCTGTGTGATCTTGCAGATTGCACTGATGATCAGATGAAGTTTAATCTTGCCCCCCCCCCTTGCTTGCCAGTAGAGCACCACAAACCGCAGGCAGTTTAAGGCAGCCTGAAAATCTCTTACATCTGGAAAAGCAATAATTCATGGGATTTCACTTGACAGCCATGACAGGCAGCAGGACAGCCAGAAACAACTGTCTCTTATGTTGTGCTATTTGCAAAAAGTCAAGAGAGGAGGAGCAGTCAACGGGACCACATCCTTCTTTTAGCATATGCTAGAGGATGAAATGCTTTTATTTTCTGCCAGATGCTTCATGAATAGGCCCTAAATATTACATAGACAGTAGCTATCACTTCCATACAAAATTCCTTGCTGTCTGCTTAGCTGCAAAGCATAGGAAGGTCTATTGTCTGCCAAAGGGTCATGGTTACAGTTTTCAAAGATTTTATTTAGAGAGATTTCACATACTGCATTTTGATTTATGGACATTTGCACACCCTGCTGTTCCTAAATATGATACCATCATCTGAGTGGGATTATTTGGTGAAATGTATATGGGATTTAACAGTAACTTTCAGAGGGAGATCATGAATGAACAGCAAAGTAGCAGAATTTACTGTGGCGCAGTTTGTGCTGTCAGGCTCCTAGCCGGTGTTTATGATTTCTCTAGAAGCAGAAATAAACATTGTCTCTTTAATGGGTCTCTTTATGTGTAGGCAGCAGGAGCTACCTGGTCTCTCAACAATAGCTGGTGCATTGGTTTGCCTCATTTCACATGGAAGTAATGCCTACAAATTAGTATTTCTGCCTTTTCTCGCTTTCGGGGGGAAAAAATAAAAAAAAAAAAGCCCAGAAAACGATTCAGATGCTAATGTTCACAAGGTTTGAATTCTTTTCCACATCTTTCATCAGGCAGTGACAGCAGAAACACTTAACCAAAAATGGTCAAAAGCCTCTAATGAACATTATACCTTATTAGGTTCCCTGTCTACCTTATCCCTGATGACTGCAGGCTGAGACATGGACATCAATTGATTCCTTAACACTTTGTTATGTGGAAATCATGAAATAAATAGGTGGCTTCAATAAATAATATTTTATTTCTTTATATGTAGAAATGTTTACAAACGGGCAGAACTGCCATGGCTTCTAGAGGTTTAGGATCCCTATTTAAATATAGGAGCATTAAGGTATTAAAGCACAGTCACCATTCTTATTGTTTGGCTCACTACCATCAACTATTTCTACCCGTTATTATAGTCAATAAATGTTCCCCGATTATGTGAGCTTTAATAGGCCACATGATGCAATGCATCTTTATATCAGTAGCTTTATTGGTTGATAGTCTGCCATTAGATAGACTGCCAACCAATGTTGACCCTATCTAGGAAGATAGGATCAAAACTGACCTGTGTGTATGCCTGTAAAGATTCTCATTAATTCAGGTTATAGTATATCTGTGGTACTCAGTTAAGGTTCATACACACGTGTGATTGTGGGTCCCGACCCACAACACACTATGTGTACGACCGTTCGTTTTGGCCGATGATCGGCCTGTGTATGGGCACTTTATCCCCGTTCGGTCGGGGATTGTTGCCCAACCGACCGGGCAGATCTCCGAATGATAAAGGCGATAAAGGGACTATACACGGGCCGACTATCAGCCAAAACTTAAGTTCGTACACACCGCGCGTCACGGGTCAGGACCCCAGATTGAAGTTAGGCCTGTGTGTACTAGCTCTGTCTGTCTGTCTATCTATTACTATCTATCTATCCCTATGCCCATATGCTGCATCATTCTATTTTAATTCCCCTATTTGTCTCTGGCTCTCTATTGATCAGCCTCACAGTCTCCCACTTTTTCTGTTTGTCTACACTACATAACTACTCTATATCCCATGAGCAACTAGATACTTGATAACACTACATCAGTTAAAAAACAGTTTTCCGACGCTATTGTTTCACTAAAATATATTTCAGTTAACAAATGTTTTATAAAAGAATATCACCCTGCCTTGTATATACAAGCAGACAGCAAATATTTTAAATATTTTTATTTAAATGAGACAACTGCTGTATGCCAAAGAAAAACAATCTTCTTGCCAAGCTACACATTGTTAACCTAAAATGTGTTCCATGTGGAAACAGAAAGACTGATATGAAGAGAAGGCTGGCAAACTCCATTCAGTTGGCACTGTGCCTGCCATCTACACATTTTGGCTTCCAGATTTACAGCTACAATTGGAAACACTGGGCAGTTCTTTTTATTTTGTCCTTTTTTTTTCAACTCCCATTTCCAAGCTTGGCAATAAATTTGCCTTTCTCCGTGCAACATGCAGGAAAGAAGAAAATCCTTGCACATCAGATAACTTAAGGTGTCCATGGCGACAAATGCATTTTATTTATTTAAAATATTCCAGAAGGAGAAATACATTGAGATGAATATCTCGTTTCCAAGTATGTTCTGGGTTATATTACAGAGACAATGCACAGACAGACATTTCTGTAAACTGAATCAACAGATACAGGCAGCATTAAAATGAGACAGGATCTAAAAAAAAAAACCTTAACATAAATGCAGCAATGCGAGTCCTGATGAAGGTTCAGTTAATTACTAACAATCCTATCAAATGGTTTTTACAGTCAATGGGGTGTGTGGGTACTTGGAAGCATTAGTCAGCAGGATCTCTAAATCTTTGCAAATATTTTCATCTTTTTAATGTGTTTTGAAAACTAAATCTCCCACCTCCTTACATTTATCAATGAAATTATGTTTCTGTTCTATGAAGCGTTTGGTTAGGTGGTAAATGGCCAGGCTCGTGGGGGCAAAGTGTGGCTGCATTCAATGAATTTAGGGAGATTTGATAGCTATGTTTTTTTGTGACAGTCAGACCATTGTTGATAATATTTACAAATGTATGGAAGTAAATATAATATGGACGGGTTACACATTTTTCATACTGATATGTTAGATTTGGCTAAATGACATATTGAAGAATGAAGTTGACGTTTTTCTCTGCACCCCTTTGGTTTATCTTAAGCTGAACTACATTTAAATGATAAATGGCACAGCATGCATTCTGTATCTGCTAACTTCCAGATAGCTGTATCTTTCACCTCCAGAGTGGCTTATAGACCCAGATACATAGTTGCAGGTGGTTGGTGAATTTTCTAGCCCCTCCCCAGCCTATCCCCACCTGCCAGAGCTGTCAAGGGTACTACAGGGTAAACTGCCCTCAACCTCTCTGTAATTAAGTCTAAGGCTGGGTACACACCAGCCAATATATTCACGTCATTTTCGGTCAAAAATATTGGCTGGTGTGGGGCGGGTGGCCGTGAACGGCATCGATCATTCGTTTGTCTAGATCGGATGAACGAACGAACAATCGGGCATGTTGGAAAATTCCAATTGATCGTGCGGTTCCCTATGGGAATGCACGATCGCTCATAGCGAGCGCTCAGTCGGGACGAAAAGTCCCTCTGTGTGTACCCAGCCTAAGCAATTTTATAGTGACTAACTTGGGGGCTATCAAATCAGAATTGCCAGAAGTACAGGTGAAGTCTCCACCTTTCTTTGGATTTCAGATATGACAGCTATTAAAGAATTCTAGAATCCATTCAGACTCAGAGATATTTTAGCTTTATTGGTAAAGCTGGATACACACAGTAACGGCAAAGGAAAACAATCATTCGATGTTGGCTTCTGGAACGAAAGGTAGTGACTGAAAATCACCCCAGTCACAGTCAGCCCCCTGTATTGAAGGACAGGGAGCCGCCCACAATTGCTAGGGTATATGGCAGTCCTGAACAATCTTACTTAAACTTAAAATAGGGAGACCATTCGTAATTATGTTTAGCCACATCTTTAACAGATTATAGATGGAATATTACAGATTGGTACTGTGTGTACCCAGGCCCAGCTTAAAGGGTAACTGTAATTTATATACAACACAACTGCCCACTATTGCAAAGAGCTCTCTTATACTTTTCAAACAAGCCTAGGATGTATCTGTTGTATTCAATTAGATCAACTGGACTTGAAATGTAGTTCTTGAAGACGTTTCGCTAGTCATCCGACTGGCTTTCTCAATTCAGAATGACTTGTACAAGAATCTGTGGCAATTATGTACCCTGGAAAATCCCAATTAGCATATCACAGCCAGGTGTTAAGGGTGTGATTAGATAGTGGCTAAGAGGTGTTATAGGAACGCCCAGAGTAAGGTGTTAAAACAGCATTGTAGGATGATGTATCTAGCGTTTCTGAATCTTAAGTTATAGGCTTGTAAAGTTAAACTTCCTACTGTGTCCTGTCTCTCTAACAGGGCTATGTACTTGTATTACATAGCATAATCTTATCATTAAAATAGTGCTAATTTTGCCCTAACCAATCAGATGTTAGATTTCATTTGAAAGCTAATATCTGATTGATAGGGGAAAATTAGCACCATTTGTAATGATAAGACCTTTTATTACATAGCCTCGATAGTGTCACATGGTGAACTGTGTAAAAAGCCGCATCCCCAATAAAGCGATCTTTACTGAAACTAGTTAAGCACCCTATACACATGCTTGTGAAGGTTCTCATTCATCCAGGTCATGGTATATCTGTTGTATTCAATTAGATTAACTGGACTTGAAGTTTAGTTCTTGAAGACGTTTCGCTAGTCATCCGACTGGCTTTCTCAATTCAGAATGACTTGTACAAGAATCTGTACACCCTATACACGTTTTTTTTTTTTTTTTTTGGAGCGATTTCAACATTTTGATCAGATAGCTCGAAATGTTGAAACCCGTCGAGCAGTTTATCAGGAAAAGGCAGGTAATTTCCCCCCAACCCCATCTTCTGTCCAGAAAACAGACTGCCCATGTATAGCTAGCTTAACAGACCTGCGACCATTCTATGTCCATTCCTCTTTTTATAGACTTGAACAGAGTCCGTGGAGTGGAAACAGGTAAATTGTGAGGTGCTCACCCTAATTGCCCATGCCACAACTGGTAATAACAGTATATATATATATATATATATATACTGGAAGGGAGGCACACTCAAAAAGCGCTTTATAGCATAATAATTTTTTTTATGTGCTGAAACAACCAGGTAAACAACATTTCGGGGGGTCCAACCCCCTTAGGCGAGGAAGGGGGTTGGACCCCCCGAAATGCTCTGTACCTGTTTTTTTCATGTGGCATGGGGTATGTCCATTTTTGGCCAAGCCTACCTGACTAAAAAAGTGCAGTATTTTTTCATCCTAATGATCTTAACCTGCCCATTCAGCATTTTATCTGTGTGTAAATAAATACTTCCGAAATTCTGACTTCCTGTTTGCTGGGTTGATTAAAGGGTAACTGTGGTCCAAATATGACTTTAGGTAAATTGACAGGAATTGCTTTCATGAGCAATTTGGCAATTTACTTTCATTATTTATTTTACATAATTTTGAAGATATTTACATTTATATGTGTGATATGGTTGCAGCATCACCAGATCCCCTGCATTTCCTGCTTCCTGCACTGAAACCATGTGACAGTCCCTCTTCCATGTTTCCTCCTCCTTGTGGGCCCCCATGGCCCCTCTCCTTGCAGTCCCTTGGGCCTTTCCCTTGCAGCCTCCTGTGGCCCCTCCCACTCATGTGCTCTGTGGCCCCTCCAACTCATGGCTCTGTGGCCCCTGCCACTCATGGCTCTGGGGCACCTCCCACTTGCAGGCCCCCAGAGCCCCTCCCACTTGTGAGCCCCAGAGCCCCTACCCCTTGTGGGCCCCAGGGCCCCTTCCACTTGGGGCCCCCTTCTACTTGCAAGCCCTGGGGCCCCTTCCACTCACAGGCCCCCTCCCTCTTGTGGGCCCCTCCCACTTGCGGCGCAAGTGGGGGAGGACCCACGAGTGTGTAGAGCCATAGAGTTTGTGAGTGGGAGGGGCCACAGGGGGCTGCAAGGGGAGGGGACACAGGGCCCACGATTGGGAAGGGCTAGCAAGTGGAAGGCATTAAAAAAAGCAGTGCTGTGGGCTGCGCTGTTCTCCCCACCCCCTCCTACCCTTCAGTCATGCACTGAGCATGTTCCAACCGCAGATTAGAGGAGGAAATAATATTTCTGACCGCAGATTCAGAACCTCCCACCCCCTAACTTTCTGATCAGTGATTTCTTCATATTTTGGGCATTGCAGCACGTAGAGAGGTGGTTGATGGCTCATTTTAAAGGTATGAACCTGGCCTTTCATTTAAAATAAACTTGTTTGGAGACCACAGTTCCCCTTTAAGTTGTGTATAGTGTGCATTCTGGGAGAAAGAAAGACCTTTACAGAACCTGAAATGTCAGCTCACTAATGTCAAGGAAATTTATTTATTTCAAGTTCTAGATGTTTGTACGTATTCCCCAGACCATTTCCTAGGTCCCATAGCCATGTACAGTCAGTTACCATTACTATTGTAATTCAGAGACAGACTCTAGAAATATCAAAAATCACAGTTAGTAAAGTTCAAATCCATAAAGTTTGGGTTCATTCGAATTAAAGTTTGATTCGAACTCAGGTTCTAGTTCAAGTTCTAGTCCATCTCCCTTCTACTGCAGAAACCACAATTAAACAGTATTAACTAATTTTAACAATATTTAACTATTTTAGAAGTTGCAAAAAGTGTTTCATACCTAAAACCAGATGGAAGATGAACTTCTCTGGTAAAACTTTGGTGCAGCCAATAAACATTCCCCACCAGACACCAGTTCATTAGTTCCTCCTACTCTAGCAGTTTACCAGGTGTTTTCAGTAAATGCATCCTGCATAATAACACCTTTTCTGTTTAATTCAGAAATAAAATTAAATGATACATTTTATTGGGGTGCTAATATTTACATTTTTACATGCCTTACTTGTGGCTAACTTTAAACCTGATTTAGAAGTTTGGGGGTGGAGATTATAATGCAGTTGGTGATACTCTGCCCCAGCAGTGGGCATGCTCCAACCTTAAAATTTGGGGGCAAAGCAGCTGGTGATGCCTGAAGGAGTCAATTTAAGGTAGGATTGCTCTTTTTGATTAAGGCCACTTGTATGAAGACCATAGTTCCCCATTAAGAATATTGGTCTAATAAGGGAAATATACTGTATAGTTATTAGAGTTGTCTGGTTAACTAATTTATGGTGCAGTGTTTCACCTTCTAAAAATGTATTATTATTATTATTGTTATTATTATTATTATTGCTATTATTATTATTTCTTTATGTTATAGAAACACAGACAATCCCTCAGAACCCTATAGGAATACTGTTTCATTTCATCTGGGAATGTTCTTAATTTTAGGTAATCAGTAAAGGAATCTGCACAGGGGCAGGAACAGAAGACCTGCTAAATAGGTTTTAAATGTGTCCTTGCCCCTAAAAGACTGCAAACTTGTTATTGTCCTTGATTTTTCTATAGACTGGGATTCATTTATTCAGCTTTAATTGCCTGGTGACTGGTTACCATTAGAGTAATGGCTTTTTTTATTTTACATTTATTTCTTTTTAATTTATTTAATCTATTACTATTTAAATGTCAGCTTAGAAAACATTTTAACATTTGAAATTATGTCTCCTAACTAGTAGAACATAAAAATAGAATAGAATACAGAATTTTAGCTTTTGGCTATTTAATACCTGGGAGTGGGCCATAGAGAGAGACACAAAATACATATTTGTAGCCTAGCGCACACACAGGATTTGCAAACATGATATCTATCTATCTGTCTATCTATCTATCTATCTATCTATCTATCTATCCTAAAATCTATCTATCTATCTATCCTAAAAATCTATCTATCTATCTGTCTATCTATCTATCTATCCTAAAATAAAATATCTGCAGCATTTACGCGCCGATGGTAAACACCTAAGTATATATCACTGAACATATTCATTATTATAGTAAAAGCAAATGCAATTTTTCTTAGCTCTGGAAGGGGCGATTTCAGCTTGGCCATGCTGTAAATATTTCCCTGTTGGTAAGCTATGGTTTTATTTCAGGATCTGCAAGAGCTTGGGACAATGTCAATCAGCTTTGGTGCATTAAACAACTCAGATAAAGAAAAATATGTTCCACTAAACAAAGAATAAAAAAATATAGACAGCAGCTGTAAATTAACATAAACAAAAACTAAAGGAAGAAAATCTAATCTCTCTTAGCCAATTATCAAGAAATACCAATTGCAAATCACTGTATCATAACAGCAATATGAAATAATGATATACCCTAAACATGAATTATTGTGACTGACATGCCTGCACATATCTATGTTGCCAATGTACAACAGTATCTAAAAATGAAAGCGTAATGTAATTATCTTGCATTGCTTAATTCTGCTTATTGGGGTAATCATTAACATTTTTTAACATTCTTAAAATAATAATTTTTTCACATCTTTAAAGCAGATTAAAATCTTCGGCAGCCATAGCTCCATGATACAGTATAGCCCATATTTACCTAGAGCCATTATAGGATTAAAGTCGCGATAACTGATTCACAATTGCAGTAGATTCTCCCAGAGTGTCTGTGACTCAGAGTGAATCGCCCTATATGTGTACAGAAATTACTGGTATATGGAAGCCCTACAGACATGTTCATATAGACCAGGGGTGACCAACCTGCGGACGGAGTTCCAGATGTTTGATAAACTACAACTCCTAGGGAATGTTGGTAATTGTAGTTTTCCACCATCTCCAAAATTCTATTTTGCAACCATCTGTAAAGGGCCTTAGGTTGGACCTCCCTGATATATAGACTGGTCTCTTATTTTCAGTGTCCTTAGAAAGCATATGTTTATTATAGATAGTTTAATATAAAGACCAGCATCTGGCAAGAAGATATAGAAACAGAGGAATTCATCTCATAATATTTTTAAAAGGGGTTTTCTCAACCTTTACTTCCTTTGGAATTTGAAGCCTATATCCGCAATCCTATTTTGGTAAATGGTTTTCAGCACATCATGTATTGTAATTAGGAACACAGAGAGCTCTATTCATAACTGTATATTTTTTGTGCTTGTTTTTTTTTTCATTTGTTACAATAGCCAAAGTGAAATGTATTTGTTTTACTTAGAATCGTACCTCTGCACATGGTGCAAATGGAATAAATATTTAAGATGGCTAGATTTATTAAGAACCTAACTGCCAGTTAAGAGTATTCTGATATGTCAGAACATTCAATGATGTGTGAGCATACAACTTGGAAGAGATCTTACATTCCACTCTGAATCATTGTCTTAACACTGTGCTGTTAGGAAAGTATGGAATGAATTTTATATGATCTCAGATTATCAACACTCTTATTTTGGAGACTGTTCTGGTCTGGTGTCAAAAAATCTTGGTGTCCTGGATTTAATAAACCTCAGCAAAATAGGTAGACAATTCTTACTGTTTGCCAGAGGATCTTTAAACCTATGAGGGGGAGAAGAAGCTATGGAATCTAATGTATTCTGTTCTGTATAACCTAGCCAGTGAGTTCAGCATTATTCTAATATGCAGCATAAAAACATTGATATGTGCACAGTTACTAACCCAGAAAACGAGCTTTCACGTGGTAATCTGCTTCTGTATGTTATAGAACATTATCACCATATTGGTCATTTTACAGATCAGACTAACTTGACAATTTCTGTTGTATCATTGCTAGAACTGCCAAAAGGCACAGCTAGATTCAATTGGAGAACAATGTGCTAGCTTGGAGGGATGCATCATATACCAAGTGCTATCTGAAGATGAGTGCCAAGTAGCAATTGGATCTGCATGAGGAGCAATCATGGCTTTACAAGGAATGTCTGAAGGTTAGTGCTTGATCATGTATTTAGGGAAGCTGAGAGCCTGCCATAGACTTTAAACAGGTTGTGATAAGGAAGGTCTAAATCAAGTGTTCAGATGTTCTAAATTAATAAAGGAAATGGAGAGGAAACATAGATGACTGGCAGAGTGATATAGCAGCAGACATATATAATTAGCTGATTTATCTGGTATAAGGGACCTCTAAAGATAAACACATGTGAGTTGTGAGGAAACATTACAAAGAATGGTTTGCCAGACAAAACAAAAGGTAAAAATCACTCCAGTCAAAAGGTCCAGTTGATTCCACATGTAACTGTAATGTAAATAATTAGAGATGGCCGAAACTAACCAATTTCGTTCCATTTTCGGATTCCCGAATCTCGGGAAAATCCTGAAGATGCGAAAAATCCAAAAATGGAATGAATTTTCGATTATTATCGAATGTTTAAGGCTATTTTCCATAGTTTTCAAAAATAGCCTTGAACGTTTGATAATACTATCGGAGACTACATTTGAGTTTCCTGGAGTTTCCAGAGGTTATTGGACATTCAAGTCTTTTTCAAAAATGATCGAAAATAGCCTTGAACATTCGATAATAATCAAAAATGTGCTCCGAAGTCCCGAAATCCAGACGATCCGTCCGGTTTCAGATGGATCATATGGAACCGAGGGGTGCCGTGTCGAATCCAGGTCGGATCCCATCTCTATAAATAATGTGAAAGCATACGTTAAAAACAATGTTGGAGACTTTCTTTTTGTTTCCTGTTGTTCTCTGTAGCTAGAGATTTCAGCCATATTTAAATCTAAGGAGCAAGAGCCTAATGAAGATTTCTTTAGTGTTACCAGAATAAGAGGAAGAAGTGACACAGCATCTGCTATTACATTCATTTTTAGGAAAGGAATTTTGAAGGTTGCACCTATAGCTGTTCCTGTCATCATTAGATGGAGAATCACCGGAAATTCTTTTATTTGACTGTAGATTATTAGTAATTTTAAGGTGGTTAAGGGGTATATTTATAAGAAAATACCATCTGTATCAGTAATGACTGATATTGCATGTCATTAATATTTTGGGACACAGCCATAAATGACTGACTCTAAAGGTAAAAAACACATCATGCACTAACAATACCTTGCTGTATCGGTGTCTTATGCCACGGTTTAATAATGCAGTTTAAAAAAAAAAACAGATATTGTGTGGTATTTTATAGCCATGGTAAAGGCAAATCACAATTTTATGATGGCACACCTTTAATAGTTTTCCCTTAAATGCAGGCATATTCTCAAGGGTTAATCATAATGTTGTTTCAATAAACCTAGATATTTTATTCTGTTACCATGCCTCAGACATATGCACTTCTTCCAAGGTAAAATCCACAATCCGTTAGAAATGTATCTTAAAGTTTATGAAAGTCCCACAAATATATGTTAACATTAGGAGAATAATATTAGTGCTGTTTAACAAAACTCAGAAACTACAGGTTTCTCACTGAAAGCTGCAAAGCACTTTGGGGAAGATACATTATAGCCCATTTCCGTGTAAAACCCACGTTAACCCGACAAAAATTTCGGGTTAACGTGGGTTTTAGACAGCTTTTAAAGCACTTTTAAAGCCAGTCTCTCCTATATACAGCCCTCCTGTTGGGCATCTAGTCCACTGTATTAAGTACACCACGTTGGATGAAGAGCAGTTGTAATGGCCATGGATGGCCATCTTTTCAACTGATAGTGCAGCATGCAATCAATTAAGCAGAACTTCTTCTTTGTCATAGCAGTGGGTTTGGAATGCCCAGACATTACACGACAGGAAAAGGGTTGTGGGGACTGGTGACATCATATAAGGGAAGCAGAAAAATGTTTCATGTCTTCTAATGAGATGCACGTCAAGCTGGTTTGGTTTGAAGGTAAGTCAGCATTTTTTCCTTAACCCTACCTTGTATGGAGATCACATTTATCCACAGAAATATAGCGATTAATCTGAAAATATGTAATGTTCCTTTTTATCCAGATTTTTTTTGGGGTGCTTAATGAGGCAATAAAATCTTCCATTAGAAAGCAACCACAGATAAACAAAGATACAACGATCTGTGTCTCAGCTCTCCATTTGCTGTGGCTGATTTGTGAAATAAATTAATAAAAAAAATTCTCTGGGTTTGCTGGGAGTCTTAGTGTACACTGTACACTTCACTTGCTCTCTAGTGCACAGCAAATTAAAAGATTTCCCTGCACCCTTAAAGCTGACAGCCAATCATATTATAGCACAGAAACCCGTCTCTGTTAGTCACAGAACATTTTTCTGCAGATTCAGCCTCTAAGACACAAAACAAAGATTTATCAATGTTAAGCATTTAGGAAAAAAAAAATCAATTTCATAAGTAAGTCTGGGGAATTTAACTTGTAACCTTGTGGGCTGTAAGTATTAGCAAGTTGAGCTACCAGAGTTAATGCAGAGCAAATAAGTACATTTAGAAAACCTTATCTTTTGCTAAGAAAAGAATGGAAGCAAAAATGCAAAAATTAAAATCAGCTCACTGTTTTGTATTGTTCCTGGTAGGCTGTTAGCAATTCTTTCTGAAAAATAAACAGCAGGAAACCAAGCAGCTTTCGAAGTCTTATCAGGGACTTTAAGTTTGGTGTGGAGGCATTTGTATAGAAAATATGCGCACATGCTTACATGGATCTTTGATGTCTACATAGGCTGTGAGTTGTACTGGCAACAATAGCCTTTGAAGTCACAAAATCTACATATTACATGTAAGTAAATGTGACTTACTAGAGAATAATCTTACAATGTATTGGTGTTTTGGGAGAAAAGCTTTCAAATGGTCTTAAAGTATGCAAAGATATACAGTACATCTTAAATGTAGTGCAATTTATTTAATACATAGCTATGGAAATATTTAAGACTTGATTCATTACTGTCTGTCATATTGATGGAAGTGATGCCACTTTATCAAGGAGTTCTGGTAAGGGAGCTGGTTGCTGTTCCCAGGTGCAATATGCTTAAATAGCATTTGCATTAAGATGCTTTTTGGCAACAATTTAGAGGTTGGTGTTACGGATGTAAGTGTTCAATGGGCAGTGCATTTACAAAACAGCTACCTTATTAGCATAAATAATACCCAGTAATCTCTTCTCTATTGCATGATGTGTAAAATCAATAGTAAAAAGATAACAACTGAGAATGTGGGACCATTAAATAATGGGCCTGAGATGGTTGTAGGAGATGCCAAAAAGGCTAATGTGCTAAACCATTTTTTGTATTTGTATTCACTAGAGAGAATCCTAGTCCTTATTGCAGGGACTGTCATAATATGAAGGGTATAGATAAGGAATATTCACTCTGGCTGACAGGAATATGGTATGGAAACAACTAGACAAACTTAAATAAATAAAATAATAATAATAAATAAAGCCACAGGAGCGGATAAAAAACATCCTCGGATCTTAAAAGAGCATAGTCCGGTTTAATCTAGACCACTGTTTCTCATCTTTTCAGATTCACTTTTGTCTGGTGATGTGCCGCTGGATTGGAAAAAAGCCAATGTAATACCAATATTCAAAAAATATAGCTGTTCCCAGCCTGGTAACTATAGACCTGTAAGCCTAACATCAGTGGTAGGGAAGTTGATGGAATCTTTGTCATGGGATCATATCCTTGACTTTGCCTCCAGAACACATCTTATTAGTAGTAGTCAGCATGGATTTATAAGAAATAGATCATGCCAGACGAATTTGCTTTGTTTTTATGAAGGAGTGAAAAAGAATTTAGATTCAGGCATAGCAGTGGATGTGGTATACTTAGATTTTGCTAAAGCTTTTGATACTGTGCTACATGGGGGCTGTTGGTCTAGAAAAAAACATTTGTACATAGATAGAGAATTGGTTATTGGATCGCAAACAGAGAGTGGTGGTCGATGGAGCTACATCTATGTGGGCTAAAGTGGAGTGCCTCAGTGTTCTGTACTGGGGCCACATCTTTTTAATCCGTTTATAAATGAAGGAGGAATTGAGAGCAAGGTCTCTGTGTTTGCTGATGACACTAAACTATGCAGAGTTTTGGAAACATAAATGATGTGCAATTGCTGCAAGCAGACCTAGATAGATTATCAAAATGGGCAGCAGAATGGTAGTATAGTATTCTGAGGTTGAATAAAGTCTAGGATCGTTAAAGTACTGGAATCCGCACTGACCGAGATCACACAAGACGTTCCACCGTGAAGTTTTGCAATTAAAAAGCCTTTATTGTCTGGACGCCTTACGCGTTTCGGACACACCCGTCCTTAAGGACGGGCTTGGGGCATCCTGCACCCAGGCCACATTGATGTTTGGGTAAGAGTTTCACCCATAATATATACTTTGATATAAGAGAGGTTACCTATCTTCCAGATATAAACACCTTTGTACGAAGCGACGGACCCAGGGTGTGCACACCTGGGTCACAAAGCATATATAGTAAGCAGGTGTTAATCACCTTTTTCAAATAATAAACAAGTGCATTCATATTGTACAAGTTTTTGAGCCCATATGATTATTTGTAAAAGTGTTCTCATTTGGAATATGTTGTGTAGGTTTGGAATCCCATATACAAAAGGGACATCTTGGAAATGGAAGCAGTTCAGAGAAGGGCAACTAAAATAATAAAGGGAATGGAGGGGCTTGACTATGCAGGCAGATTAGACAAGTTAGGGCTGTTTACATTAGAGAAGTAATGTTTGCATGAAGATATGATCACTTTACACAAATATATTAATGGGCCATACAATAAACTCTCTGGTGCATTGTTCACTAATAGGTCATATCAGAGGACAAGTGGACATCCTTTAGGATTGGAAGAAAAGAAGTTTCATCTTCAGGTTAGAAAAGTTTTTTTAACAGTATAGAACGGTGAAACTGTGGAACTGTCTTCCAGCAGATGTGGTAATGGCAAGTTCATTGAATAGCTTTAAAAGTACAGCAGGCTTGTGAATTCCAGACAGGTAAGATATGAGGAGCACCCCTGCAGATCAGGTAAGTATCAGGTAAGTATCAGTAATATACAGTAGGTTGGAGGGAGGCACACTCAAAGAAACTGAGATTCACCAGTTTATTTTAAGGGCCATTAGTGTCTTGATATAGTCAAATATAAATTGACTCATCATAATCTATCTATCTATCTATCTATCAAACCTTGATGCAGAGCACTCACAGGACTTGTGCAAAATACTTTAAATTTTATTTCATATGCAACAAAACAGATAGCTATCTATCTGTTTTGTTGCATATGAAATAAAATTTAAAGTATTTTGCACAAGTCTTGTGCGTGCTCTGCATCTTACTACAAGGTTGGATATTTAAGGAATCTACAGTAGCACCAATGCCCTATATCTTTGGAAGGTAGAGTGCACACTATTACTCTTTTGTGGATATCTATCTATCTATCTATCTATCTATCTATCTATCTATCTATCTATCTATCTATCTATCTATCTATCTATCTATCTATCTATCTATCTGTGTGCTAACCACTGAGCAGGGTGGTTAAGTGGTTAAAATAGATAAACAATGGTGAAGGTGCACTCTATCCAATTGTGGGTGCAGACGCCTCGTAGGTTCTTCCCTTTGGAACCAGCAGCTTCGCAGGAAAAATACAACTGAGGGTCGCACTCCAAATCTTAGAAATTTTTTATTGTGAACCACACATCACACGTCACAGCGTTTCGGGGGGATACCCCATTCTTCAGGTGGTTAAGTGGTTAGCACTAATGCCTTGCAGCACTGAGATCCTGAGTTCGAATCCACCCTTGGACACATCTGCAAGGAGTTTGTATGTTCTCCCTGTGCTTGCGTGGGTTTCCTCTGGGCACTCCGGTTTCCCCCACAATCATAAAGACATACTGATAGGTTGTGTGTGTCAAATAAATGTACTTAGATTGTATGCTCTTCAGGGCAGGGCCTGGTGTGAATATATACATGTAATTGTAAAGCGCAATGGAAGATGTTGGCTCTATATAAATCCACATATAAATATCTGTCTGTCTGTGTATCTCTCTGTCTATCTATGAATCTATCTCTTGCACATTCTGTGGAAAATTATAGCACACTATTAGCTCTGTGCACATATACCTCTAGAAGTAAACTCTACTATAGAAATCAGCTATTCTTTAACTACTGTATGTAGCGTTATCACTGTTTCATAGATGACAACTTGCCTTGACTAGACTTTTGATTCTGCATTATTGTTCCTATTTTTGCCACTGCTTACAGTTTTGCTGCCCTGTCTCTGCAGTAAGAACAGCGTTTGACCCCATATAGCAAAATGAAGATGGTAGGTTAAGGGTATTGTTTGACTATGTCTCCTATGGCTATTGAAGTGTTTTTGTGACTTTTTTTGTGACCATGATTTGAAACTATGCATTTTTTAGTCTATTGTGACTATGCCTTTTATAGCTATTCAAGGGTTTTTGTAACTATGATTTTGTGACTATGCCTTTTATGGCTATTCAAGTGTTATTGTGACTATGTTTTGGGGGTTTTTTTGCTATGATTTTGTAACTATACTTTTTATGGTTTTACAAGTGTTTTTGTGACTTACAGGGTTATTCAATAAAAGTTCTTATCATTTAAAATGGTGCTAATTTTTCCCCAACCAATCATATTTTAGCTTTCAAATGTTAAATAAGATATGATTGGCTGGGGCAAAATTAGCACCATTTTAAACGATAAGAACTTTTATTGAATCTCCCTGTATGCCTCTTATGTCTATTCAAGTGTTTTTTTGACTATGATTTTGTGACTATGCCTTTTATGGCTATTCAAGTGTTTTTGTGACTATGCCTCATATGGCTATTCAAGTGTTTTTGTGACTCTTTTTGTGACCATGATTAGAAACTGCATTTTTTAGTCTATTGTGACTATGCCTTTTATAGCTATACAAGTGTTTTTGTGACTATGTTTTTTTTTTACTATGATTTTGGGACTATGCTTTTTATGGTTATACAAGTGTTTTTGTGACTATGCCTCTTATGTCTATTCAAGTGTTTTTGTGACTATGATTTTGTGACTATGCCTTTTATGGCTATTCAACTTTTTTTGTGACTATGCCTTTTATGGCTATTCAATTGTTTTTGTGAATATGATTTAGTGACTATCGGGGAGATTCAATATGGTCCGGTAAGGTAAGATGTGCCGGATTAAAGATTAAATTACAGAACCACGTTAAGTTTTGCGCTACAAAGTAGTGGTAATCCTAATGAAAGTGCTTTTGTATTGGTAGAACAGTGCAATTTCCAAAAACATTTGGAAATGGCGCTGTGCCCTAAAATCTGTGTTAAACACACATTAACCTGATGTGTTTTCATGACTATGGGCCTCATTTACAAATTGCTCCAGGCAAATGTGGCTTCTGGTGTTTAATACTGGATTTGCACCTGGTGGTAAATCCCACAAGGGATTTTACCCCAGCGCCACTTTAAGACCAGCCATTAGCTGGTCTTAAATTGTGGAGTTAAAAGTAGTGCAAATCTTTTATTAAATAGATTGCGCCGGTTGCAAGGGTGTCTTTTGTGAAACTGGTGCGGCCAGTGCAATTATGGAGTTAAACTTGTGCTAACTAGAGATGGCCGAACTATTGAAAAAGTTCGAAAACGGACCCATTAAAGTCAATGGGAGGCTAATAGTTCGAAAAGTTCAATGGTAACTTAATGTAAATGGCTGTGGGACCTGGGTAATGGTCTGGGGAACACGTTCAAATATCCAGGACTTTCGAAAACTCAATTTTACTACTTTTGCGCTCTCGCGTTTGAACATTCGAGGTATAATAGACATTTTACTCGTGGATTCGATGCTCGCGTATAGGTTTTAATGGGCATTTTACTCGCAGATTTCGATGCTCGCACCTAGGTATCATGGACATTTTACTTGCGGATTCAATGCTCGCGTATAGGTTTTAATGGACACTTTACTTGCGGATTCGATGCTCACATATAGGCTTTAATGGACACTTTACTTGTGGATTCGATGCTCGCAAACAGGTTTTAATAGACACTTTACTTGCGGATGTGATGCTCGCGTATAGGTGTAATGGACACTTTACTCGCAGATTTCGATGCTCGCACCTAGGTATCATGGACATTTTACTTGCGGATTCGATGCTCGCGTTTAGGTTTTAATGGACACTTTACTCGCGGATTCGATGCTCGCATATAGGTTTTAATGGACACTTTACTTGCGGATTCGATGCTCACATATAGGCTTTAATGGACACTTTACTTGCGGATTCGATGCTCACATATAGGCTTTAATGGACACTTTACTTGCGGATTCGATGCTCGCAAACAGGTTTTAATGGACACTTTACTTGCGGATGCGATGCTCGCATATAGGTGTAATGGACACTCTACTCGTGGATTCAATGATCACGTATAGGTGTAATGGACACTTTACTTGCGGATTCGATGCTCGCGTGTAGGTTTTAATGGACATTTTTTGGATTCGATATTTACTTGCATATAGGTGTAATGCACATTTTACTCATGGATCCGATGCTCGCTTATAGATTTTAATGGACATTTTACTCGTTGATTCGATGTTCGCGTATAGGTGTAATATACATTTTACTCGCGGATTCGATGTTCGCGTATAGGTGTAATATACATTTTACTCGCGGATTCGATGCTCGCGTATAGGTGTAATAGACATTTTACTTGCGGATTAAATGCTCGCACCTAGGTATAATGGACATTTTACGGATTCGATATTTACTCACGTATTGTTATATGGATATTTTACTCGCATATTCGATTTTTCTGCATTTGATTATAATCTCCACTTCCTATGGACTTTCTATATGCAATCCAGGCTCTAAAATCGAGCCTCGAAAGTAGGTGTGGGTTTTTCAACTATTAGCTTGTCTGCAGACAACATGGCCACCATGGATTGGCAGCAGTTGGTGGTGCAATATCTGACCAGGCGGAGGTATGACAGCATGCCAATTGGCACACCCCACGTTAAAGAACGTAAACGGCGCCACCTGCAGAAAAAACTTTCAGTTTCAGATCGATCTGACCACCTCTCAACTCCAAAAGAGGTGGTCAGACTTCAAGCGGCGTAACTACGTCCAGGACATACAGCGGAATGTCCAAGGCAAGTATCACATTTATATATTAAATTTTAACTGTGATTGAGTTGTATAAAACACCACCTTTTGCACCACTCTAATCAGGCGGTTCTGCGGCAGATCTTTCTGACAAGCTCTGTCTAAGTATAACCACTATATGAAGTTACTGCACTTTTCTTGTTACTTTTATAGCACTTGTGATTGGCGATAGCGCTTCGCAAACCGCCACAAACGATTGCGGGGCCTTTAGTGATTTTCTCCTAAAGGACTCAAAGTGCATATGTTAGTGTTAGTTAGTGTTAGTAAATTGTAATGTAACTGTTAGTTAATGTTAGTAAAATGTTAGTTAAAGGACAAGTACACACGAAAAATATTTACAATATTTACATTATAATTTTATTTATTATTAATATTTTTATTATTTTTTATTATTATTATTAACTTTTTTATATATAAATTTGCAGATGAGGGATCTGTTTCTGCCAGTGAGGCTAAAGAGGAGGGAGGGTCACCCCCTGCAACACCCCCACCAAGGCCCCAGATAGGCCTGCAGTCTCCCCTTCCCCTCCACCACCAGCACCAGCACCATCATGCCAGTGCCAGCTGAATGGAATGGCACAAAAGATGAGGTGCATGATCTCCATGCAAAGAGACATTAAGCTCTTAAAGCGCAAAATATATTTTTGTACACATTTGTTATTGTTGTTGTTTTTATTACTATTATTATTATTATTATTATTATGATTATTGCACCAAAAAAGTAAAAGTAAAGGTGCTTTTAGTAAACAAGTTGAACTAAACAAATATCTGTATTTTATCTTTACAAATGACTACAAACATAATTTTTTAGGCATTTCACATACACCATTGGTTTCTCTCCCTCAGAGTATGCTTCGTGCAAGGGAAAGAGGGGAAGGGGATACGCTTTGTAGGAACAGCACCACTGAGTAACAGTAGAGCCACTGCAGTTTGATAACATTATTGTGGAGCCAGGCAGGCTTGGCCCCACTGGACAGACCCCATACCCCATTGGCTTCTCTCCCTCAGAGTATGCTTCATGCAAGGGAAAGCGGGGAAGGGGATACGCTTCGTAGGAACAGCACCATTGAGTAGCAGTAGACCCACTGCAATTTGACAACATTATTGACAACATTTTGACAATTTTACAACATTATTATAACTCCTACACTGTCAGGTCTCCACTAAACACACTCCAACACACTGATCTCATTGCCTTTTATACCCAGTGGGCTGGCAATACTCAAATTAGCTGCCATTGGTTGATTTTAGATATGTGGGCACCTTTTTTTTTTAAATTCGATAATTTAGCGAATCTTCGAACGGTCGAACATTCGAAAATCATCGAAAGTCCGGGAAATATCGAAAGTCCGAGTCCGGGATAGTTCAAACTCGAACAGTTTAGTTCGAACTTGTGTTCGAGTTCAAGTTCTATGCCATCTCTAGTGCTAACCTATTCAATATTGGTTAGTACAGTTTAATCCCTATTTTTAGCACAGCACGCCTGGGTAAATCAGGCCCTATGTTTTTGAGACTATGATTTTGAGACTGCCTTTATGGCTTTTTTGACTATGATTTTGTGACCATGCCTTTTATGACTATTCAAGTGCTTTTACAACAGCCAATGATTTGTCCAAAATGTCTGCAAATATATAGTCATTCATGCGTAAGCTAAAACGAAGTAGCTTTATGGCATTTTCTGTCTATTTATTTAGTGAATGTAGATGGAGGCAGTCAAACGGACATATCATTAGTTTTGCATATTTCCACCTGCAGTTATGCACAATTAGATTATGGACCATGGTCACAAAGCTATAGTATTCTATCAGTATTGAAATACTGTGCACACTGCTGGAAAGAACCGCTTAGCCAAAGAAAAGATGGTAGGTCATCATCTACTGCATATATAAGCAGTTACAACAGTGCACTATTAGTGTACCATCCATTACAACATCAAGAAGCACAGAATTCTAATATTTTAACAGCCAACAAAGATAAAAGTGAAAGACAAAGACCTCATGCAAGAACAAACTTGCTGCCAAAGCTTTTTATTGGAGTACGCACCATGTGTCAAGATTAAAAGCTCTTTGCCAAGTGTTAACATAAATGTCATAATTATTTCAGAGATTTATCCAATTTTGACAGAGTAACGTCACATACTTATGCTTTATCTGGTGGTAATATTCTATAATAGTACATATTTAAAGTGGAAAAAAGTTACACTTTTTTCAATATGCTAAAATGCTAAAAAATATAACATCTTTTATAAATTAAATGTTTCAGATTCATACTACTGTAGAAATGTTATAGACAGGAGACCCTGTTTGAGCAAGAGTTGCCTATGATCTCCAAAAACAAGAGATTATTTCTCTATGCTGAGAACAGTATGGAAACATCCTGAACCATTAATCTTGCAAATCTGAACCAAGTTTGTCCTTGTGCTGTAAAATATGGTGCACCTTGATTGACAGCAAAAATATAACAACCAGGCACTATTTGTAATATGGCAAAAGTCCCAGTTATTTACTCAATCCCTTTACTTAAAATATGTTAACTGTGGGTTATCAAAAACAAAAGTTATATTTTTGTTATCAAAACAATAACGTGTAACTGTTTTTTGTGAATTTTAATAAAGTTAGTGGAATGACAGGCGGAAAGTTTCAATCAAACCTTCCTGTTTGATTGCAAGTTTTGTATTAAATGACCTTTAATCTTTGTCTGTATTAAAATAATTGATCTTCCTTATATTCATTACTTTTCTCAGGAAATCATATTCAAGCTGATTTAACTTTTGTTTTAGAGGGCACCTTTTTCATAATATTTGTTCAACAGGAGATGTCACCGATGAAGAAACCAAATGTCTAGATTTAAAAAAAATAAGATGCAGTAAGTGGCAATAATTATTTCATTATTCTGTCAGCCACTTCAATATACAAGGGAAATTAGGGCATTGTACAGTTAGCAGTGCGTGGTATTCTGGGTGCAATGGACCAAATATCCTAAATATGACTTTTGAGTTGATAACTATATCCAAAGTGTCATTATTGCTTCTGCTTTCTCAGCATTCCCAGAGGCCATTGTACATCATTTGCTTTGCTCCAAAAAAGATAGTCATCTTTAAAATAGGTAGCATACAATAGGGCTATGGCAAAATATATAAATTACCTTTATAGCTATAATAGCTGTGACCATCTTAGCATAGCACATTCCCCAGGGTCAATGAACTATTTTTCTGGTAAGGAGTTATGTTGCATAGTAGCATTTTACAGTAAAGCAATGATCACTTCAAAGATTGTTTATTCCAAAAAAATTTTAGATTTTTTTTAAATGTCAAAGAAAAGGGATTATTAGAAACTAACTGTGACTATGACTAATCAATATGCTATCTTTCTATACATATTTTTTGGGGAGTACTACAAGGGAGCTCTAGTCCTCCAATGCCTTCATTGCAAGAAGTCACTGATCTCCCTGTCCTCTTTGGAATATCAGCCAGTAGGGGACTGGAATAATTGTCTCAGGCAATAACATTGCTTCTTAACCAAGGAAAGCTCCAAATCAGTCAAAATCGAGGTGACCCAGAACCGCAGAGCTACAAAAAGGGCATATATAGAGAAAATGGTACACCGAGCATGGGTATAATTAAAATTGCCTGTCCATAAATAGCCCCTATTTTTATTTAATTTACCCATTATTTGGTCATGCTGTCTTAAAAGACTCAAATTACTATTATGGGTTTGTCATATCAAAGCTGGTGAATGGTGACGTCTTTCTAATGTTTTCAGTTTAAAAAATGAACATCTAATATTGGGACTTTATTATTTTTACATCAATATAGATTTTTGTAGGTTGAAATGATTGAAATCATGATTAGGATAAAACATTTAACCTGAAACTAATCTCTGCTGCAGTTAAAATAAAATGGCCTCTGGATTCCATTTAAACATACTCTATAAATAAGCTTGGGAATGAAGTGTAAAAGAAGGAGGTTTTCACTATGCACAGATGGGTAAGGTGATGGAGGGGTTAATATAAGTTGGCCCACAGTTTTGCACATAGTTCCTGATGAAGGTGTTCCTTAAAGCACCGAAATGTTGAACACTTTTAATGCCCAGGAATTTCTGATTCTAATAGATCTGCTATACCCTACCTGGAGGCACCTGGTAGGAAATGTATGGAAGTGTGCATATCGACTTTAACATTTCTTGAGAAAAAAATAGGCTTGTTAACTCCTCATTTACACAACTTTGGGGCATATTTATAAAGGTTCGTTAACTTTTCGCGGCCGTTTTCGCGGCCATTAACGCATAAATCGCGTTTACCGCGATTTATAAAGGCCCGAAAACGGCCGCGAAAAGTTAACGAAGCGTTAACCTTTCGCGCCGATACTTACCTGTTACCCGCCGCTTCTATTTATAAAGCGGCGGTACTGGTTTCGCTCGGCTAGTATCGGCTGTTTTACTTCGCCCCCTTGAGAGGCGAAGTCAGCCGATACTAACCTCCCCGGCGGGGATGGGCAGGCAACCCCGGCGGGTGGTCGCACCCGCCCCGGGAGACACCCCACCCCGCCCACACCCCCCGGCGGCAGCGGCGACCACCCGCCGCCGCCGCCACTTCCCAGCAGCCCCTCCCAACCCGTTCCCCGTTCGCGGCAATCTCGGAACGGGAGGCTAGAGGGCTGCCGGGAAGGGCCCGCAGCAGGGGGTCGCGACCACCCGCCGCGCACCCCCTCCCCGGCAACCCCTCCAAGCCCCCCGCCCCGGCCGCTCCCGGGAGGGGACGGGAGGGAGCCGCTGGGGGGGTGGAGGCTCCCTCCAGCGGGGCCCTGAGAAGGCCTTTTGGGCTTAGGGGGTCCCGCAGCTCGAACCGGGACCCCCCCTCCCCGGCCCTTATAAGGGCCCTTGCGGCACTTACAAGTGCCCTTGCGGCTCTGACAAGAGCCTTTTGGGGCTTAAGGGGTCCCGCACTCGAACCGGGACCCCACTCCCCGGCCCTTATAAGGGCCCTTGCGGCACGACAGTGCCCTTGCGGCTCTTATAAGAGCCTTTGGGGCTTAGGGGTCCCGCGCTCGAAACAGGACCCCTCCCCCGGCCCTTGTAAGGGCCCTTGCGGCACTTACAAGTGCCCTTGCGGCACTAATAAGTGCCTTTGGCGGGGGTCCCGCAGCTCGAACCGGGACCCCCAGTGCGGCTCTTAAAGAGCCCTTGGGCGACGTCTTCGGGCTGGCGACACCAACCCCACTCAGTTCGCCGATGCCAGGCAGACTCACTGCGGCCGCCAGTGAGCCCGCTGGCACCGCCGGCCTCAGCGGAGCCGATGTTGCCGCCGCTTCTTTCTTCTTTCTTCCGCATCTACTGCGATGGCATCTGAGTTCCGCGGCGGAAAGGCTCCTCTTTATATAGGTTTGCAGAAATCCATAATCCGTTTCTGATTGGTCAATTTTTAATACTTGCTTTACATTAACCAATCAGATTTCAGAACTTTCCAGAAATCTGATTGGTTAATTTGGTCCGGATTAAATACATCCTCGAATCTTAAAAGTGCTTAGTTCTATCTAGACCGCTGTTTCTCATCTTTTCAGATTCACTTTTGTCTGGTGATGTGCCGCTGAATTGGAAAAAAGCCAATGTAATACCAATATTCAAAAAAGGTAGTCGTTCACAGCCTGGTAACTATAAACGTGTAAGCCTAACATCAGTGGTAGGGAAGGTGCTGGAAACTGTTTCAGGTTCATATCCTTTACTTTGTCTCCAGAACTGATCTTATTAGTAGTAGTCCATAGGGATTCATGAGAAATAGATTGTGCCAGATATTTGGAGTCAGAAAAGAATAGTAGTACACATACATGCCTAAACTGGGCACATTTTATTGGAGCTGGAGCAAGGGTAGCTGATGTCACACAGCTCCATCAGAAGTACCAGACTGGGATGGCATGGGAAATTTTGGTTGTTCACATTTATAACCCTTGCACACATGCTGGAGAATTTTTGGAAAGTCGGGTCATACATCACAATGATTTTTTTTGCCTATCCTATGTGTGCACTGGCACCCTTGCACATGTGGCCATACACTAGTTAGACATTACAGACAATTACAAACTGTGAGAATGATAAAACTATGGAACTGTCTACTAGTGGATGGGTAATGGCAGGTTAATTGGATAGTTTAAAAAAAAAATTGGTCCGATTTTCTAAAAACATAGACTGTTGTAGGATACTGGTATTGATACAAAAAGTTGGAGTTAATCCAGGGGTATTTCCGATTGCCACTTGGAGTCAGGGAGGAGTTTTTTCCCACTTCATACAGTTTTTTAACCTCTGGGTTAACTGTTAAGCAGGAAATGTGGGTACTGCAGAGTAGGTTTGACAAGATGGACATATCTCTTTATTCAACCTCACAATACTATACTATACTAATTCATTGTTGGATCCCACGAACAATGAATCAACTGTAACATCCACTGTCCAACGTCCAGTGGTTCTTACCTGCCTCAACATTCCCTGGTCAAATAGTGCTCTACAATAGACCTTATGGCTGTTGTGCCAGTCAAAACTGATTAGGATTCCCGTTCAGAACATAAAAGGAATGTTGGCAGGTAGGCTGCACATGTATGGGCACCTTTATTAATCCATCTTGCCAGAATTCTAAAAAAATTTGAGAAGCAGTTTCCCTTGTTTTCAGCAACTGCTTGCAGGTCTCCTATGCATTTGCCAATTTCATCAAAGACCAGGACAGACTTTGTTCACTTAATCCAGAGCAGATCACTAGAGAAATTGTTGTTGGACAATGACCTGTTGATTATGTATGTATGTAGTTTAAGGCAGTAATCCAGGGTGATGGTGAGTTGCTTTATCTTCCCTAAAATGTTTCATCTAAAAGGTGGATCTATTTATTTTTATGGTGTTTCCACATCCTATAACAGGTCTAAATTGATGTATAATGTATACTATACTAAACCGTATGTCTAGCAAAAGGTGTGAAGCTCATGGACTTGAGGATCAGATTACCATTATTTACTATTATTGGCAGATTACCAACTTTCTGGAATTTTCTAACTCACAACAATATCACTTATAAGTATAAGTATTCATATTTTTAAAAGTTAGGCAGGTTAAAACAGAATCTAATTTTAAAAAGATTTGATCATCTAAACTACCAAGCAACAATTTCTAACATTTCCACTTTAGAGTCCCTATCATGATCAGAATCAGTTTACATTAATATCAGTCGCTATTTTCTTTCAGTAGATAGTAACACCACATCCTGATGTCACAAAGAGAAATGAGCGGAGGAATAAAGGATGCCCTCAGACATATTATAAACAAGGTATGTGTCTGATGTGAACACAGGAGAAAAAAAACATTTATTTTGATATTACTGAGCATGCTGGATTAGTTTGCATCTGAATCTGTCATTGTACATTTCAGCATTTGTAGTTAAAATTGTGCTGTTTGTGAAAATGTTTATATCTGAATCAAAAGCAAGTAAATATATACAAATATATTTTGAAGAAAATTGCTTTGTGTAAACAATGGAAGAATTTCTAAAGCACATTTAACCAAAAAAGCATGTATGTTTTTTCTAATTTCAATTTGATGGTATTGCTAACTCTTAGATATCTCCATTAAAAAGACATTAAAAGAAAACTTCCATAAAGAGTTGACTACTCATGTGAGCTCCTAAGCTTTGCCAATAAACTGTCCTCTGGACACATGCTTTTATGCTGGACTGTGGACTTATTATATCCTTTTATTTTTAAGTACAAGGTTCATTTACTATAAAATACACCCCTTTTATGGATCCCAATGGGATCGAACTGTAACATTATAATAATCAGCATGCTACTGCATAGGGCGTAGTCCCAGACACGCCTAATGTCTCCCCCACCGTGCAGGTACTACAGACTTGCTCTGATTGTTCTGGTAACTGTGTCACCTCTGCTTTCGAAAATCCCTTCCCTGGAAGGAAGATCACTTGGAAGGAGACAGTGGTTGCGGATTTGAAGGGCATCCCAAGAAGCAAATAGACTCCGTCCGGTATAAGTGTGGACACTGATTGTGTGTGTATAACCCTCATTGGTAATTTTGGAACTCCTCTGTGATTTCGAAGATCCTTATAATTTACAGTAGGGGGTAGATTATCTACTATAATATGCACGTTTCAGGGAGTCATATGACATAGACAGTTAAACACTAATGATAACTAATGACATAGCTTGTCATCATAAATAATAATACACTGTACAGTACATGAATGTCTTATATATCTTATAATCAATGGATTGAACCAGTATTTTTATTGGATAATATGAAGATATAGCCACTTCTTGTGTCTAGATATAAGAAGTCAACAAGGAGTTTACATGATCATTTAAATATCCCTTAGCTGCTCTCAGATGAGACAAAGTCCCCTTATTTATTGTTGCTACTTTAGCCTTTGAAACCTAAAATAATATATTATAAAATATTACATATTAGCACATAATTAGATGTATTACGAACTAGATATTTAAGAAAAATGATTGTTCCCACTCTGGCAATACACACTTCGGGAGACATTTTCGATAATTTTTGAAAATACTATTTTCGATAATTTTCATTCAGGTTTTGGATTTTCGGATCTTCGGGATTTTTCCGAGATCCGGGAATCCGAAAACTTAGAGTTTAGGCCATCTCTAATACTGAGTAATTAATCAGGAAATAAATATGTTTACACTGAATTTTAGGAAAATTAGATCCACTGTGGTGTGGAGTTGCTTGTCCCACCAAAGATCACTACTGAAAATATTAGTTTTGATAACTGTCTATGGATCTATGCAGGAAAAAAAAATATAGCAGAAAATCAGGAAATAACTAATAAAAAAGGGAAAGAATAATGGAGAATCTTGTTTAAAATCTAAACTGGTCAAATTAGCACTTTTGTTTTTTAAATTTTTTCAGTTTTTGATTCTCAACTTTCAGATCAATTTGCAAATCAATTCTACCGGTAATTGATTTCCTCTGAGATCTGCAGTATTTCATGTGTAACCTCCTATTTGTGGTCTAATTTTCATTGCTTCTATAAAGGTCGATTGATTTCCAACTTTTACTTGATTTATTTATGTAGCTGTCATTAGGAGCCAAAAATAGCTGATCTCTAGGGTTCATAGTATGATATGAATTAATTAAAAAATGGGGAAATATCAAAGCAACAGAATTCTTCAGTGTACAACATAGATACATTATTATCTCTCGAGTTTTGCTTAAATTCACTTATCTTGTTTAATTCCTTTAAAGGCCCTACAAAATTAACAACATGTAAGATTCAACTTTAGCCAGAGGAGCAAAAGGGCGTTTTATTAAAAAAAAGTGGGCCGTTTTTTCTTTGCTTTATATGCTTTTGATACAATTTGGTAATATTTATGCCAATTGAATCCCTGTGAATCCATATGCTGTGCAGCAGTGGTTTTGGGAAAATTAATCCTGTTAAACTGTGGTCACCATACAAGTGCGCTTTATTAAAAAGAGCACACTCCCACCAAGATCATCACCAGAACCATTGCTCTGTTCTGAAGTCTAAGGTTTAAGCATGCCCACTTGTATCAAACTGTTGGGATAGAGCATCATCAGTGGCATCATAACCCTACCCCCAAGCTTTTTAATAATTTTTAAAGCTAACAACAAGCCTAAAAAAAGGCGTCCATAGATAGAGGAAAGAACAGTGAATTATCTGGTACTAGCTGCAGAAAAGATTGATTTTTTTGGAAGGGAGCCTTTTTACAAGCCTATTTAAGATTCAAAAAAGCTAGAGAAATTAACATAGGTTTGTTGAAAAGGGGTCTCTTTTTAATAGGGGGCACCTGTATGGAGACCACAGTCCATACACATGTACAATTTATATATTTCAGAAGCGGGTATCAAAGACAATTGTAATGTAAGTGTTGGGTCACGTCAGCACTGTTCATGGATTCATCAAAATGGATCAAAAATTACAGCAACCGAAACATAATAACATAGTAATTGAGGTTGAATAAAGACATATGCCCATTAAGCCCAACCTTTTCACTCTCCTTTTTAACCCAACCTAACAGTTGACCCCAAACGGCAAAATATGCCTGGATCAACCAGAACTACAGTATATGTAATAATACCAATAATTGTCAATATTATATAGTATCCCTGTACCAACCAGAACTGCAGTACATATAATAATACCAGTAATTCTCAATATTATATAGTATCCCTGTACCAACCAGAACTGCAGTACATATAATAATACCAGTAATTCTCAATATTATATAGTATCCCTGTACCAACCAGAACTGCAGTACATGTAATAATACCAGTAATTCTCAATATTTTTTTAGTTTTAGAAACTTATCTAGCCCACTTCTATTTAATGAACTTGCCATTACCACATCTGCTGGAAGACAGTTACACAGTTTCACCGTTCTCACTGTAAAGAAACCTTTCCTAACCTGAAGATCAAACTTCTTTTCTTCCAATTTTAAAGGATATCCACGTGTTTTCTAATATAATCTATTAGTGAACAATGCACAAGAGAGTTTCTTATATGTTTATTTTGATATGTTTGTATAAAGTGATCATATCCCCATGTAAATGTAGCCCTAACACGTCTAATCTGCCTGCATAGTCAAGCCCCATCCATTCCCTTTATTATTTTAGTTGCCCTTCTCTAACCTGCTTCCATTTTCAAGATGTCCGTTTTGTATATGGGATTCCAAAACTGCACTGCATATTCCTAATGAAGCCTTACCAGTGCCTTGTAAAAAGGAAGAATAATGTTTTTCTCTGTTGAATCTATTCCCCTCTTTATACAAGACATAGAGTTATTTATGGTGTAGGTGGCACTAGGATTGTTAAACCCCAAATGCATCACCTTACATTTATCAACATTGAATCTCATCTGCCATTCTGCTGCCCATTTTAATAATCTATCTAGGTCTACTTGCAGCACTTGCACATCATTTGACATTTCCAAAGCTCTGCATAGTTTAGTGTCATCAGCAAACACAGAGACCTTGCTCTCAATTCCCCCTTCTAAGTCATTTATAAACAGGTTAAAAAGAAGGGGCCCCAGAACGGAACATTGAGGCACTCCACTTAGAATTTAACCTACATAGATGTAGCACCATTGACCACCACTCACTGTTTGCAATCCAATAACCAATTCTCTATCCATGTACAATTTGTTTTTGTAGGCAAACAGTCCTCAGTTTATACATTAGTTACCTATTTAGTACAGTATCAAAAGCTTTAGAAAAATCCAAGTATACTATACTACAGGTACATCCACTGCTATGCCTGCATCTAAATTCTTACTCACTTCTTCATAAAAACCAAGCAAATTTGTCTGGCATGATCTATTTCTCATAATCCATGCTGACTACTACTAATTATTATTACTATTATTATTATTATTATTATTATTATTATTATTATTATTAATATTATGGATTTATATAGCGCCAACATCTTCTGTGGCACTTTAAAATTACAAAGTCATACATTACATACAGGTCAATACATGTTATACAAAGTCATACATATTAAATACACAGGTAATACAAAATATTAGTAAACAGCGTGATGAGTTTCTTACAGCAATACCATGATACAATAGGAGAGAGGACCCTGCCCAAAGAGCTTACAGTTTAGAGGATATGGGGTGAGACATAAGGTTGCAGGAGTCAGTAGGCTGTAAATAGATTGGCAGTGGAGTGTGAAAGGCGGGTTGGTTCATATTGGGTAGTAAGAGGGGTAATGTCTAGGCCAGGTTATATGCTTGCCTGAAGAGGTGGGTTTTAAGGTTACGTTTGAAGGTATTAAGGGATGGTGAATGACGGACAGAAGGAGGAAGGGAGTTCCAGAGCAGAGGGGCAGCACGAGCAAAGTCCTGATGACATAAAGGCAGAGATGGCATTAAGGTAGTCGGGGACCTGGGATGTCAGTGTAGGAAGATCAGGGGCAGAGATGTAAATTTGGGTATCATCCGCATACAGGTGATACTGGAATCCAAATGAACTAATGAGTTGTCCAAGGCCATAGGTGTAGATGGAAAAAAGAAGAGGACCGAGTACTGAGCCTTGCGGGACCCCCACAGGGAGGGGACGAGGGTTTGAGTTAATTTCAGAGTGAAAACACTAAAGGTCCTACCAGAGAGATAGGAGGATAGCCAAGAAAGTACAGTGTCCTGGATACCCAAGGAGGCCAGGATCTGAAAAAGTAGAGGGTGGTCGACAGTATCAAAAGCAGAGGACAGATCAAGAAGAATGAGCAAAGAGTAGTGACCTTTAGATTTAGCACTAAGTAGATCGTTGGTCACTTTAGTGAGGGCAGTTTCCGTGGAGTGGTTAGGGCGGAAACCTGACTGGAGGAGGTCAAAGAGAGAGTTAGAAGACAGATGACTGACCAGATCTGCATAGACATGTCTTTCCAGTAGTTTGGAAGCAAATGGGAGAAGGGAGACAGGCCGGTAGCTGGAAAGAGCAGCCGGGTCGAGGGAGGGTTTTTTAAGTATAGGGGAGACCACGGCATGTTTAAATGAAGAGGTAAAAATACCAGTGGATAGGGACAAGTTAAAGAGAGAGTTTAGGGCTGGTATGAAGGAAGAGGAAAGAGGGGGAATAAGATGAGAGGGAATGGGGTCAAGGAGGCAGGTGGTGAGACGTGTCCTGGATAGGAGAGATAAGAGTCCCTGTTCTGTAATAGAGGTGAAGCTCGTTAGGGTGCAATTAAAGGGATTAACCAATGAAGGGAGACTAGCCGGTGCAGTGGTAGGAGTTGGAAGCTGTATGGAGGAGGTAGGGTGCATAGGAAAACCATTTCAGATTTTTTTCTGTGAAATATGAGGCTATTTCATCAGCCAATAAACAGGGCGTAGGCAGAGGAGGCGGCGAACAGAGCAGGGAGTTGAATACTTTAAAGAGCTTTTTCGGGTTATGGGACTGTATGGATATGGATGAAGAGTAATAGTTTTGTTTGGCTAAGGATAAAGCACTTCGGGTCCGGTAGAGGGCACTTTTAATTTCAAGAAAGTCTCTATTTTTGTTACTTTTGCACCAGCGTCGTTCGGCTATACGGGATTGCCTTTTCAACTTTTTTATCTGATCCGTAAGCCATGGTTGTGCGTTCTTGCGACTAAGGTGACGGGTGGATAAGGGAGCAACAGAGTCGAGGGCACTGGAAACAGTTGTCTGGTAGTGGATGGCTGCAAGGTCAGGGTCAGAGAAGGAGGGCATGGAGATAAGTTGTTGGAGGGGGCCAGAGAGCGAATGGGGGTTGAGATTAAACAGGTCTCTGCATCTGTACGTTTGTTTGTTAGGGGTTACGGTCAGGACAGATGACACAAGTTTAAATTTGAGAAGATGATGATCGGATAGAGGAAAGGGACAGTTGGAGAAGTTAGATACAGAGCAGAGGCGAGTGAAGACCAGATCCAGTGTGTGTCCATTACAATGGGTCTGAGCAGAAGACCATTGAGTAAGGCCAAGGGAGGAGGTAAGAGAGAGAAATTTAGTGGCAGCAGAGGTGTTATTATCGATGGGGATATTGAAATCCCCTAAGATAACTGAGGGGATGTCAGAGGATAGAAAGTGGGACAACCAAGCAGAGATGTGGTCAAAGAAAATAGTGGTTGGGCCAGGTGGTCGATAAATAACTGCAATCTGTAGGGGCGTGGGAGAGTAAACACGGACTGATTGGAACTCAAAAGATAGACTGGAGAGGGCTGGTAAGGGCATGATGGGTATGAAAGTACAGCGCTCAAAAAGAAGAATACCAACTCCCCCACCACATTTATTATCGGGCCTAGTGGTGTGGCTGAAGTGTAGGCCAGCATATGAAAACGCGGCAGGTGAGACAGAGTCAGAGGGTGACAGCCATGTTTCGATAAGACCAAGAAATGTAAAGAGGTTAGAGATAAATAGGTTGTGTACGTGTGCAAGTTTATTACAAACAGACCGTGCATTCCACAAGGCCCCGGATATAGGAGCAGGCGGAAGGGAAAAGTACATATTTGATATTGGGTGTGTTTAGGGTACTAATGGATAAAGGAGAGTTACTGGCAGTAGACATTAGGATGGGGATTTTTATACTCCATGTAAGCCTGTTCTGTTCCCTCTGATTTCAAAATTTAAAAAGCATTTTTCTTTTTTTTCCCTTTTCCCTTTTTCCCTGGGCATTAAGCCATACAGGATTGTCACTTCCATACAGGATTGGAAGTGACATACGGTCACGAAACGCATAAGGCGGTGCCTCACGAGCACGATACTCCTCTCTTGTGTTGGATCCTATTATATACGACATTGTACCGTGAGTGGATTGTATATGATTAAATAAAGATTTTTTACTATTGCTATACTGTCTGTGGGTACGTTGTAGCTCACCCTTCCTTTCATAGTTGGGATTTTGGACTATTTTTCTTACACTTGTTCCTTAAAGGTTGTGACAAAGTCGATACCCAGCAGTCGATCGATTTGTCGCAGGTTGTGGTGGATGGGAGGTATATTCCACCCGGGGTCAGACGCTACTTTCTGTATTAGCTCCGGAATAGGGTTTTGCGCTCTGTCACATGGTCAGAGGTTAAAAAAAACCTTAGTTGGGTCCGGAGCTGACCAGTTGCGGGCGTAGCTGGTCGCCAGATCCTAGGTGGATTGATTGTTGCGTTTAAGAGATTCTGCTGAAACCAGGCTCACAAAGAGTTAACAGAGCAGCTTTGTAAGTCTCAGCAGAAGGAAGGAGGGGGTGTGACCAGAAAGTCAGTTCAGTTTTGTTGTTTTTTGAGGAGGTTGGCTGTTTCTGCTCTGGAGCCAGTGCAGGCGGCTTGGGGACTGTGTTTCAAGCTGAATGTAAGCTTGTGGCCAGAACTGGCCCTTTTTGCTTTATTAATGAACTGTATTTGACAAACTGCCAAGCGACTGTTGTTTTTGAAGCCTGCTGACAAATAAACTCTTGTTTGCTTTGGAAATCCCACCTGTCTGTGCTGCTAACTCCCACTGAGGACTCACCATTTGTAGCTGATCCCTCACAAGGTATACATTTAGAAATGTAATAGTCCCTTAATATCCCTTTAAAAGCAGACCACTTCTATTTAATATATTTACCTAGAAATAAATACCCCCAGTCTATGAGCAGGAGTGATTCCATTAACAACCTAGCTTTCCTAAAGTTAAACTTTTTTGTTAAACCAGTGAACTTTTGTTTTTTGCAACCTATATTAAATTACACTATATCATGATCCCTATTTACTAAGCTGTCCTTCCGCTTTATCAAACTCAATATGGATAAGACCAAACTTTCCCACCATCTCGATCTACCCCCCTACCTAACACTACTATCAACATCAATGACACACCAATCTCCCCAATACCTTACGTGCAATACCTGGGAGAACTTTCCTTTAAACACCACATTAATACCCTGTCTAACTCCTGTTGGTTACAGCTCATAAACATCTCATGCATTCGTCCCTTCCTTTCACAGAACACTTCCAAAATTCTAGTTCATTCCCTCCTGTGCATCTACCGAGCAACTGATTGGCAGCCCTTCAATCAAACCTTAACTCTGTTGCCAGGCCCATTCACCTCTCTTTCCGTTTCTCACATGCTGCACCTTTCTGCCAATCTCTCCACTGGCTTCCCATTATACAAAGGATCCAATTTCAGCTGCTATCCTTATCCTACAAGGATCTCCAATACAGCCCCCCCCCCCCATACATTTCTTATCTGATAAATAGATACTACCCAAGGCGTAACCTCCGCTCTGCTATTGATCTTCTCCTCTCATCTACTCTTATCACCTCTTCCCACACCCGTATTCAGGAGTTTTCTCGTGCTGCCCCTCTGCTCTGGAACTCCCTTCCTCACTTTATACATCACTCGCCATCACTTTTTATCTTTTCTCGAATTTTCTAAATTTTAAAACACGGCTCTTGAAAATCTGCAAAGAACACTAAATACGCGATCCGCGGATTGCGAAAATCCACCACAGAACCGTGTTTGGATTTGCGATCTTTTTCATCTCTAGTCATGATGTATCTGTTGTATTCAGTTGGATAAACTGGACTTAAAGGATAACTGTATTGCCTCAATATCTGTTGTATTCAATTAGATCAACTCGACTTGAAATGTAGTTCTTGAAGACGTTTCGCTAGTCATCCGACTGGCTTTCTCAATTCAGAATGACTTGTACAAGAATCTGTGGCAATTATGTACCCTGGAAAATCCCAATTAGCATATCACAGCCAGGTGTTAAGGGTGTGATTAGATAGTGGCTAAGAGGTGTTATAGGAACGCCCAGAGTAAGGTGTTAAAACAGCATTGTACATGGCAGACAGTTGGTGTCGAACCCCCCCCACCTCTATTTAGGCTTGGTTTCTTTATTTTCACATAAATGGCCTCCTTAACACCTCTCTTGAACCAGTCACGTTCCTTCGCCAGTATGTTAACATTACAATCTTCAAAGGTATGTCCTTTATCCTTAAGATGCAGATACACGGCTGAGTCCTGACCCGAGGAATTGGCTCTTCTGTGCTGGGCCATACGTTGATGCAGTTGCTGTTTGGTCTCCCCCACATACAAATCAGAGCATTCTTCACTGCACTGCACTGCATATATGATGTCGCTTTTCTTGTGCAGTGCAGTGAAGAATGCTCTGATTTGTATGTGGGGGAGACCAAACAGCAACTGCATCAACGTATGGCCCAGCACAGAAGAGCCAATTCCTCGGGTCAGGACTCAGCCGTGTATCTGCATCTTAAGGATAAAGGACATACCTTTGAAGATTGTAATGTTAACATACTGGCGAAGGAACGTGACTGGTTCAAGAGAGGTGTTAAGGAGGCCATTTATGTGAAAATAAAGAAACCAAGCCTAAATAGAGGTGGGGGGGTTCGACACCAACTGTCTGCCATGTACAATGCTGTTTTAACACCTTACTCTGGGCGTTCCTATAACACCTCTTAGCCACTATCTAATCACACCCTTAACACCTGGCTGTGATATGCTAATTGGGATTTTCCAGGGTACATAATTGCCACAGATTCTTGTACAAGTCATTCTGAATTGAGAAAGCCAGTCGGATGACTAGCGAAACGTCTTCAAGAACTACATTTCAAGTCCAGTTGATCTAATTGAATACAACAGATATACCATGACCTGGATGAATGAGAACCTTCACAAGTGTATTGCCTCAAAGCATTTTTTTTTAAACATTTCTTTAAAAAGAGTAATGGTATGCAGCCCTCCCCATACATTTATTTTCTGATTTCGAGCTTCTCTCTGCCTTCAATTAGCCATGCTGGGAAGGGGGCGTAACAATTCTGTCTGCCACTAACTGTCACTCAGAGCTAGCAAGCGAGAAAACACTCCTCCATCCATCCTTGATCAGCTTGATTATGTAGGCTGTATCCTAGCAACTGGACATTTCAAGTTTGTTTGACTGGCAGAGGAGGAGGAGAGAGGTTGTAACAGACATTCCCACCAGCGAATGACAAGTTTTATGTTAATCATGGCCCTGAGCCGTTTAGGAGGCGGGCTTTTAGCATTCATATTTACTGTGTGATATCTAAAGGAGGGCAGCACGGTTGTAAATGTGAGTAAGTGATTTCAGCTGCTGGAAGTGTGGACATGTAATGGGGGTGATATTGTTGTCCTTTAAAGTTAAACTGGACTCTGTTACGATAATAATCAGTAACATCCTTTTCAGGATATTTTTCAAATATTACAGCCTTCCTTTGTACTGCTTTATCCTATACCTTCTCTACTTCAATTGTAACTACATTAACATATCATCATGAACATGTTTGTTCAATTTTGATTGCAAATCCAGCAACCAACCAACAATCCCTAAATACGGTATTTCACATTCTTTAAAACCTATATCATAAGGCTTGTATTTTCTAATCCTAGTAGCTCTAAAGATAATATCATGGATTACCTATTTTTTTTATAGAAACAAGATAGGTGGGGCTCCAACCCATGAAGGAGCATTCAGCTACACAAGTATTGAACTAAAATATACATTTTATTACTTCATTTAAACTAGACAAGGGGAGGAGTGTCACGGCCTGATGCATTTTGTGGAACTTCTGCTTCCTCAAAGACTTTGGACAAGATTCACAGGTGGATGAGACTCGCTGGAGTCGTCAGGTCGAGAGAGTTGGTGGTTGAAACTTGGAGGTGGACATCTAATCACTATTTTCCAAATGCTGTAAGGTATTTGCTTGTACACATCTATTAGATGTGTCCCTAATTCTTTTTCTAGTGAGCAACCTGGACTGTTTATTTACCCTTTACAAGATGTGCCATGCACTCAACCAGGGGGTTAATTTCCATTAACATAAAAAAATCTCAAATTCCAATGATTAATAATGCAATGTCACAGTCAGGTAAATGCGCCAAGAACAACAATAGTTCAAAGACAACAGCAAATTCCCTGCAGTGGACATGTGTATGCTCTATTTAGGGGACAGGTAGAAGCTTTAGTCTAAATATCCTGGGGGAAATGTCTGCATCACCTTGTAAGGATGAAAGTACAGGAGCATGCTGCTTTTTTTATATCTAGAAATTGGCAACATAGCTCAGTTCCCATACGACTTAAAAAGTAAAGTAAATTTAAAGAAAAGGTAAATAGGACACCAATGATCTCTGGACATTTAGATTTATAAAACACAAGCAACATTTTTAAATAACCTGAAATGAACCACATTGAAAAGAAGGTTCATTCCTATCACTACTGTTTTTAGGCTACCGAGTAGGTCACACATCAGCCTAGATCATGCATCACAGAAAAGACTTGTTCTATAGCAGAGTCCAGCTGCACAGAGACCATATTTTAGGATTACAACATCCCCAAACCGTTTCTATTCTCTGATTGCAAATAGATGGGCATAGGCAAAGGGAGTGTTCTTATCCGGGCAGGAAATGTTTTAATAAGCTTTCAAAACACTTGGGATTATATAATAAGAGGTGAAAAAAATTGCCTGTGTTGTTGATTTGCATCAACCATTTAGATAATTCTTTTTTTACTGGTTAACTGCAGTTAGAAAACATTTGATAACGTCTGATTGGTTACTGCATATTTAAATAATTCTTTTTAAATTCATTTTTTCTAAAATTTTATTAAATAAGAGTGTGTTTGAAATCGGTGTCTCTGTATCTGTTTATTAAGGATTCCTGGCACCAGGCAGTATAACCTGGGAGTCACTATCGATCACCATTATTATTTTTATCATTATTATTCTGTATATTTTGGGAGTTACTGAGACATCATGCATTTAGAAGTTACCTTAAAGGGTATCTCAACCCCAAAATCTAAAATTTGCTGTAGTGTAGGGGACCCCCCTCCAACCCTAAATGCCATGGTTTTAACTTTAAAAATTTCCCAGAAATAGACTTGCCTCTGCCTCTACTGCTTCTTTTGGGAACGGAGTAGCAATAGGGGCCTGACCGGCAACTGCATCTTGATTGGCTGAGAAGCAGACAGTTATTTAGAGAGATCCCTAAGCATGCCTTAGAGACAACAAGGAAGTAGCAGGCACCAGATTACACACAGGCAGCTCCTACTCTTTACTTTTCTGGATTTGGTCAGTTTGATGAGTTTCCTCCGGGCACTCAGGTTTTCCCCACAATCATAAAGACATACTGATAGGTTGAGTCAAATAAATGTGCTTAGATTGTAAGCTCTTTGGGGCAGGGCCTGATGTGAATGTATACATGTAATTGTAAAGAGCTACAGAAGATGTTGGCTCTATATAAATCCACAATAATAATAATAAGTTTAAAATAGAATGCATTGATGTGTAATATTTTGATTGTTTTACTGCACACCTCTATCCATTTTTCAACATTGCCCTATGTACACACAAGTCACTTCATTTTTAGCATACTGAAAAAGGCAGTAAGCTGCTTAACTCCATATAATGTGCTAAAAAAAGATTAATACCAGCCATATTTACCAGCCAGAGAATCCATTAAAGGTTTGTGCCCCTTATTAGTGTTACATATAGAGCACCTATAGTCAAATAAAAAATAATTCTGTTTTAAGTTCCAGAGACTGTCTGCTTATGAGAATACCATTGAAATGATCTGTAACATTCAGTTGCATGAAGTGGTTTAAGCCCCTTTTTATCTTTGGACTAACATGTACTACATGTGACTGATATTTATAAAGGAGCAATATCATTAAATTAAAATATTGCAATTTTGTGATGGTCATAATTAACAATTGCTATTGTTAATTTTTCACCATCGCATTCATTTACAACTGTGGTATAAATGAATAAAGTACTGATATCGGGTGGAATTTCATTAATCGTTAATTGGTCAATGGCTGCCACTTCCGTTATCTCATGTGGTGGTTGCAAAATAACACCATTAATTACCAATAACAATCTATATTTCATGGTTGTGCAGTATTTTATGCTGGTCGGTGTGAAATATCATCTGAGTTGGTAATTGATCATTATTGGAAAACACAAAATGACTATAAAAATGGCCCTAGATTTAATTTTGACCTATCTCCAATTAATATGGCATCTAGTTGTATCAGCTATGTTATTGTTATTTTCGTGTTACTTATCTTTGCTGCACTACTTTGCTTATCTTATACCATATAAGAATAATTATTAAAAACCTCTTATCTAAAGTGTGATGAGAAAACAGATGCAAAGATGGTTGTAAAGATAGTCACTTGACCTATTTTTGTTTGAAAGCAACGAAGATGGTGAAAAGAAGCTGAATCCAGTGTTTGTGAGAAAGTCTGTTGGTGTCCAGGTGTGTGAGACAGTCTGGCATTGTTTGTGTGTATTTCTCTTGACATCCAGTTTGAGATTAAAGACTGTTGATCATAATTGCCTCAGTCATAATCCTTGATACCCATGGAAAACTTTAAGGATTGGTTGGGTAATAAACACCTTCCAGTTAATAAAAAAGTGACAATGATTGGGCAGAGACAGAGCTTGTTGTAAAACTTACAGCTGACAACAGATATATCTCCCTTGCTATTTGGTTTCCCATGAGACTCACATATATTGTCTCTCTATCTTTCTTCAAAAGCACAACAAATCAGCACACACCATACAAAAGAATTTAGATGGTTAAACTGCTACATAAAAAAAAAAAAAACATTTTGTATGCATAGGGTTGGGAGTAAAACACTTCTAATGCTGGGTTCTAAGAAGTAAATAGTGTTTTTCTGAAAATAATTAAAATCTTAATAATTTATTTTCATTGTAGTGACACCCAGGAACAGTAAACATTTATCTTCAGTTTGGTCTATGATATTTGTATTCTTCTGTGTATACAGATGAACAAAATCATCAAAAATGTTAAAATTCCACAGAACCGAAAATTTGAATCGAACACAAAAGTCAATTGGAGTGAAATTTTTGACACATAATTTTGACTTTTGACATGACATTTAACATTGAATTTTGACAAAATTTGGCCATTTCACACCAGGTTCTGATTGTGCATGTTGACTTTATATAGGTTTTGTGTGGGGCAGTATAAATTTAAGGTGGTAGAGGGCCAATGGTAAAAATGACTTTAATGTATTTATTTCTCATTTTTTTTAATTTTTCTTTTTGTGACATCATTTTTGAGATTAATTGTTTTGTTGGTGTGGCTTCACACAATTAAATTTGCTTGGTATGATTGTGTGAATCACATCCCAAACTTGCCATGCAGGTACTTTTATTTCCCTCATAAATACAGTGTCTGGACCCGGAGAACTACTACCAGAAACCATCCAAATTACAGTACTCGCAACCTGCAAGGAAATCATTAAATACACTGAATTAAGGTGATGCCCCGAAGAAAAATAAATTTAAAGTACAATGTAGGTTAAAAATATTTAAGAAGAATAGAAATTAAGATTTAAAACAAATTAAGAAATGCATAAATTAGTCATATTACCTTAACATACAGTACAATATGTAATAATTGTAAAGTGTGTTGGTGCTTAATAAACGGGCAAGTTTACCCCTTCCACAAAATGTTATACTTACCTTCCTCACACCCCTGAAACCCCAACCATGCAAACCTTACTTACCTCTCCAATGTTCCTGAATTGATACTGGCTCTGCAATCCACTGTCCTCAAATTAATGCCTCCTTTTAAAGCTGTGCAAGCTCATTACAAGCATGCATATGCACAGAGAAGGCAGCCTGCTCAGAAGCCATCATTCTTGACTGGTGTATACTTAAAATGTCTTCATATGCATACATTTGTCTGGCTATTTTTTTCCCCTTCTCCTCTTTTCATATAGAAGTAATTATGTCATCATGCGTGATGGATTACATGAATTTTCCCATTCATCGTGAATAAAAATATATTATCACTCACAGTTTATTGAAAACATCAGCAGGAGTTCTGGGGAGGACATTAAAAGAGAAATCGGTGATAATAAGAAAGCAAAGGGACAGTATCATAAGGGACGAAATGCAATTAAAAAAAAAATCATGGAAAGATACAGAGAGAAATCTAACCTGAGAATAGAATGGCTGGTCCATCTAGAAATAGGAAGAGAAAGTGATAGATTAAACACAAGATATTACTATGTGAAATAATACTTTATTACATATGGCACGCACAGTAGTGGTAGGACTTATTAATCACACTGTGATACAAAATATAGAAATCCTCAAATGTTCTTACCCAAGAAAATTCAACTAAGTAGGTGGTTGTTAGCACAGAGAAATCACCCAAGGTAACTTATTGGGAACTTCCACAGTGGGGTTGCCAATAGAGATGGGAGCCAGGTCCCACTCAGACCGGATCCGGCAATGAACCCCTCTATTCCGAAATTTGAATGTTCTGCCCAACAGATCGTTCGGATTTCGGGACATCGGAATGGGTTTTCAATTTTTATGGAACGTTCGAGCTATTTTCAAGAATTTTCGAAAATAGCCTTGAACATTTGACAATCCTCAAAAATACGATCCTAAACTCGAAAATAGTTTCCAATCATATTTTCGAGGATTATCGAACGTTCAAGGCTATTTTCGAAAATTCTCGAAAATAGATCGAATGTTCCATAAAAATCGAAAACCCGTTCCAAAGTCCCAATTTTAAGTTCTGTTTTTGGATTTGCAGTTTCGCCCATCTCTAGTTGCCAATACCTTGATGTGGTTGCAAAGTTTTCATTTTGATGACTATTAACATGTAACTAAAACCTATGCTAGGTTATATGACCAATTTATGCATTTCAGATTTTCTTCTAAATATTATTTTTAACCCAGATTGTAATCTTTAAATTTATTTTTCTTCAGGGCATCACCTTACTTCAGTGTATTTAATGATTTCCTTGCAGGTTGCAAGTACTGTAATTTGGATGGTTTCTGGTAGTAGTTTCTCCGGGTCCAGACACTGTATTTATGAGGGAAATAAAAGTATCTGCATGGGAAGTTAGGCCCCAAATGTTATTTGACAAAGTACTCACTTTTCAGAGACATCAACATCCCAATATGTACACAACCATAAAGACATGTTTACTGTATATAAGGGAAAATGTTCATATTGATATTTTGCCATTTATCATATAATTAAGACATATATAATGTAACCTTGTGATAAATAAATATTGCAGTATCCTGCTAAATTACCTTAATAATGACTTTGTCTTGATGTCCTGTCATCAAAATTGGATTTTTTCCTCCCATGATCTGGTTTGTAATACTGGCCATGGGGGTATCCTTGACTAAGCTTTGTTGGCACTATCAATATAATGTGCCTATTGCAAGCTGGATACTTCTTGAGGGCACTGATATTGCATGTAAATAATCTAACATTTTACCTTAGCTATGTTTTATTTTGATCTAACTATATCATTGGGTGCTTATACTATATCCCTTCTATTCCCCCTTCAATGCAGTAAGCTCTATGTGCTTGTTGCACTCAGTAACAACTACCTTTAAGTGCCATAACCAAACGCACCATATTGGGCATGCATGTGCCTAAAGTTGGCTATACATTACAAAACCTACATTGAGATGTTCCCATGGCGATCAGACAACCCAATAATTTTGTGTTTGACATTTGATCCCAAAATCAGCGGGCCAGGACAGAGAATGTTAAGGCTTCAATATTTGAACATGTGTATGGCCAGTGCAATTCCATACTGGATTGCTTGCACCAAGCTAATAAGATCAACTTTTTAAAATTACACAGCCACTACAACCTTAAAGGGCATGTCCACCCTTAAAACAAAAAAATGTTGAATTGACAGTTATCTGCATTTGTAACCAGATATTTACAAATGTTTTTTTTACCATTATGGAAAAGGTATCTGCCTCCACCTTTGATTCACAGAGCTTTTTGAGCATGTGCATAGGAGGCTGCAGGGGAATGAGCAGTCAATCATTGACTGTGATGTCAGTCATCACAGCCTTGATTGACTGCAGGGAGGGAGGACTCAGCTTACTTTGCCAGAATGAAGGCAATAATTATCCTTAAATATCTGGTTAGGAAAAATCTAATAATGTGCTAAATATATCAGTTAGGATTTGGGGCCAGTAATTGACGTATGGCCAGTTTTTTGTTTTAAGTGGGGACATGCCCTTTAAAGTGCATGTCCACTTTCAAAACAAAAACTAATGACTTGTCAGTTATCTACCCCCAATCCCAGCTGATATTTTACCAGTTTATTATACGCATTTGTAACCAGATATTTAATATGTTATGTTCCGTTCTGGCAAATGTATCTGCCTCCTTCCTTTGTTTAAAAAGCTTTTTATAAGCTTGAGCATATGCAGTTAAGGCAGCAGGGGTAAACACCAGCAAATCATTGGTTGTTATGTCAGTAGTCACAGCCTTGATTGACTGCATGGAGGTAGGACCAGTCAACTCTGCCAGAATGGAGCCAATTATTATACTTACTGTAAATATCTGGTTAGTAATAAATCTAATAATGTGCTGAATACATCAGTTGGGGGCATGTGACCAATTTTTGTTTTAAGGGTGGACATGCCCTTTAAACCCAAGCTAACCACTTACAAAATTGGTCTAAGGGTTAGTGTGGGATTAATGCTAAAAATAGCACAAGCAAAATGCATTTTCCCAGCAAGTGTAATAACTCAGAGAGAAATAATAAAGGATAATAAAGGATATTGAAAGTCATCTGTGACAATATCCCTTTAGCTGAAGCTGAATGTTCTTAGAATATAAACATGGAATTTTAATGTGTTTTTCCCCAGATGTCAAACTTGCCCAGTGCTGTACCTAGTAATATAATGACATTTTAATGCTGGTATTTTTTAATGCTACAAAATAATCATGTTGCTTAATTATTATATTTGACTTGGTCACATCTTTTCATTTCTCATTTGATGTGATCATCGTTTTCATTTTTTTCCCCTTTTGTTAAAGTTCCTTTTGGACCATCATGTTAACAATCAATAATATTAATGACTCTCGCAAATTTGGAAAGGAATGTAAGCGGATACATTGGCTTCCTACGTATAAATCAAAGCTATGTAATATGGCTTGCTTTTCTGATGTGATCCAGAATAATAAATAGTTACTGTGATCAGCTACACTGCCCACTCTTTTCTGTGTTGGCTGAAACCTCCTGCTCAAGTATTTTTACATTATGAATCAGATATAATATTGAAAGAAATCCAAAGGGAGATGCCATATCCACCGCTATTGGTAAGATTTTATGAAACCTGTACCACATGTACCTGGGTGTAAAACCACTGCTAATGGTGCTTTTTTCCTGACTGCACTGCCACAACGCAGAACAGGTTGCACAGTGATTACAGCATCATGCAGAAGTTATGGTGGAGCATGTCTAGTGTGGAGGACCTTGACTGGACTTCTGGATGATTTCCCTAGGTGGGCCAAAACATGCTAATTTGCACTTACACTTTTTATTATGTGTATGGTAAGTCGTACATTATGCAGGTGCTACAAGTTGAACATATAAATTTCCATAGTAAACACTCAGGACTGTGTTTAATGGCACATTTAATTTGGCCTGATAAAGGTCTGATACTAGGGACCACAAAATTGCCTGTATGCACTGTATGCCAATAAATACAAACAGGGAGATTCAATAAAAGAACATTTATTGAATCTCCCTGAGAGTGTGCACTGGAATTATTTATATATATAGATAATGATGTATGAACACAGTGAAATGAAATGAAAATGAAATGAAAACTGTATTAGAACACCTATGTTATTAGCTACAGATATAAACTGTACCCAAAATCTACTATATTAGGCAGAAATCTTGTATGTATGTATGTATGTATGTATGTGCTCACCTCACTGCCACACCCCTAAATGACTCAACATAATGCGATGCCCTCTGAAAGGGACAATGCCCGTGAAGTACAATTTGAACAACTAAAATCCTGTACGTCACTTGCAGAGTGGGATTCCCCAATTCAGTAACTCAGATGAAGGGCCTGGGATCTGTGTGCTGCCCAATTCAACAACACTTCAGTGACACAACAACAGCGTAATGTACGGCTACACAACTCAGAGAGCTGTACACACAGAACAACAGCTTCTATAACAGAGGGAACAAGACAATTCCCTTAAGGTCTGTAACACATTACAATTTGCTCCTGGAAGGTTTCAAATATAAACCCTGGAAAGACTATGTTACTATTGGTGATATGAATCATATTTATATACAAATATAAACCCTGGAAAGACTATGTTACTATTGGGGATATGAATCACATTTATATACAAATATAAACCCTGGAAAGACTATGTTACTATTGGTAATATGAATCCCATTTGCAGTTATTGTGCTAAGAAATTTAAAGCAGAGCCTCCTGGAATGTGACCACGCCCCCAGATATTGCTGTCACAGCCACACACCCAAACATCATTGTCACACTCATACCACAACCATCAAGGCCATGCCCCCAAAGATAACTGCCATGCATTGCAACCATGCCCCCTACATGTTGTGACCACACAACCAGATAGTGGTCACTACCCAAAAAAACCCCAAAACATTATGGTTTGCCCCCATACATCACGGCCACACCCCCAAACATCCCAGGTCTGTTCCGGAATCATAGCCACATACACAAACATCCTGTCCATGCCCCCAAACATCACAGGCACACCCCAAACACCACACCCATGCCTCTGAATGGCACAGCCACGCCCATGCTTTGAAACAGCATGGCCATGCTCCCAAATATCACGACCACCAAATGTCACGTCCAAGCCTCCTGGACACCACAACATCACAGACATGCCCCCAGACCATCCACCCCCTAGAATGCCATGCCCCCACCCACTGCATACATGCCTCATCCACCTATTCAAACCGGGATGGTTGGGGGGTATGGACTACATGGGAATTACCTGCATTACCTGGACTTAAGAAACAGACACACACTGCCCACATGTCACACACAGTTACATCTAAAAGAACAAAGACATCATGGCACTTTCAATTCAAACCAGAAACCAACTTTATTGATTGGGATCTAATAGTCAATATAAAGTGGTCCTTGAGCAAGGATAAAGTGTTAAAGTGCAAATAAGGTGACATACTGCTAACAAATGTGCAAAAAATTGAGCATGCTTAATAAAAACACACAACGCAACAGAATGAAGCCGACTTTAACAACACAGACAAAGAGCCGCACGTCACATGATTAGAGACACTGACACCTGTCAGTCACTCAAGTGCTGAGATATTCAGCTGCAATCAACATGTTTTCCCAACGGCAAATTCCATGTAGCATGTTCACGAGTAGGTTCACCACAACATTTGTATATTTACGTTCCAAGTGGAAAAACTGATAACGTTGTATATAAGGTTTTGCAATAAACATATGTTAAAAATGTTAATTAACCACTGAGTTTTTTTTAAATTATTATTAAAGCTTAATTTTCTAACTGACATAATATAGAATGAATTGGTCTTCATAAGGATCATATTTCTTCATCCTCTAAATTTCTCTGGCCTATAGGATTTAAACCCCCAACTAATTCTTAAAGAGGTGATTGGTTGTTGTTATGTGCTGTGGTAGTGGAATATTCAAGAATATGAAGATTAAGGGAAAAGGGTAATGCAAGCAGGTATCTTTCTGTTATAGAATCATTACTTTTACACTGGCATGTAGAATTTTGTAAAATAATAATAATGAAAAATCCATTCGTTATACAAAACATCTCCTATTCCTACTGAAAAATACCATCAACCCATTCCACAATCAGCTGGATAAAATCAGAGCGAGCTAATGATGCAAAAAGCATTACAAATGGAAACTGGGTTGCTACAGTCATTTATACAAATAGTTGTTCAAGAAGAATGCACAAAACATCACAGATCTGCAGAATAAAATGGATTCTTCTTGAGTTACAGTATTTTAGAGCAAAAGGTGAGTGAATTGATAGGGAAGCGCACAGTATTCGTCAGTAACACTCCCTTAGTTATAGGACTGATAGAGAGGAACTGCCTATTGGCATTAATTATTTATTTCAAAGCTGTCTGTAAAAAAAATGAAATAGCCATGCACTGGTGAGCACTGAAATTACTATAAACTGATGACTCAAAATATGGCAGACTGAACCAATGTCAGTTCAAATGATCTTAAACTGGAAGGAACTGATAAATTATAAATTCATATATATGTTAACATTGTGTTGGGTTATTTATATGAATCTACAGATATCTATATTTCCAAGATATTTTGTTTTTATTACGTTTCTTATTATGCAGGTTTACGTAATGTCGCACAAAAATGAGCCGGTGTAGCATCAGTGGAGCAAGTCTGGCAGGTATTGTATTTTTGTACACCTCCATTTAAAGATTACTGCATTTTTCAATATTAGCTTTGAATCGGGTGCCTGAAGTAGTTCCTTAAAATTGCCAGAAACCATGCAGACCCAGCAAAACCACTAGAAAACCCACACTAACCAGATATCACTTTGGGTAGGTTCTGAATAGATTTGGGCAATAGCCATGATTTTGCATCTCCCTCATTGTGTTTTATTGTTGATCCAACCACATGAATCACAATTAGTTTTGGCCTCACCAATGAAGTGACTGCACACGTACAGGGCACGAGAGACGATAGACGATATCACATCCCTGGGGCAATTGCACCACAGATGTTATATGCTGATAGTGGCTATCGGACTTGCAACGCACCATTCACCAATGCCATACTTTTAATTCTTCCCTATAACCATTGTACCATTCAACCCTGGGGAAACAAAAGCTGTACCCTGTAACACAGAGTATCCTCTTGATTTCTGTGGGTTAGGGAATTGTTGTCCTGCTCACTCATAGATCAGCCCAGACTGCAAGGAAAAGGGAAAAAAACAAGAGAAGTAACAGGATTCAACAAACCTCTCTAAGGGCACAGCCACACTGCAACGCAAGCGCAAACACAGAAAAATTGCAGCAGTGTGGCCTAGCCCTAAAGGAGGGATCTTTAATATTCAAGCTGCAAAGAAAGGTATGCAGGGCACATGTGTGTATGAGACTTTCCATGGGGCTGTGTATGGGACTTTCTATGGGGCTGTGTATGGGACTTTCTATGGGGCTGTGTATTGGACTTTTTATGGGGCTGTGTATGGGACTTTCTGTGGAACTGTGTATTGGACTTTCTATGGGGCTGTGTATTGGATTTACTATGGGGCTGTGTATGGGACTTTCTATGGGGCTGTGTATTGGACTTTCTATGGGGCTGTGTATGGGACTTTCTATGTGACTGTGTATGGGACTTTCTATGGGGCTGTGTATTGGACTTTCTATGGGGCTGTGTATTGGATTTTCTATGGGGCTGTGTATGGGACTTTCTATAGGGCTGTGTATTGGACTTTCTATGGGGCTGCGTATGGGACTTTCTATGGGGCTGTGTATGGGACTTTCTATGGGGCTGTGTATTGGACTTTCTATGGGTCTGTGCATTGGATTTTCTATGGGGCTGTGTATGGGACTTTCTGTAGGGCTGTGTATTGGACTTTCTATGGGGCTGTGTATGGGACCGTTTTCTATGGGGCTGTGTATTGGACTTTCTATGGGTCTGTGTATGGTACTTACTATAGGACTGTGTATGGGATGTTCTATGGGGCTGTGTATGGGACTTTCTATGGGGCTGTGTATTGGACTTTCTATGGGGCTGTGTATTGGACTTTCTATAGGCTGTGTATTGGACTTTCTATGGGGCTGTGTATGGGACTTTCTATGGGGCTGTTTATTGGACTTTCTATGGGACTGTGTATTGGACTTACTATGAGGCTGTGTATTGGACTTTCTATGGGGCTGTGTATTGAACTTTCTATGGGGCTGTGTATGGGAATTTCTGTGGAACTGTGTTTTGATCTTTCTATGGGACTGTGTATGTATCCAGTCTGAAACATCTCACATTTCAGCTGTCAGTCATGTGCCTTCAGCTGGGTACACACAATCCAATAATTCAGCCCGACTGACATTCCATTGTATTGGTCAGGCTGAAATATTGGATGGTTTCTTCAGACAGAAGTGACCGATGTCTGACTGTCAAAATTGGCCGAATGAATGATCGGACGCATTGGAAATCCAAGACTGATTGAGTCATTTCTGTATGGACTGCAGAGTTGGTTGCGGCAAACTGTCGGACATGGCTACTTTTGCCACGACCGATAGTCCTTCATCCTGAGGAATGGAAGGATTGGAAGAAGTGAACCCAGCTAAAGTATTATAAACTCTCTATAAAACTGTATAGTTTTTCTGTAGCTGAAATGGTGACAGATGGTTCATCAACTGCATGGTGGGAAATTCCCTCTCCCAATGCTGCTTCATAGGGATTACTGAGCATGTTTTCCCTCACAGATAGTCAGTCTTGCAGGGGGCTAGGGGACTGATCTTGGGCAAAACAAGTACTGGATTAAAGTCATGCAGCAATACAAACAGTTTAGAGTAAGTGCTGCTTACATGTATTAATTCATAGATTGAAATTTATATAATTGCCATGATAGTACGCTAGGTGCCGAACTAGTTTGTTTTCTCCGGATACACAACACAATGAAACACTGGAACCTATAGCAGTAAAGGACATCTATAAGGAACTTTATTATACCTACCAACAATAGTTTTCTGGGATGTAGAAGTGAGCAATTCTACCTCCCATTCTGGTTCCAGTATAGAACTGAAAGCTATCAAAAGTTTCTGCAACTAGGGTCTGAGGCTTACAGCCAACTGCCTAACATATTATCTATTCTATTCTATGGAGAACATATCCGGTTTTCTGCCAAAAGCCTTAAACTGGAGTTGCACAAGCAAAACTCAGAGCAGAAGAGTCAGTTTGCAGCTCTGTACTGGGACACAGCTCTGAAAAAAGGCCTATACATACTATACAAACTCTAGAAAGGCTGGGGCTGCCAATGTTTTACTATGCTTTCAAGTTAAGAAAATAGGAATAAAATATTCGTAGAACAACATAATTTTTAGACTCATTTAACAATATTAGAATGTTTAAATTATGTATTCATGTGGGTTGAGTTTCTGAGATTCTATTCCATTTAGGTGCGTATCCTGATTAAAAACGACAACATCTGTTTTTAAGTGTTTCAAAATCCTAGGTCTTTTAATTGGAAAGCACAGTCTATTAACATTATAGGTTGTCACTGTTAGCAAACAAATTTTAAACCCTTGGTGGAAACCTACAAGACTGATTAAACAAATGTACTTTGTTTACATATGAGGCTCCATTACAACTATTCTAAGCAAGCAAAGGCTTTCCAATATAGCAATAAGGCTAGGGAACAGATTACTAAAAACACAAACTGACAATGCAGTTATGGTTGTAAAAAATAATAATAAATAAAACATTAAAATGAGTATTTCATTCAATGGGCTACTTCATTTTGATATATTTAAACATATTAACATTTACTTAGCTCATATAATTATTGTTGTGCTACTACTGCCAATTTGATGGCCAAGAGGAACATCTGAAACCATTCTAAGACTTTAAATACCCTAACAGAGCTCCATCTGGGATGCTATTTGAGCTATAGTTACTGTTCTTTGGGGAAATAGTATGATCTATTTAAGGCCGTTCCATTAAAAAAAACTGGATTCTTTTTGCTCTTTGTTATGTTGATCCTGAGGTTATGCTAAGCTCTTGTTTCTTCAAAGCCCTTATTTTGGGGACTTGGGATGTATGGTTTGTAGAAATGAATGTTATGTTAAGTGGATGTTGCAAGGGGAATGCTTTAAAATACTATAGCAAGTGAGCACAATCTGTAGGATTTAGAGTCAAGATGATATTCACAGATATTATTATATAATACTTTCTTGGCATACAGAAATCTTTTTTAGTAAATCATCATCATTTATAGTATAAAATAATAAATTAAATGGCATTCTTATAACTCAAAGGACTCATTAATCAAACAAGCTTCATTAAAATGGGGTTAACCATGCTGTTTTGCCCCTTTTGATTAAAGTAGGCTAGATACCTGATCCTGTGATATTTTTAGCAATGGGGATGGAATGGGACCACAGCCTGCAAAGAAAGGCCTTTAGCGTCACCACTTCACAATCACTCCTTATGGATCACTCTCAAACTCAGGAGCGAGCAGCTATTTTATTTTTTCTCAAATCATGGACGGGGCATTGAGAACGTAACACATACAGCTATAGAGCCAAGGAAACTTCTATTAGCAGAATATAACTGCTATAGTTCCTGCCTTCAGTATGTCTGGATTGTGATATGTACATTTAGCACCATTTATTCATAGCTTTACATATTGTCATTGACACAAATCCTGCTCACTGTGCCAATACATTGTTCTCCTTAATGTATGAAATATTTTGACCATACTGCAAATATATGGACACAAAATCCATTTTAGGATCTGTTAAAAATATATCTAGATGCCCAGTTCTACAGTAGTATTGCTATTGATCTTTTTAGAGGAAAGTCCTGTGCACATTGGCTTTAGGGGAATATACAATAAGATATTATTATTTTCAGAATAAAATCACTTTTTAATAATACTTATCATTAATCTCCTATATTTAATCTTTCCCAAGCAAAAACACTTTTCATATGGACATTGGAATGGAATATGAATGCGCAGGAAATTTTGTTTATTGCTAAATTACTAATTTTAGAATATGCTGCTTTTTGAAACCTTTGATTGGCTTTATTTTGACATGTAGCTTTTCAACTTATAGAGTCTGCACTGGCAGCTTTCTGTAAAGTCATTATACCATGGGTGCTGTCTTATGTTTGTACAGCAACTACTGCTACTTGATTCCACTTCATCTGCTTCACAGACACAGACATTTGTTAGGCTTATTAGCTCAGCAGGAGCCTTATCATATTTTGTATCTTAGGCCGTTGGAGATGTCAAGAGATGGAAATTGTGTGTAGCTTTTTATCCTCCTTTCATACACTTTTTCCTACTGCCCAAGAGTGCATTTGGATTCAATAGTGTACCGCTACTTGCTGCTGAGATCTCTTTAAATATGTCTAGCTTTGCCATCTGTACCAATAACGCTGCAAAGGCTTAGCCATGATTAGGCTGTCAAGATTTATTAAGTTAAAAAGTATCAAAGTTTCTTTCTTCAACCCCAGACCTTTTAAGAGTCCACCTTCTTTTTTTTTTATCCCCCCCCAACACCATAGTCTTGTGCTTCACTTGACCTTGACCAATAAATGCACCCAGGGAACACTAATGAATTTGGACCAATTCATCTAGGAACTCCAAATTTAATCAAGCTGACATGCTGGGGAAAGCGGCCTGTAATTAACTCCTAGCATTTTAGGTATTCTGTAGATTATTGTAAAGAAACATTTTTCATTTTTCTTGTGAGCTGTTGACCACTTTAGGATGTGACTGGCATTGCTGAAAATACAGAGAATTGTGTTTCTGGATGGAAGTTTTATTCATTTCATTGGAGCAAAACTGAATTACGAAGGACATGTAACAACATTATATGGAAAAATACAATGAAATACAATATAACACATTCCTAACTTTCCATCTTGGAAATTTCCATCCAGTATATGTATGCAGTGGGTATCTTTCAAAGGTCATTTACATGCTTTGAAAATGGAAACCAAATTTATCTCATGTTTTTTTTTTTTGAGCTTTACCCCATAACTGACATGAATCTTGCTGAACATATAATCATGGTGCATATTTATTGAGATGATACTTCACACCCTGTTTATCACCAAGGGCTATTTGCTTGTTATGATATGGGAGATCTACCCAGAGCTCAATCTGGTATTCAATACTAGATTTGCGACTGTGGGTAAATGCCGAAAGGAACTTAACTCCAGCGCAACTTTAACGCACATGAGGGGCTAAACTTCCACTATTGAATATGTTAGTAAACATTTAACACTCATTTTACTAATGCAGCCAGATGTAAATGAGGCAGAAATTGTGCTTTTTACTTCTAGACTTAAACATTAAAACAAGTTAATACAAAGAACAAAAACAAACTAAGAAGCAGGACTTGCTGTCAAAGGTAAAAATAGTAATTTATTTGTAGACTAAAGTAATTATTTCATTTATTACCTTTCCTTAAGGCTGGGTAAACATGGGGGGGATTTTCTTGTCCCGACCCAGCGTTCGCTACTGGCAAGCGCTCAGCCGGGACATATGACTGGCCAACAGTTTGCACGACTGATCGTGCGGTCCCATAGGGAACAGCACGATCGGTCGTGATTTACCAACAGGACTCATCACCCATTCGTCCAACCTAATTTTATTGGCTGACCAACTGGCAGACTAATTGATACATGGTACTACCGGTCGGTTGGCTGGAAATATCGTATGGTGTGTGTACCCAGCCTTATTCATTGGGTCTGTTGTAAGCAAACCTACCCCTTGTACTTTTTTTGTCTTTGGTATAATGGAATAATTTTAATAAATCTTTTTTACTATTTTAATTTTATGATATGTGTTGAAATGTGAATGTCTTTTTTAAATCCAACCAGTGTGTATTTAGCTACAGTATATGGAAAAAAGAAACATTTTAACAGCAAGGGGGTCATTGCTTTTTCACTGTAAGAAATTGTTCTGCATTACTAAGTTAGCTGTTCTTAATATTGCATTGGTATTTGGCTTCATTTCCTGCAGGAAATTAAAAAAAAAAATGTTTTTATGGATTATTATTTAAAATAGTAGATTTTATGATTACTGTTTGGGTCTTTTCTGTTAAGGAAGATGAAGAATTTAACAACCCAAAGAGGGTGAAAGAAGAGTAAAACTTTACAAAAATAATACACATTTGGCATATTAGTGTGCAGGGGGTAGCTACAGTATAAGCTTGATTAAAGCCTGGAGAACTGGGACTCCCAAGATTAAAATTAATTTAAATTTTGTTGATCGTGTGGTTCCCTGTGGACCACACGATCAGTCATGGCTAAATGTCGACCGAAGCTATTTTTGCCTGAATACAGGTAGTAGCATGAATAAAATGATGGAATAGAAGTACAGAGAACAGAATCTTGAAACAGAAGCCCATAGCAATTATACTATAATATCCTTATAATCCTTTTAAAAAAAGGTGTGCATTATTGGCTGTAATACACACATTTATGAGAGTCAAGTGATGCTTGTTAATTGTTAAGCACCAATTATAACTGATGACACAATTAAGCACCATTTATAAGGACATCATTTACAGGATGGTCCTTGTGTATATAAAATTATAATAATTTACATCCTATGCTAAAAGCTTTGAATGTCATTTGTTTCCTGTTCCTGTCCTGATCACCAGTCAAGAACGTTAGATACTGTGTTAAAACAGTGGGATCTGTTGTCCTGCCTGTGGATTTCACACATACAAATGGGTTTATTCTTACAAAGAAAAACATTACTATAAAGTTCAAAACAAGAAAAATGGATGTGTACACATTTCCCCTTCTACTTTTTCTTTATTTATTATACACAACACCCAAACTTTTTAAAAACAAACTTATTTGTTTGTTTGGTTTTGGGTTTTTTTTGTGAAAAACGCATTTTTGCATTTTTTTGAGCCACCACATTATTTCTTTGCCAGCAGATGACCTTTTCAATTTCTGCCATCAAAACTGAGTCAAAAATGTATGGGTATATACTATATCTACTGTATTCCGGCATGTTGAATTTCTCCTTTGAAAAGATTAACATCCAGGACATTTCCAAAGCATGAGCAGTTATGGGAAAAGATAATTAAAGTATTTGAAAACATTAAATGTGTGGATAAGGGTTTTCTGAAAAGATACTTGTCCTTTTCCTATAAGTAATATTTTAATTTATTTATAAAGTAATTCCATATTGTAAAAAAAACAAAAAAAATATAGTGAATACAGAGGCAAAAAAAACAGCTTAGCACATTGCCTTTTTGTCATCTTCTATAATTATAATAATTAGAATTTAAATAATATAAATATTATTTAATGGTCCTATATACTCAGTCCTCATCTTTTTACTATTGATATACTTAAAATAACATTTTGGGATTAAACTTGCTTTGTTTTGCTATCATTTTCTTTCTATTTTAGAAGGTTTGGCTTTTTGCACCCCTTATATTTTTACTACCCATAAGCCTGTTCCATTCCCTCTGATTGAAAACATTTCCATTTCCCTTTTTACCTGAGCATTTAGCCAGGTAGGAATGGACCTAATTTTTTTACACTTGTTCCCTAAAAGTATACATTTAGAAATGTAATAGTTTAATATGCCTTAAAAGAGGCCCACTTCTTCTCAATATCTTTACCTAGGAACAAATCTCCCCAGTCTATGATCAGGAGTGATTCCTTTCAGGGCCGGCCTTTGATATGGGCAACCTGTGCGACTGCACAGGTTACATTAAGAGGAGGGGGCACCAGGAGGGAGTCTTAAGTCATGAACCTGTAGGTCAAAGTTGTGCATTAGTGCTACAGCCCCCCCAGTTATAGCCCTGAAGATCAAATATATGTATCAGCACCACCCCACAGACAAAGCACCAACACACGTATGTGTGCCCAGGGGGTGTTTTGGAAGGGGTGCCAGTAGCAAATGTTGTACAGGGTGCTAATTAACCTTAGTACAGGGTGCTAATTAACCTAAGGTCAGCTCTGATTCCTTTAACAACATAAAATTAGCTTTCCTAAAGTTAAAAATGTTTGTTAACCCAGTGCACTTTTGTTTTTGCAACCTTTCCTCCCATACTCTGGATCCATCTTTGCATTTCATTTCTTAAAAATTTACTTTTTTTCTCCCAACCCTAACTGTCATGTTTACAACTTAAAAAGGTGTCCAGAAATGTACTTACCAACCTTTGCTTACTCAATAGCTGGCAGCCAAATTTCTGATTGGCTGACTCTCCACTGGGTGGATCTCCGCACGACACCCGCGAGTGCACATGTGTACGAGCCTTTAAACAATCAGAAGCCGATAACAGGAAGATTATATTGCATACAGATGTTCACTGACATACAGTCCTGACCCAATCACCCATTACTCCATAGAGGGACAATCGTTCCAGTGACTATACATGTAACAATTGCTACCAGCTTTCTATAGTAAAGTATAAGGAACCAAAAGCAACAGCTGGAAATTTTAAGACAAAATTGACCAACCCAGCAGCTGATGAACTACCACTGTTGGATGATTTATTGCTGGGATGGTCCGCTAATGTAACTTAATTTGTTTTTTTATCAACTGGGCTAGTGAAATATAGAGCAAAAGTTATTTTCGCAAATCTTAATTGTACTCAAACTTAGCACGTTTTAAATGCACCATAATGAGCCAGACATGTACAGACCCAATCATTACCTATACCAGCCTTTAAGAACATTAATTGCACTCTTATTGTGGTATTTGAACATGTTTCCTGTAATTCTGGGCACACTTCTTTAGCTCCTTTGCAGCTATTGTAGATGGCTTAGAGAATTTTTTCTGGCAGCTCTAGTACCAAAGATATTATTAAACAAAAAGGATCTGATTGACAAGGCATAAACAGGCTTCCGAGACTCATATGTGCAAGAGCTTCTTTTATAGGAATAAAAGAGAAGAGCCAAGAAATATGCAGCAGGGGAAACAGTAAATTTTTACAATGCAGCAATTGCCTCATTGGGACAACCTTGGCATGTTCAAAGATTTTCTTTTTTCTTCAAAATAGACTCGTCTATAGAATTACAGATACAAGAAAGCACCTGAATTTAAACACTGTTCTGGATTTAACTCCACAAATGCCACAGAAGTTTGTTCCACAGAGGGAAATATGGTGTTTTGTGATCGGCAGTATAATATATCCCCTCCAATGGAAAAGGAATGGATAGTGAAGCATTTCACAATGATTTACACTGGGGCCCTGCATAGTTCATATTATATTCTTTTTACTGTATGCTATTTATTAAGACCAAGGCTTGGATCTTGTTTTATTAGTATATAGTCAATTACTGCTTCACACCCTAGTCTGTTTTTGTAGATTGCTTACAGTACACTGCCTTAGAATTGTGAGAAGTATTCCAGAAAACCTTTGTTGTTTCCATTGCTTGCATTAAAGGAGAATTGTAGGTTCAAATCTCAATAATATACAAATGGGCTAATAGGTCTAGAAAGCTGATGTCATTCAACCCCATTGACATTGTCTTGCCCCTCCCATCAAGTGATTGCTATAGTCTGACTGCTTAGCTTGCTTTCTGTTCAAGTGAGACCTTGTCAAAAAAGTTTGGTAATATTGTTTCCTATTGACACTTTTACACACTGATATCTAGTAAAAGTCTACATTTTAAGGGCATCTTCACCCTCTCAACAAAATCTAGGACTAGTTTCTAAAGATGCTTCTAAACTTATTTACACACCCTGATTCCTTGCCGTCGTGTATACTCCTCCTCTGCTGCTGCTAATTTATGTGTCACACAGCAGCAGAGAAGACAGCCTCGGTAACGGCTGCCAGTGCTTGGCCATGGTATCAGCATCATGGCTTTGATTGATCGCTAATTATTTAAAGCTGCAGATGAGAGGAGACAGCTATGGCGAGGGATTGAGTTCTGTAAGTAACTTCAGAAGCATCTTTGGAAAAGGTAAGTATTATGTAAACTGTGTTGGGGGAGGGTACCCATATACAGATTTATGTAGAGAGGGTGAACATGCCTTTTAAGGGGAATATGCCAGTGATCTAAAGTTCTGGATTGATGCTTTGTTTGCTGTAGACTATATATCTTTACCTTTGGTTTTCCTTTATGTTCCAAAACATTTATCATATTCCACTAGCCTTTGTGTATGCATATAGGATGTCTCAGGTTTTTTTTCAAATTTAGCTTTTTGCCCAAGTACATACACATCCAACAGCAAAGGTTTTGCTTTTTGGAACCTGATGATTCCAGTCTGATATGCACAATTCCAGCTCATTCAGCGTATCAGTACAATAATACTCAGATTAATTTGGGTTAATGTGCCATGAAACACATTTCCACATTCCTGCAAGTATAAATATACAGTAGGAATTCCCTTTCAGTGAGATTTAAGATTTCTGTTCCAAGAATATATCATCTGGTATAACTACCATTTATTTATATTTTTAGGTCATAAATTATTCAGATTTTTGTATATATTTTTGGAGCATATGTTTGTTGATATTATACCTGATGGCCACTAGGCAACTCAGAATTCCCTCCAAGTTTAGCATAGCCCCCCAACCCCCTCAGTGTGCAGTGGTACATCCCAGTATTTGGCCTCTGGCTGAGTAGAATGGCCTTCATGGGGGGATATTATTTCAAACATAGAAAGTTCAATAAAGAAAGTTCTGCAGACACAAAGCAATCCTGGGTGATCAAAATCACAAACATCTCAGTTTAAAGGTGCTATGATGTTGCAATGAAGTCACATAATTTCAAAAATTCTGTTAAAGGGAAATTAAAATACTTAAAATCGATTATTTAGAATACACATATCGAGGTATTTCGCATATTCTTTTTTTTTTCTTTTTAAATCTATTGATTTCCAATATGTTGCAAATATCCTGCTCTGGTCAGTAGTGAGCTCTGGTCATAACAAAGACATTAAGCCAGTAGAACTTTCATTATTGCTCAGTACACACGCCGGATAGTCACTACAAATTCCATTGAAATCTGTAGATATTATAAGATAAATTGCATATAAATTTATTATATATTAAAGGATAAGTGCACTGCAAAATCAAGTTCTGTTAATTTGGAAGCTGCAGCTTTAAAAATACCAATGCCATATTTTTTTTTTACCTATGCCCCTCCAGAGCCTAGCTTTGTGCCTTGGAAGTTGCTGATATCTTGTTACTGGTTTGCTGAATGTTAAGCTCTGCCCCTCTGAGATTTCCTCTGCTTTCTCCTGCTTAAGCCTCAAACAGTAATGCCTGTGAGTTCCATGCACTCTCCTGCTTGAGCCTCAAACAGTAATGCCTGTGAGTTTCGTGCACTCTCCTGCTTGAGCCTCAAACAGTAATGCCTGTGAGTTCCGTGCACTCTCCTGCTTGAGCCTCAAACAGTAATGCCTGTGAGTTCCGTGCACTCTGCTGCTTGAGCCTCAAACAGTAATGCCTGTGAGTTACATGCACAAATGCCTTTCAAGGCACAAAGCTAGGCTCTGGAGGGGTATAGGTAAAATAAGTATGGCAGCAGTATTTTTAAAGCTGCAGCTTCTAACTGAACATAACTTGATTTTACAGTGCACTTATCCTTTAATGCCCCTTCCAGAAGTCTTTAGAACCCTGTCTTAGGTAAGTGTATTAAAATCTCAGCCAATTATTGATACACTTTGAATGTACACTTTGATTCACTGAAGATTTTTTTACAGAGTAAATTTTTCCAGGCAGATGTGATATACTTTAAGTGTTGTAATTAGACACCAATCCCTTTATCAAGTCATAACCTATGCCTGCATTATGCGAAGCCAATGCTACTTACCTTACCATTGTTCTGCGATACAGTTATCACTGGTGCTGGGTTTTATGGCCCAATACAATAAATATTTTTGGGAAGATATAATATCCCATGGCATGTGGTAAAATGGATTTAAACCAATGCTTCCTGAGGAAATATCAGGTTAGTGTTAGTTGCATTTTTCTGGGCCCAACGCTGTTTTGAATTAATAACACACAATAACTACATAGTAGAGCATAAGTGAATGCCTTTTAAATTTTTGTTGTTGTTGACATGCTCCTTACCTTCTAGGTTCCTGCAATGCAGTAACTCACCTGGAGGGAGGAGGAGCACGAAGGGGAAAGCATTTCCCTGTATGTTTTGTGCATTAATTTTGGATATGACACAGACTCTGCAAACCCAGTTAGGATATTGGACAGCATTGGTTTTACACTAATTTGGGGCGATATCAACTAATATTGCAGCTTTTATAGGATATTTCTGTGTTCATTTTCTAAATAGTACTGGCTTTATATATCTTTATAGTTCACTGAATAAAATCTTTTTCTGGGAGTCTACTTACAGTAACTTGCTTCCTTGTAACTTTATTTAAACTCTAATTGAACTTGAGTTAAGTCATTAACTTGTGGCTTGCATTGTACATCCTGGCCCAAAATCCCATCCTGCACCTTGAGTGCAATTTATTGGGTAAAAATGTAATTCAGAAAGAGCTAAATGACCTCATGACTGCATTGCAAAGGTTCTGCAAGATGTTGTTGATGAACATTCTATATTTTATGGATAGAGCAAGATAATAGGTGTCAGCAATTCACTCAACTAATAAAATGTACCCTATTATACCAGTTACTGCTGAATAAATACATGCTGTTTGTTAATAATTCTGTATATACATGCCATATAAAACTTTTGAGGGAATTCCCCTGAGAACAGAAATTTCTTACTTGGAAGAGCTAAACAAATGCATACTGCCTTCCATTATAAACACCTTCATTGAAAAGCCATTATATTTAACATGACAAAATAATTGCAAGATTTATGAAAATGATTCTTAAGATATATAATACTTTTTATTTTATGCAGTATGCTCTTAGTACTGTTTAATTTTAGTTTGCATTTAAATTTGCCCCAACATTAGTTAACTATAGGGAAATAAAACTTTCAGCCATTCTGTGGGTTATACGATTTTCCCTAAACAGCTCATCTCAAACTCTAGGTTTGGATAAAGCACTTGCGGTCATAAACAATTCCCAGAGGAGGTAACCAACGCTCCCTGAGGCTACTGACTAGTGTACGAGTTCTGAGCTGCTCTGCATATAGATGTATTTCTCTGTGTTTGGAATTCACTAATAGGTAACCTAAAAAAACAACTGGGAAAGCATCATGACCAAGGTGAAAAGGAAATCTTACCTCTTAATATATTTTTACATTAAAGATTTAGATTTAATTGGAGGGGAAGCCAAGTAAAATAGCAGGGATAGGAGACCAAAGATATCCTTTAATGTATAGTGATACATAGTTATATAGTTGTTAATGTTGAATTAAGACATGCATCCATCAAGTCTGACCCTTTACCCCTACCAATGATTGCTACCATTAAAGTCGATCTAGAGGCAAAAAAGAAATAACCCCTTAAAAACCCACATATAATTTTCTCCAGAAGATTATATGAAATCCTCCCTGAATCTTTCAATCAGTGTTTAATGTAGAAAGTGTCCACTGATAGAAATAGCACTGAATTGTCTTGGAAAGCATTTAGAACTGTCCTGAAACTATTTCTTAAACGTGGTAGCTCTGTCTAAATGATACAAAATTCTAGTTACAGTTAGTGCTACTGGAACATGTTTGGGGAATCATTTGTCCTTTTAACCTCTGATGAATAAACCCAGTTTCTTTTAAAATTAATGTATAAATTTGTGTAACGTGATCATGCACCGCAGGGTGGGCTGAAATGTTAGATTAGTTCAATGATAATAACACCAAATGGAAGAAGCCCACACACATAAAAAAAAGTGCAAAACTTAATCCCAGTCATAACTAGGGATGGCATAGAACTCGAACTCGAACCCAAGTTCGAGCCGAACTGTTCGAGTTCGAACGGACCCAGACTTCTGATATTTCCCGGACTTTCGATGGTTTATCGAATGTTCGAACGTTCGAGTATCGAATCCGCGAGTAAAATGTACATGGTATCTAGGTGCGAACATCGAATCTGCGAGTAAAGTCTCCATTACAGCCTATACGCGAGTATCGAATTTGCGAGTAAAATGTCCGTGTTACCTCGAACGTTCGAACGCGAAAGCTCGAAAGTAGCGCGCGTGAGAGTAAAATCGATTTTACGAAAGTCCTGGATATTGGAACATGCTCCCCAGACCATTTCCCAGGTCCCACAGCCATTTACATTAAGTTACCATTAATATTTTAGTTGTATTTGACTCGAACTTTTCGAACTATTTGCCTCCCATAGACTTTAATGGGTCCATTTTCGAACTTTCGAACTTTTACAATAGTTCAACCATCTCTAGTCATAACTTCAATACTGCTCTCTCATGAAGAAAATTACTAAAGGTTCGTACACACATACAATTTTGCAAACGATCCACGATCCACAACAAGAGCAACCTGCGACAAACAGCTGTTTCGGCCGAGAATCGTCCATGTGTATGCGTTCGGTCAGGGGTCGTTCATTGATCCACCACTGTTAAATAATAGAATGAAAATGAGAACCTAATTTAATAAAAATCTACACATAGCCTATTAAATACCACGGCATGTAGTACTTTGGCTTTAGAGACACCCTCATCTCAGAAGCTTTGTGAAGTCACCATGGAATAACTCTTTCCATGCTTTGATGTAACATAACATTGGAGGTTGAATAAAGACTTACATCATCTAGTTCAATCTTTTTAGTAACTCATTAACCCAACCAAACAGTTAGATGAGAAAGGTGGGGAAAACACCTTCCTGACCAAATGGCAATCATAAAAGATCCCAAGAATCAACAAGAACTATATGTAATAATACCAATAATTGTCTATAAGTTTGAATTTTAGAAACGTATCCAGCCCACACTTAAAGCTATTTAATAAAATTGCCATTACCACATCAGCCAGAAGACAGTTCCACAGGAAACTTATTTTATTCTAATCTTAAAGGATGTCGACTAGCCCTTTGAAATTACCTTATGGTGAATAGAGATGGTCGAACTATTGAAAATTCGGTCCGTTTTCGAACTTTCGAACTATTGTAAAAGTTCGAAAGTTCGAAAACGGATCCATTAAAGTCTATGGGAGGCAAATAGTTCGAAAAGTTCGAGTCAAATACAACTAAAATATTAATGGTAACTTAATGTAAATGGCTGTGGGACCTGGGAAATGGTCTGGGGAGCATGTTCCAATATCCAGGACTTTCGTAAAATCGATTTTACTCTCACGCACGCTACTTTCGAGCTTTCGCGTTCGAACGTTCGAGATAACATGGACATTTTACTCGCAGATTCGATGCTCGCGTATAGGCTGTAATGGAGACTTTACTCGCAGATTCGATGTTCGCGCCTAGATACCATGTACATTTTACTCGCAGATTCGAACGTTCGAACATTCGATAAATCATCGAAAGTCCGGGAAAATCCAAAGTCCGCGTCCGAGATAGTTCGAGAAGTCCGGGTCCGTTCGAACTCGAACAGTTCAGCTCGAACTCGGGTTCGAGTTCGAGTTCTATGCCATCCCTAATGGTGAACAATGCACCAGAGAGTTTATTATATGGCCCATTTATATATTGGTATAAAGTAATCATATCCACGCGCAATCGCCGCTTCTCCAGTGTAAACAGAACTTACTTGTGAAATCTGTTTGCATAGTCAAATCCCTCTTTATACAAGACAATATCTTACTATTTCTATTTATTGCTGTCTGGCACTGTTTGCTACAGCTAAGTCTGTTATCTACTAAAACCCCAAAATCTTTTTTCAACAGAGATTAACATAGCACAAAGCTATTTATGGTGTCACAAGGATTGTTAAACCGCAAATGCATCACCTTAATCACATTAATTAACCCTGAATATCATCTGCCACTCTACTTCTCTGCTGGACTCACAGGTATAATAAGGACAGTCCTTTAATTTTCCCTCTTATACCCTATGTATATTTTTGTTTAGTACATCATTACTTTTAGTCATGTTTCCACTATGCCTGTTACATCATATTTTTCAGTATAAACAATTAGTTAATTCCTCCCACTTTTATTGCATTTGTAAATATAGATTTAAAACAAACATTTACTCTGTTCTTTTATATAATGGAGCCCCCTTCTCTCTGCCCCAGTAAGATTATAAATAACCTCTTACCTTATCTAAATTTAAAAAAACCAAAGTGTCCAAGACAAATACAAAATATTTTATGTTCATTGTGGGCGTACACTTAAATGTCGCATCAAAATACTATAATATTCATTGAACTGCGTGACTTGGCTTTTATAGGATGTTCTATATGACTTAGGACTATGCTGTGGCACATAACTACATGGCAATGCACCATTTGGGGTGTGAAAGACGTTACTTATGACAGAAGCATATAAATTGTTGTCTTTATTAAATGCAGTGTTTATTCTGTGTTTCAATTTTTTCTGGTAAAGCCATTTAGTGTCAATAATAATCTTATTTGTGTATTTTTGTTACACTGTCTCTAGATCAGGCTAGCATCTTTAACATTACACAAAGTGTTTAGGAAGGCTTATATCAAACCCTTAGCCCCACTCCTGACCCACCTAGAAAAAGATCCGACTCTCCCACAAACACATAAAACCGCCCTTAACCATGCCAACCTGTTAGGTCCTCCGTGGTTGGGCATGCATACATGAGGTGCAGGTTGGGCATGCATGCATTACACAAACGGAGCTGTAAAAACACCTTAACTGTGATGGCACAACCCTCATAAAATGGATGTAAAAAAAAAATCTGTTTTATTCAGGCCTATCACAGGCCTATTATTTTTTAATTACCCAGCTCCTTAATTCAAGTGTCTTGTCATGATACATTTTTTTATATTGAATCCTGAAGTCCATCTTTGGATTCTCATTCTTTCCATTTTTACTTGCACTTACTAGTTAATTAAGTTCTGCAGATATTATTCAATAGGGTTTTATGTCTCTCTTGCAGTGCCACTTTGTACTCGCTATGAGAATGTACTGTATACTGCGAAAATTATTTTAATGCTGAAAGGGCGTCGTGCTGCCCAATATAATGGTGAATTGTTTACTTAAAGGGCATCTATGGTGGGAAAATGAACTTTTTTTTCTTTCTTTCCATGTGTTCTATAATTCTCCCCAACCCCCACAGTGTCTTCACTTTTTTCAGATTCCCTCTCTGTACTGAGATACACAAGTTAGAAGAATACCTGATTGCATTCCTCTACTCCTACTTGTACTGTCAATCAAATCCCTGTGACGTGATCCTCTTCCCTGCTCAAGACCCTCCCTCCTCCATGCTCTGTAATAAACATAGAGATAACAGCATTAGCAGGGGGGGAGAGGTAGCTTTGACTGCAGAGATAAGGCTGCACTTGACCCCCCTTCTTGATAGACTTCACTGATTGATGATGGGTCACAAAGAGAGAGATCGTATTTTATCAGGACACAGAGATATCCGTGTCTCCCGGACAGCTTGCTTTCTATTGGCCACTGTGCGTGGGTGTGTTTTTTCAGGATGTTGAACTTTTAACTCCTACTGCACAGCTTTTTGGGTAGCCAGTGTTTAGACATGGAGGAGGTAACAGGGGAGGGGGAAGGGGGGAGTGCTGCACAGAGATCTGACACCATGGAAAAACAGAGTCACTAACAGAGGTAGGGTAAAGGCAGCACCGAGTACAAGAATTTAACTTTGCAATGGGGAAATGTGTTTTTTTCAATATCGATGCCCTTTAAAAGTGCAGAGCTACCTACCCAGAAAGCCTTTAGTCTTCTGCTACTAATGTAGCCCAATACGTCACATAAAGTATATTGGGCCTTTAAACTGGTGCAACTTACATGACCACATTCCCGTGATGCTGTATTACATTGTCCCCATATTTTGTACTTCTCTGTTTACAAGGAAAAAGACTTAAAAAAGGAAAAGCTTAAAACCAAATGAAACAATCCTTATGCAATCCTGTTTAACATGAGTGCCCAAATGACTAAATAAATAAATTGGAAAATATATAGCTAACGTAGGCCCCTTGTAGTACATCCTTACATAGTTGTTATATTTTCAATTATTATATAGTTATATTTATATATAAAAAATACATGAGTACTGAACTTGCGGAATAATTGTACAAATAATTGTAAAGTTTAGCGTTCTTATTTATCACTAGCCAGCAGAACAAACCATTCACATATAAAATTCCTAATACCTGATTATATACCTGACATATTGTATGTAAATTCATTAGTGTAGATAATATTTGTCAAGGTCTATGGCCCATTTATTTTATCTGCTTTCAGTTACCTGAAATAAAAATAAAATATCCAAATGCAAAGAGATATTTTACTACTGGGAAAAAAATGTAGGTTCCCCAATTCTGACACAGTTTTGATGGATTTCAATTTTACAGTTCAGCAAAGTGGATCAGATTTGTGCTCAGCACAATTCATTGCAGCTGAACCAATCTTATTTTTAGTTTATAGATTTCATGGTGCACCAATAACTAACAATTTAATATCTATCTATGAGGGGATCATTCTTTATTCTGGGCATCCAAAATGTATTCCTAATCTGGTATTAATAATACAGCATTATTATTTTTTTTTTTTTTTCAATATCATTTTCATGGACTATATTGCATTGCTGGGATGCGCATTACCCAGTCTGAATACAGAAAATACAGGATGGTGCAAACGATTTATCTTTTTTCAGATTCGAGGTTACCTTAGGTGGACAATGACAAATTCTACAGTTCTCTAGAACTAAAGTTCTCCCCATCTGACACCAGCAAAAATATCCCAATATCTGTGTTGAATGTTGATTGGAAAAAGTCTGATTTACTAAGTTTTTTTTTTTTGCTGCTTTTAAACGGCATTACCACCCCAGCATTGGAATATGTGTAGAGAAGATAGTAAAAGGAGCCCTGGGAACAACAGAGAGGAAAGTAACAGCCCGATGCACTGAGAGACGATATTGGCAACCCGGTGCAAACAGCCAACGATCTTTCATGCTGATACCTTTTTTCTATTTCACCAATTTTAATGGTGTTTAAAGTGTTGCAATAGAATGGTGCTTTCAGCATATAAGATCGATTGTGGCAGCTGCGCGGTTAACTTCTACGTTAGCCACGCATCTGCCGCAATGAAGGAGTTTAAATCACACTAACTGATGTAACTATGTGCCCTGTTGGTGCATAGTCCTGTAAGTCTCTCAGTTGGGGTGGGTTGGGGAAGGTAAGTATAGATTTTAAAGGTAAGGGTGGGCATGCCCTTTAAAGTATATTATTTGAAAAGGTAGGAGGGAGTATTCCTACTTCCCATTGCTATCAGCTATTTAAATAGAGTTTACATGCGTTCTCATGTGGACAGAAGTCCTGTATGAGAAAACAAAGTCTCTTTCTTTGTGCAAACCATCAATGTTTTAAAAAAAAAAATATAAAACTGCATTTTGTGTGTGCATTATTTCTACTAACATATCTACTTATTATAGGTGGGCTTGCGGAGATAGGAGGGATGGCCAGAAGGACCAGAGATGCCCATGTGGGGATGTCAGTTAGAACAGCTGTCAATGGCGTGATCCTATAGATTTATCTATTAATAATTGGTGTTCAAGCTCACAACAGGAGGTAGGAATATTTACTTCTACCTCCTCTATCTCACCAACTATTGTACTTTGAATAAAAATCACTTAAAGGGATATGTAATCTAAATCCACTTTACATATTCTTTTTATTATTACTGTATGTATTTATATATGGCCAACATCTTCCATGGTGCTTTACAATTACATTGGTACATAGTGCATATAATACAAAGTCATACATGTTACATACAGTATAGGGTTGACCTACGAATGATGTAATCACCCGAATGATCTCCCTATACATACTACAGGGAGACCAATAGGAATGTGTGTAGCCACATTGATAGACAATGACTGATAGCTACCAATGGATTCTATTTGCCATTGGTTACAAATTTGTACCCAGCTTTACACCGAAGAGCTTTAATTCTTTAATGTATTACACATATATGTAATGCTATTTCATTCACCAACAAGTCAGAAAAAAGATTGTAAAATAAAATAACAATAAAAGGCAATTTAATATTTTAAGAAAAGCAAGTAAACCTGTTTGAAATGTAATAATTAATTGTTTCTATGTGAATCATTGGCAGGTTTTTTCCTTCTTTGTAAGTGCTATATGTCATTGCGGACAGTAGAGATAAAGCCTTTCTGCAACAACTTTTTTGGATAACAGCCTTATAGCATCATTGCTTTGTTGTTCATCATACAAAACACTTTAAAATAAGTCTTATTGAGACTGTCTGTCTATTGATTGATTGGTCTGTATGTGTATATCAATGTTTCTCTTTGTGCACACAAGATCATATCTCCCTCTGTTTGGTTCACATTAAAACTATTTAGAAGTAAGTCAGAATGGTAAGGGGCTGCAGAGCTTTTTATAGTCGTAGTGTAATCCTGAAGGCTGAGCATCTATGGTTAGGATTTTTGGATGCTGTATGCATAATAAATGAGAATAACCACAGGCCAAACAATGAAGTGGAATAAAATAAAAAAGCTGAAGGTAACTTAGGTCAATGGGGTCCCCTGCATAATTTAAACTGTAACAAGGTAAAATACCTTTGCAAAGATCTGTTATTTTTTGTTTTCTTTTGTATCATTTGATAATTCACCCAAACAATGTTGAAAGAGAAGTCTGATATTACGTATTTGTTTACTGTCAAAGCCCCCATTTCAAACAGGGGTGTAAACTAGAAAAGATGAAGCTTCTCTTTCCTTCATTTACTGAAGTCGCTATTTCTGGAGCTTATTTGCTTTTAGAGATTAAAAAACTGGCGAGTTTTGTTTTTTAAGCAAACCCAATTAAAGGGGAATTTTTCGATTTTTCAACCATAACCTTTAACTTTTCAACTGCGATGTTTAACTTTGATTTTCAACTTTGGAGATTTCAAAAATGTCCCAAATGTTCAAAACCATGTTTGCTTGGAAATTGGGATTCATCTATTTGATTTACATGTTTTAAATGAAAACTCTGCAGTCAAGAGAAGTCACCGTTGGATGGGTGACTAATAGATTGTATGGGGGGGCACAGGGGCACAGATATCCCAATAAACACAGTATTATTAAGAAAGCCAGCATAACACTCATGCACATTAATTTGAACTTCACACCTTATATGTAAATCTCTGGTAATGCTGCTATATGCATTAAAGGAAAAATGAAGTTTCTTAAAAGTTTTTTTAAATATTGCAATAATTCACTAGGAGGAAGGAGCACTTGCATCTATCTTCTGTACTGACTCATAAGCCGAGATATCAACAGCAGATCCGCGAACCTGCAGTTTGGCACTATATCCTCTCTGGCTCCCCCTCCATCAGACAGCTATGTGCACCCACACCTCTGCATGTTATATGGAAGTGTTGGAGGTATGAATGGGAAGGATAATAAAAATGTTTGGTGCTGTGCAACTATAACCGTTCATTAATAGAAACACAAGTGGCTCAAGGATTCCAAACATCAGTACAAGCAACCAAGTGCTTGAATAATAAATGTAGCCAAAGGCGGAGGCGTAACTACCGCCCCCACCACCCCCCGTGACCGCGGAGGGGCCCGGACGGTTGTAGGGCCCGCCACAAGCCTCTAATCTGTGCAGGACGAACTGGTTTTAAATAAGTGATCGCGCGTATGAATGAAACGTACGGAGTCAGGGGCCCGGCCCGCAAACTCACGCGGGGGGGTCCCTTCAGGAACGCCCCTGGCCAAAGGTACACACAATATAATAAACACCGTTCAAATATCCACCCCTACACACACACACTTACATGAATCCAAAATTCACTACCCATGTAAGTAGAATATAAACATTTGGTTTTGTGCAACTATAATAGAATACTCAGTCCAGTTCGGTAATAGAAACAGAAGTTAAATAATTATCTACAGTAATAATATTTATATAAAGACTGTACATATACCCACAGAGCACCAAACTCCCCTCACACAAGTCCAAATATCTCTGTCCATACGTAAATATCTTTGTTAATGGTGTAATAAAATTTCCCATATATTACAGTGGCTGCACCAGAATAAAAAATGTTATGTCTTGTGCAACTATAATAATATCATAATTCAGTAATACAAACACAAGCCAAATAATTATCTCCAGTAATAATATATATAAAGACTTACAGAGACCCACATAAATTCCCCCGACCAAAGTCTCAGAGGGTGGCAAGTGCAATACAATGTATGGTGTGGTGCAACTATAAGAGGATACCAATTCAGTAATACCATTCACACTAAAATGCACAATATTAGAATGCAACCGGGAATTGTTTTAGACTTTTTTGTACCGATGGTAATTTAACAAGAAATGTAGAACAAGTTCTGATGGGATTTGCCTTTTTTTGTTATCTTATTCATATACTTATCTTTTATGTTTTTCAGATAACAATTAAATAATTAATTTATTATAAGGATGAATTGATTATAAAATATATCTAAAAATATTTATAATAAAAGATCTACTTTTAGTTTGTAGCAAATACGGTTTCTCATTAGATGAAGGAAAACATCTAATGAAAAATACTGTGCTTTACAAAATTCTTGTATACAGATGAGATAAGCAGATGTTCTTAACAGATCTTGATGTTTAAAATAGAACAAAATCTACATTGCCTTTTTTCAGTCCACACTTTTGCAGCCCAGCAGCACTGGAAAAGATTGATGGTCATGATTGGGAGATTAATCCTGTAATGTTTACAATGAAGACTCCTGATCTAAAACCTGGATGCTGATATCACAGAAACCCATGAAACCTGCTTGACTTGCCAGGGTAATTTCTTCTTATGCAGTAAATAACTAGGCATAATGAAAATACTCTGATGTATTCCATTGCCTGATTGATACTCCGCATGCTATATGGAAAAACCAGTGCAGTCGCTATCACACATTTACATATACAAACCAGAAGAAAGAGCATGATAATATAAGCATTCACTTGAAACCCTAGGATGCTACACAATTTTATAGCAGTTATGAATTCCTGTTGACCTTCCTGGCCTCTTATACTACTGTGCTAGATTCAAGCATATTGAAAGTCATCAGTTTGCTGCCGTCATTCTTTACATAATTATGGCCATTCGCATGGGGGAAGGGAATGTTTCTTTTTATCTTTCAAAATATGCATTGAAGTATATCACCGTTGTGCATCTGGGACTGGCAGCCGATTTAGAGAGACACAGTGAAGAGAAAAAGAAAATTCTAAAATGCTAAGAATTGGAGGGGAAAAAAATGGAGGAAAGATAAAAATAATTTAAAAATGGAACATGTTTTATGGCTGATGTTTGATTGCTTTGTAAACAAATTTATCTTTTGAAAAAAATACACAAAAGTTAGAAAACGCAGTGATATTTAAAACATGATGTAGGAGACTATACGCTTTCTTTCATGTAAACACAGATCTGGAAATGTAATTTGGTCTCAATTGATAGTTTCTATATTTCATGCTAAATATTTGAATAATCGGGCTCTCAAAACATTTCTAACACATATCCCCCATTGCTATTTGCATTTTAATGCCCTTAAAATTATTACACTAAGAGAAATGTTTCTGATACATTACAGCATTTTCTCTAAATGTGTGATTATGTTAATGGGCCTCAATCAGTATCTTACTCTGACACCATAAGAAAATTTATGCAAAGTTCATACCCTGTCAGGGCCTTTAATCAGGACCATTTATTAGACCCCTGCCATCTTTAATGGCTGCTGCTGCTTCTATTAAATATACTGACTCGGCCATTTGAAGAAAAAAGGACAATAAAGGTTATTTAGGATGAAAGCAGAAAGGCCCATTTGCTCCTGTTTCCTTTACAGATATATTTTTTTAATAATTAAGTAAGCCTTTCTTTGGCCTGTAGGCTTTTGATGTGCATATTATTAACATTACACTTAGTTCTTACTATATAGAATGTTTAATAAACATAGTTAATCTAAAACATGCAATTGTTTATAAAACTGATAACACATATTGCACACAAAGCATATGATCAAAATGTGACCTTTGCTGTGGATTTGTTGGTAAGTCTCAGTATCTTTGTTTCTGCACATTTACAGGGAGATTCAATAAAAGTTCTTATTGTTTAAAATGGTGCTAATTTTGCCCCAACCAATCAAATATCATTTAACAGTTGAAAGCTAACATCTGATTGGTTAGGGCAAAATTAGCACCATTTTAAACGATAAGAACTTTTATTGAATAACCCTGCTTATCGTTAAAAATGGTGCTAACTTTTTCCCAACCAATCAGATCTTTTTTAACATTTGAAAGCTAACATCTGATTGGTTGGGGCAAAATTAGCACCATTTTTAACATTAAGAACTTTTATTGAATAACCCTGGAAGTTTCTTCACTAGCATTTTTTTTTTTGAAAGAGCAGTATACTCCCATTATAAAGGCTTTTAATTCTGCATTTTTAAATACATAAACTTCCCCTATAAATGTATAGGTCTTGGTAGCCTTTAAAGTTGAGTATTAAAATAGTATAGTAAAGACAAAAATAAATAAATAATATAAAGCAGTATGAGAGGGGTGTGTGTGTGTGCTTTCTGAATCCAAGTGGCCAATAAGCGGAAATATCCTTGGATTAATAACATCTTTATTTATCAATACCAGTAACATGCAATATTCTTTATTTTTAGAAACTCATTTAGCTTTTATTTTATTTGTAAACTGTCCAATGAACCTGCCATCACCACTTCCAATTGAAGACAGTTCCATAGTTTTACCGTTCTCACAGTGAAAACCCTTTTCCAAACTTGAAGACTAAACTTCTTTTCTTCCAGTCTTAAGGGATGGCCGTATGTCCTCTGACATGCTCTATTTGTGAACAATGCCCCAGATAGTTTATTGTATGGCCCATTAGATTAGATTACATTATAATCATTTGTTGAACACATTAAAACAATGACGTCAGTGAAATTGAATGAATGAATAAATAAATAAATAAATAAGTCAAGATAAGGTTATAATACAGATCATATTACAGGGACAGCATTTTAAATATTAATAGACGGTGGATAAAAGCTTAACCTGAAACGTTCGGTTTTGAATAGAATATTTCGGAGAACGAATGTTCTTTATCCTTTTTAAAGATTGATTCCTATATAATTCATGAATAGCTGGTAACTCTGTATCTAAAATACGCTGTGCCTGATTAACCACATTCTGCAGTTTTTTTTTTTACCCCTCTTGTTGCAGTTTCCATACCAGACCAAAAAACTGTTAAAAAGTAACAATAATGTATTTATACTCAATGATCATATCCCTGCACAAGCACCTTTTCTCTAGTGTACATAGTATAATAATTACAATTTTTCCATTCTTTCTTCATATTCAAGCTCTCCCAGTCTCCTTAATTTAGTTGCCCCTCTATGAACTCTTTCCATTTCCAAGATGTTCTTTTTGTACACAAAACTACACTGCAAATTACAAATGAGGCCTTACCAGTGCTTTTTAAAGAGGGATAATAATATTTTTCTCCCTTGAATCCATACCCCTCTTTATACTTGACAATATTTTGCTGCCATTGTCACCTGGCACTTCACTTCATTTATGTTTGTTATCCACTAAAATCCCAAGATCCTTTTCCAACAAAGACTCACTTAAAACAGGGCCATTTATAGTATAAGCAGTGCAAGGCTTTTAAGCCCAAAATGCATTACCTTAAATTTTTCAATATTGAACCTCATCTGCCACTTAGCAGCCCAATGTGATAATTTATCAGTCTGCAAAAATTGCATATCATCTGTAGCTTTTAATGGTCAACAACATTTTGTGTCTTCTGCAAACACAGAGACCTTGCTGACAATACTTACTTCCATATCATTAATAAACAGAATAAATAGAAGTGTCCCCAACACAGAACCATGTGGCTACCCACATAGAACTTAAGTCCAGATTGATGAAGCACCATTAACAAATACTCTCTGCGTCTCATTCATCAACCAATTTTTTTATCCATGTACAAATGTGCCGCTCCAACAGACGTATAAATATGATACAGTCCAATACCTATGTTGATACAGTCCAATACCTATGTTGGACTGTATCAAAAGCCTTAGCAAAATCCAAGTATACCACATCTACTGCTACGTCAGAGTCCAATTTCCTTACGCATTTCTTTATCTATAAAAGATAAGCAACTTTGTTTGACAAGATCTGTTCCTTATATAAAACCTTCCAGTATCTTCCCCAACACTGAAGTTAGACTCACAGGTCTGTAATAACCAGGCCGATTGATTACATCGGCTTTTTTTCGAATCCAGAGGCACATTTCTGGACATGAAAGAATTAAAAAAAAGAGAGAGAAAATAATGGCCTGGATAAAATTGAACTTAGGACCATATTTATAAAGACGCGGTATCCCTTTTTAGCAATACCACGTGTTTAACGATTGGTTTAACAATTATTAAACTACTTGTTAATTTCCAATCTGTTTAACGGTCATTAATTTATTATTGTTATCGTAAATTAACGATAACAATGGTAAATTAACAATGACAATCGAAAATCTACAATACGATTGTCTCCCATAGACAACCATTGTGGTATTTTACTACCACGTGGTATTCTACAACCGATTTAGCGATAACGCATATTATCGCTAGATTGCAATACCACACATTTGTAAATATGGCCCTAGTTCTCGAGGATGTATTTAATTGGGTCCAGGAGCTTTATTGATATTAACCTTATGTAGTTGTTTCTGAACCAATCCTCAGTTAACTAGAGGGCAATTGGAAAAAAGAGTGCAAAGAAAAAATACATTATTGGCATCCTCTGTAAATATCTTATCTCTATATTTTAATGGCATTCCTCATCCTTTTACTAAAGATGGGATTGGGCCGACACAAACCCGGATCCTACACGAAACTCCTCGGTTCCAAAATCCGAATGATCTTTTGAATTTCGGGAACTTCGGAACAAATTTTCGATAATTTTCAAATGATCGGAAACTGGAAAAATGGTCTCCGATTGCATTTTCGAGAATTTTCAAAGGCTAATTTCAAAAATTAGCTCCGTATATTCGAAAATTATCGAAAATTTGTTCCAGTTTCGGATTTTCAGATCTTCAGGATTTTCCGGAGATCCGGGAATCCCAAAATGGAACAAAACTAGTGAGTTTCGGCCATCTCTACTTTTTACTATCAATATACTTTTACAATACTATTTATTGTGTACAGTTGGCAAGAAAATTAGAAATTGTTAGCTTTTTAGATAACTTATGTCTCTTCTTTGGCTATAGTATGTTAGGTTGCTTTAAAAGATTTGCAATAAAACTCAACCCTTGTTTTTCCCCTCAAACCATAGATATTATGGTTCAACCCACTTTGCATATGAAATGATAGGCAGAGAGATCGGAGGCCCAGTACATTGCATATGTGCAAATGCAGATTTATTTTTCTAGGAGTTCAAAGCTTACTATTTTTAGCACAAAATGTATGGAATGGGTATTCATATCCTTTAATAAATGTATTTAAAAAGAAGATACACAATTATGATAATTCTAATGACAGCTATTCCATTCTTACACACTGTGAGTGCATATGCTTGGTCTACAACTTTCATATGAATTTCAACAGGATAACACCAAATGCAATGCTTATGCATTGGATGAAGGACATATTTAATGTTAGCTATTGACTTGACATAAAATAAAAGTCTCCCCTACTTCCCTAATGATACACCCTCAAGCTAATATGATAATGAAAAAAATCATGCTTTGGTTCTATGGCCAGTCTCAATTAATATATAGAGGAATCAATATTTATTGGAATGTAGGGAGCATGTTAATTCTGCAATGAACAGTATGTGTCAAGAGTTCTTCTCTGCAATATGCTATACAAATTTGCCCATAAATTATTTCTAGGAACCAGAAAAAAAAGCTTCTCTATGCAAACAGACAAAATTACTGTACTGTAGCTTTTTTCAATTATAGAGTAAACTCCATCTAATGGCATAAAACAGCTTTAATCAATAAAAATAGTTTCTTTCGGCAGGTAAATTAAAACTGTGCTATCAATATCAATGGGCACATCCATTTACAAAAAAAAAGATAAACAAGTGGAATGTATAAATGTCATTCTGTACACAATTTGTCCAACTTTGTATACCGTATATACTATAGTATACTATAGTTGATCCGAGTATAAGTTGAGGTATCTATTTTTACCTGAAAAATTTGTAAAAACTGATTGACTCGAGTATAAGTCGGGGGTAGAAATGATCACCACTACTGCCTTCTGATTCTGTGTTGTTTTTAGGCTTTAGTAGCCCTTTAAATGGACAGCAGAATTCCCATACATGAATCCCATAAAGTAATAGCCAAATCCAGTACCAGTAACCTCCAATTCCTTGGCACTCCAGATGTTTGGAAACTACAACTCCCAGCATGCTTTGTTGCTGGGAGTTTCAGTTTCTAAACATGTGGAGTGGCAAGGTTCAGTAAAATTAAGCTTACCATCATTTACAATTCTCCTGAACCCCATATAGTAAAGGGCCCTCTGACCCCATATAGTAAAGGACTCTCTGACCCCAATAGTTAAAAATGTCACCTGAGACTTGTAGTTTCAAGCTGTCATTTGCACTGTACTAGCAGCTGTTTTTTGCCCCAAACTGAGCAGACCCATCAGATTTACAGCATCCAGGTGAGCAGTGACAGTGCTGAGTGAGTCCAGCAGCCAGACTACAGGAAGCAGGAAGTGTAAAGGCAGATCAGCTCCTGTAACTTTCTATGCAGGTTAACACAGCGCCACCTACTGGTTACTATACGCAATTGCAGAATTTGGACCTAAATTAGGTTAGGTTAGGTTTTCAGGCTAATTTTAAAGCCTGAAAAATTCGACTTATACTCGAGTATATACGGTATTGCCATTGTCTTTTAAATTTTGTGTTGTGAATTTTTTGGGGCAATAGCAGTTAATATTTAAGTCAAAGGGACCTGGGTGTCATCCTATAATACTTCTTAAAGTTTTTACAAATTACCACTGAGAAAATGCCAGTCCACAGATTCTATTTGGTATCATTCTGCAAGCTTGTTCACAATAGCATACTAAAGTTTGATTTTAACATTTTGTTGGAAAAACCAAAACTCTTCCTCATATCATGGTTCAACTCCCCCCTCTGTCCCAAATCCAGAGTCCTCCTCTGTCCAAAATCCATTGTCCCCACTCTGTCCAAAATCCAGTGTCCCCCCTCTGTTCCAAATCCCATCTATCCCAAATCCAGGGTCCCCTCTGACCCAAATCCAGGGTACCCCCTCTGTCCCAAATCTAGGGTCTCCCCCCTCTGTCCCAAATCCCCTCTATCCCATTTCCAGGGACCCCCCTCTGTCTTAAATCCCCTCTATTCCAAATCCACGGTCCCTCTCCCCTGTCCTAAATCCTCTCTGTCTTAAATCCATGTCCACCCTCTGTGCCAAATCCAGATTCCCCCTTTGTCCAGGGGGAGCATGTCACTATCACTAAAGCTTGTTAAAACACTTCTTAAACATGAGCGGGTAATTGTTGGGTTTTACGCAAGCTACAGTCGAGGGTTACGGCCAATTCGAGGGTTACCGAACAATACTTTCGAGGGTTAGCGAAAATAGAACCATAAATTTTAAAGGGTTACCAAAATAGAAAGATAATTTGGAGGATCACTGAAAACGAAAAATACTTTTTAGGGTTACCGAACAATGCATTCGAGGGTTAGCGAAAACGAACGATACTTTCGAGGGTTACAAAAAAGCCGAAGGCTACATTCAAGGGTTAGCAAACAATATATTCTAGGGTTGGCAAAAAAGATCCGTACATTCGAGGGTTATCAAAAATGAATGATGCTTTCGAGGGTTAGCAAACGATACATTCTATGGTGAGCAAGCGGTCCGTAAATTCGATAATTAGCAAATTTATGATAATTATTGAAAATACAGCTGCGAGTCCAGAAAACCGAACTAGTTCGAACCCGAACTAGTTCAAATAGTTTGAGTTCGTTTGAACTCATAAAGTTCGTCTCAAACTTGGGTTCAAGTTAAGTTTTGTGTCCATCTCTACCTGTGGTCTGCGTAATTGCTGTGTTCTGCCTCTGTGTGTGTTTCCTACCTCTAGTGGTGAGTTAATAGGAACTGCAGAGACAATCTTACCATCTCCCTCTAGTAGTGAGTCAATAGGAACTGCAGTGACACACACACACGAACGTCAGCACAGAGGCAGCAGTTAGGATTTTATTATATAGGATGCAATATGGCAACAAAACACGGGGGAATATGTATGTATGTATGCACAATTTAATGTTGCATAGCATCACTGTGCTGTATAATATTACAATAGATAAGATTTAAAAAATAATTAGATATTTGGATTTAAGGATATTAGGATTTATATTCTTCAATACACCTAGAATGGGAACAATCTTAGCTCCATGACAGGGGCCTTATAATCTGACTTGCTTCCATCATTTGCTAAAACTGTAATAATCTTTCATGCAGATCATAGAATATCACAGATAAAAGATATCCTGTATCCTTTAAATTTGTTTGTTTGTACAAGTGAAAATGAAAGCATACATTCAAGCGGCACAAGAAACTCAACTTAATAGCATGATGGATGTTCAGACCAGAATTGAAACATTTACACAGAAGTAGCATCACTGATGTACAAAAAAAACATATTTCAGTACTTTTGACTGATAAGGTCTGGATACAAATGGACTTGGTGAACGAGCAAACAAAAACAAAAAAAATGTTCTTAAAAGTCTAAAGAGTCAGTGCCTGAGTGACAGGCTGAGGTCTCAAAGGAAAATCATTAGCACAGAGCTTGATAGGAAAATGTTTGATTTGAATGGATCTTGCACTTCCCCTCGGGGGGTGATCTTAGCGCTGTACTGGGGATATGCAGCCACCCCTTTCACTAGGAAATGCCTGCTGGGCTACACAATAGTAAAGGAAATTTGTAGAATCCTTAATACTAACAAGTCTATAACTGTATCATCAATATGGAAATCATGTTAATTACCTTGGTCTGTTGATGCTCATTTTGCTACATAATTAGACAATGAGACGTATACAGTGTTTCTACACGTGAATATAAAGACTTGAATAATGAGATCCAATTCCAAATCTTCATCATGCCCTGAAAAAAAATTACTTTGTTAGTATAATTAACAATGCTTATAGTTATAATTATTTTTACCCAAAAGCAATTGGTAAACATCTCAGATGATTTGTTACAGAAAATTGACCTACAAAGGATTTTTTCAAAAACTTTTTTCATTTTAATTAATAAATGTGCCCTTTTTCTGTATTTTTTCAAAATATTTTACTATCGCTTTAATGATGATGGATATGTTTGATAAGGGGTTTTGCAAGATGTTTTTTGAGATACACATCAATGTATTTGTAAGTATATAAAGTGGCTTAGAAAATAAACATTATTGTTTTTAACAATTATTATGTATTGTTTATTTTTACTCATTTTAGATTAGTACAGTCACAAAACTAAAATTGCACAGAACGCTATTTCTTTTCATATACCTAACACACAGGTACACTCTATGTAGCCTGGTGACAAAAATGAATTGACTTATACTCCAAAATTAAAATTTTCCACTTTCCTAGGACCCAAAAATTATTAGCGGGAAACAGAACATTTTTTTTAGTAGATACATTTAAAAAACATTTTTAGTCCATCACTAATCAATGATACTTCTATGTAGTGCCTTCTTGTCAAAGGGAAAGAATCAGGTTTAGCATCTATAAAAGATAAGTTATTGATGTTTTTGGCTAATGTGCTATTTGTATGGCTTCATGGTGGGCCTTTTCTCAAGCGTCAGTTATTGAACACTGTGGCTTATTCAAAGTTTTGTTGGACAATCACTCACCTGTTCCCAGAGATTTGAGGGCTAATCTTTTTAAAGTAGGTTTATAATGTGCTAATATCTTGATAAGCCAACAATAATCATGTTAAAATTCAAGGCAGTTTTATCATTCAATTTTACATTACAAGGCACTATTTATTTATATACAGTATGTACAATAAATAGTTGTACATTGATTATCTTTTCTTTGTTTGTATAAATGATTGACCATATCAGTAGCACTTGTATTTAGTAGGAAGCATGGTCAAGCTTCCATGTGGTAGTAGGATCCCCAACACAGCTCTTTAATTGGAGGTCATATGCCTTTAATATAAAGCACTGGATGAACGGCCTCTTCCCTCACTATAAAAAGCCAGTTGGCAAGGGGGAAGGGAAAGCCTGCCATATTGATCCAATGTGTAAGTATGGGAAATGCAAAAGTTTTCGAAAAGCAATTAAAGTAAAAAAGGTTAAAGTTAGGACTTTCTAAACTGGTGTTACCTTGAAGTGGTTGGAAGGCTTTTCATTAATGTGATCACAGTAATATATAATGTATACAAGTTTGCAGATAATGTGATTTTGTATGGGGCCCAGGAATGTGCATTGATTATCTTTTCTATTTAATGGAAGGAATGTAAAATGTGAAACCTAGTGTGCTTATGCATTTACTATGGCTGCAATCTACCCAGAGCACTTTCTCTTAGGTCCTGGCAACTTCAACTTCCATTTCAAGTAAACAAAGAGAGACTAGATATAACTCTAGTATTTGGAAGAAATGTAAGCATCACGGGTATGATAAAGGGGATAAACTGGGTGACAAATAAGAAACCAGGTATGGATATTACAGAACTATGGATTAGTGGTGTTACATGTGTCTTATTGTCTGGGTGAAGGAAACACTATACACTACACTATAAAGGTTAATATGAAAACAAAAAGAAAACAGGAGTTCTGAGCATGCACAGAGACCATTTTTACTGTATTTCCTGTCTGGGGTAATATATGCAAGGGCATTTTCAATGTTCTGCTGATCTCTCCAGGGTCTATTGTATATATGCTTGATCTGCTTTTTTATAAAACACATTTCATGCATTCAGCAGACTTTTTTTTTCAATCGCTGTGATATATTTTTATGTCTGAGAGGTAACTTTCTTATTAAAGTCACTTACTATGTATAAATAATAGCTTACCTTTTTAACATTTGTTTATTCAAAGTTTGATTCCATATATACTAATGGTCCCTAAATACTGTGTAGGTTTTAGCTTAATTTATCTAGACACTCATTGCTTTTAGTGGCAGAAAAGATGTATTGATTCTTCATAACGTGGCTCCAGCATACATGTTACTGAAGGTGACAAAGTTCAAACACATCTTTTTGTATCCAAGAGAACAACCAAACGGGGATGTCATACAATTGCACACGTCATTGATACCGATATTCCAATCCCCTGGGGATATCTTTATTGACCCTTGCTACTGCCAAATTTATCAGCTTGACCCTTGTAGCCATGAGCGACTTTTTTATGAAGTAGCAAGTGCCACTACTCTGTTGCTTCTCTGTCAGTTAAGGGACCTTTCAGCTCTCACTGATACATTTATTAATTTATTTTAATCCTCCCTCGGTGAGTAGAAAAAGAAAATGCTGACATCTGTAAGGTGTCAGTAATCCCTTGCTATAGCATGACTGCCAGCCAGTATTTATCAAGTTGTCATAGGTGCTTTAATTATTAAAATGTACTAATAATAATTAAAGTAAATCAAGAAATAAGCCTGGATAGGGTAGGGAAAGAATGAACAAGAGGAAGGAGAGCAAAGCGTCAGGTCAATCTGACACACTAACTACGAAAAGAGAAAAAATGAACAAGATGTAAATATGAGGTAGTATCATACATAGAATTAAAAGCATAAAATAAGCCTACTTTTTACTAGTTGATGTTGCCCAAGTATCAAAATCTAAACATACTTATTAAAATGCAAAATTTATCATTGTGCAGGATATACAAACGCATAAGTGTTGACTTGTACGTAATATTACATCATGAGCTGTTCAGTTATCATATTGTCCCACACAACAGTTTAACGAAATGTTTGCATATATCGTAAATTGTCATCATTCCTTAGTTTAGTTCATGTTTAAAAAAAGACAATTGCGTGTTTACACTAATGCCATCCACAAAGAAGGCTTCTAACATGAATCAGTTTCCTTCCTGTGATGGATTACACAGGTATCAGAACACAGACATGGGTGACCTTGAAGGCATCATTATAAATTCCAGAATCACTGCTATTCAACTGCAGCTGAAATGTGCGTTGTATTATTTTTGCTTTTTCTATTCTTTATTCTTCTCTATATGTGGAGTGATTATTCATATTTCTAATCATGCAAATGTTTTATCTTCCTTCCATGCATGTGTTGTGCTACAGAGATACTTTGTTATAGCAGTATAAAGTCAAGTGAATAGATGTGTTGTGTTAAAATGCCATATTGAATTAATAATATCACCCAGTACCTATTAACATCATTTGTTGGCTTGGTGAAATTCTGGAAAATGAATTTTACTTGCTATTTTGTAGGCTACAGCCACCCACCCCCCATCCAAAACACCACAACTTCTTACTTCAGGTCTATCTTTATCAGGCCTTCAGTCACCATTATTCATTTTAAAAAGAAGAAAACAGAAATAAAGCAGCATTTTCTGCATTTTTACCCATCAGCATTTACACTGATATATGAGAAAAATGTTGTGTACAAAGTTGTTCATATGAAAACTGTGTTAATGCATTTTTTAAACCCCAGTTGGAAATACGATGTACATATCCAATGAACTGCCTATTGAGTTAGTTTTTAATTAATTGTTTCTTCTCAATTCAGTTTAATAAAACAATTGCTGTTCTTATCAGATTGTTCCAGAGATGACTATATTGAGGTGGGACATTGACTTTGACTAGTGATGTTTGTGTGACATTTAACTAAACAGACAGAATAATAGGCATCACTCACCTTGAGTACACTGTGAGGCTGCTTATTAATGTCAGTGAAGATGTGGTATTTATTACAATAAACAAAGCTCTGAAATTTTATGACATGGAAATCATCTTTCTTTTCCTATCAAAGAACAAGGGTACACGAGTTCATGCGACCTATTTAATAAGTGCTGTATTTAACTCATGCCTCTGACACAAAGCATCATTAGTATACATGTGTACATTAGCTGATGCATTAGCATACATAAAACCATGTGGTAGCTTTCATCACTTGTTAATGTTCCATTACTTGAATGGCATTAACAAGCTTAGGCATGAATTGCTCTCAGCTTACTGAACAAAGAATGGGAAGTATAGTGTAAATGTCTTTTTCAGTATCGCAATAATGATCACAACAACAATTTCTCCTTTCATATATGAACAAGAAAGGCATATTAAGGGTACACATATGGGTACTTAACACTTAAACAAATCCTTGATGCATGTTCTTTCAGCTCTAAATGAGGCTCAAATGTTGCAGATGAAACCCTGAAAAAGTATTTTGTTTTACCAAGTTCATTTGTGCCATTTATTGCAACATGTAAAAGTATCACCTATTCAGAGTCATTAACCAGGTGTTGCTGCAACCACACAGCAATGTTTTATGCTCTTAAAGTCGCCGCTTACGAATTTAGGATCATTTAGCGTGGTTTGCCGTGGCTGCACAAGTACTAGAAGAGACACTCACGCAACCGTGGCAAGCCTATTTACCACAAGCTGCGTGGCTAAGCGCACATAGGTATTTAAGTATGCAGAAGCTGCATGAGATTTGCCCAGAGCACCTGCTGATTATGTTTTAACCAATCACAGATACATGTTTGGGGGTGTTTCTCTAAGCGGAATCACTGCTCTGGCAGGAGTAGTGATTCAAACAATAAAAGAAAACTTTTAAAGAGATTAGATCAGCTTAACATTAAACCCATAGTAGTGAGAAGCCATATTTGCATGATAAACACAGATTCTTACAAGTTAATAATAAGTTCTCTTGCTAGAGATTTCTGGCACATGTAGGTATTACGGTTATTGGCATCTTTAATGAATTATAGGTGAGGTATTTCTGTGAGGAAAAATACATAGAAAAGGATACACTGATTGTCTTTACACAGTGACACACTCTAAGATCAATCATTTTTAATAAAAAGTTAGCTTGATACTGTTTTAATGAGAATTCTTCACATCATCATCATATACTTAAAGAAAATCTGGCAGCAATAAGGTATGTTTTTGGAAGATTTGGTCCTTTCAACACATAAAGCAGAAAAATTAAGTTGTAAAATCAACCTATATAGTTAAAGGGGAGCTAAAGTCTCCAGGCATCATTGCCCCAATAGAAAGAGCACATTAACAAACATACAAAAAGCTATGTTTCACCTCTCCCTTTTCTGTAGCTGCTGGGTGATTTATGAAATTAACCTGTGGGTACTAGGGGTCAGCTTCAATAATTCTCCTTAGCTGGGAACACCTAGCTAAATGTACACAGCACATGAAGCTGGAGTCTTGCTTCCTGGAAGCTGACAGCCAATCGTGTTGCAGCTTAGAGATCATCCCTCCCATAGAACACAGATTTCAGGTTTTTGTGTAAACACTCCTGCCCCTAACAATGATAAATTACTTCTTTGCTAGCATGTGTGTAAGAAATAGAATAGTAACATTTCGGAAAAAAAATAAAAGTAAGTATGGGGAATCAAACCTTCCACACTGTGTATTGCTAAAAAGTAAGCTTTCTACCTCTATCCCACAAGGGCTATTAAGTGGGATATATGTCAGTATATATAGAATCTTTATCTTCTGCTAGGAACATAATAGAAACAAAAAAGGGGACCTGAGGAACCTGTGTCTCAATGGTCTTTTTAGTTCTTAAACCAGCAATTTAGTAGTGCGCCACCACTACACAAGCAGTAGAAGCAGTAAAATCAGTTCACTTTTTTGTATTGCTACAGGAAGGCTGTCAGCAATTTATGCTCGTTGGTAAATAAAAGACAGAGCTGCTATATATATAAAGTTTGTAGATATTTAAAAACTTAATATTTTTCTAGAAACATGATGGAAAAAAGCAACAAAAAAAATCAATAAACTCAGACAGTAGACTATGTTGTATTGTTTCTTAAGTAAACTAGAGGATTTGAACTTCTAGGGGTGTTTGTTCTAAAAAATATGGCATTTACATGGTGTGCCACATTTAGAAACTTTGCTAGAAACTCTGTGCATAGAGTACTGGGGTCCAGGGGTGTGGCTCTTTGAAGCCAACATGGGATACATATGAGTTGTACTGGCAACAACATGGAAGCCTTCTTTGTTACAGAATCTATTACTTATATGTACTAAATGCTACTTACTGGGGAAGAATCTTACAATATATAGGTGTTCTGGGGAGAAAAGCGTTCATATTAGGATTAAACATTTTTAAGTTTAGTTCTCCTTTAAGATTCAAAATGTGAGTGCAATATATTTTTGCTAGTGAGCTTAAATCAATCTAATATCTAAACTAACATTGAATATACTTTAAAGGTTACTGATAAAATGGCCACAGTATATGCACAGTATATTTAGCAAACATGGATAAAGTGGACCAGCCCAAAAACTCTCTATAAATATTGCAGATTGAAATACAACCTGTTCACATGATTGACTCTTTAGTTAACAACTTAAATGTACATTAACTCTAATTAAATGTTAGGTGATTATCTGTGCAAGAAGGACCTTAACTTTAAATAGCTAAAGCATAACTTAAAAATCAATTCTATCATTTATGCTGCTTCTTTTTCTGAGCTGGATAAACTATAATGCAACTTAAGGCACCATACACTGTGACATCTGCAGAATAATCATCACGTTTTGCTTTTTGACCATAATGTTGGCGGCAAAGTGATTGGGCTGGTTTAAGAAACACTTTAGGAACATTACAAGGTACTAATCCCAGTAAACCTAATGGGGTTCGGTTACTCGATGCAATAGCAATGCATACCTCTTTATTTATTATAATGTGTACAGAAAAATTAGGTCAATCATCCAAGTTATCATGTAATGTAGATTTATAAAATATTTTTCATTCAAAAGCAACTGTATATATTTTTTGGGAGGAAAAGAGAAATAAGAAAGAAAAAAACCCCCAGTAAGTTGGTTTTAACAATTAAAGGGTTAATTCAACACCCCTTCCAGTTTAATTACAAAGCAAAGCAATGCTCTGCTCCAGACACACACTCTCCCACAATCCAGGGACAGTGCCTATGGTAAGACATGCACCTTACAGAGTGTTTTTTGCCATAGTGGGACCTTATAAGTAAATTTAATCATTATAGTATTTACACCCAGGGTCCTCACATTGGGTACAGCAACTAGGAGGGAAGTTGTTGTATTAATACTTCTTCTCCTTTCTACATTTTGACAAAAGAGACATTTAAATGGTGACATTTTATGTCTATCTATCAGCACACACCGAATCCTATGTAAAGGTTCATGCATATGCATGCTCACATGCACACAGGTTTGGTTCTCCTGAGAAAAGCCAAACAATATAGATGAAATTCTGCAACAACAAAAAAAAGCAGCAATCCAAGGATTCTATCTGAACCAATCACTTAACATATCATTCATAATGCTAGCCTGCTAAAACCATTCTCGCCCTGTCAGGACCATCTTTCTTCATTTTCTTTCTGTTTTTCTGTTCACAGAAAATTGAACCTCTGCATCATTTACTGTCCAAGAATTACGAATCTTGGTTTTGGTTTTTTTTTTTTTAATCTCTCCCTTGTTTAATAATATCTTGACCAGTTTTGTTTATTTTAATAGGACCAAATATAGGTCATTGTATGAAAGGAGGGGAAAAAATGGAAGGCGCTGTATAAGCATGCATGAATCTGTTCACATATAGCCCACAAAATGCATTAAAATCACTCACAGCATATGATTTATTCCAGCACAAGTATTAGAAAAGGAAACTAGCACACACAGAGGGGCTGCACAATAGTCGCGTGTTAGAAATAGAACGACTTCATGAAATGGCAGATCTTTGTCTAGAAGCAGAAAGATGAAGCTATTTCTCTTTCTCAGCAAACCACAAGACGTGATCATCTTCGTATTCAATGAACCCTCATTATATAAATGTGTTATCTAATCAGGCACAGACTCAGAGACCTGATTGGAAATGCACAATGTTATAGTCACAGTGAAAAGAAAATAAAAGGATGTATTATGCAATGTATGATAACATATGTAATAACGACACTAGCTTCATCTCTTTATTTCCTAGTGTTAACCAAACACTGGTTATTTTTCTCACCATAATAAATATTTTCCCCCAGTATTGTTCTTTTTAATAATTTTTTTAAGTGAAAATTTGACAGTCTGACAGGTTTCATTTTAAGTGTTAATTAAACTGAATACATTGCTGTCTTTAGTTGCAAAACTGCAGAGCCCTCCCACCCTCCTGAAAGTTTCGTGGCCAGGCCACTGTCACACACCGGGGGAACAAAGCTCTGTAAGTATATTCCTGATGATTTTTTTTAGCAAACAAACATGGCGGTGGGGTCAAGATACACTTTATTATATATTTGAAATTTAAAACAAATATATGCCAAAAGCCCTTGCAAAAAATAGGAAACTCGCCAGCACATGGTTTGCCCTTAAAACATTTTTTAACAACTATAAGGTGTTAGTCCCTCACCTTGGACAAAATATCTTGATGCTGTATGTATAGTTTGGCTAAAGTCTGGTATTTTTTAAAGGCAAACTCTGCACTGTCAAATTTCCTCTTTTTATGTGTGTGTGCAAACAAGGGCTTATATTGTTTTTACAAACTGGTCAACTCCGGTCAACTCCAGTATGTTGTTTAGAACCCTGGCACTATGGTTCTTATAGCATCTGGTTTCTGTTTTTTTGGTGTCAACTATGAGTGTCCAAAAGTAAATTAAATATATTAAACTTTATATTTAGGTTTTTTAAAATTATTTATTTCGGAATTCAAAATGTGTGTGTTTGTTAGCATATCACAGCCAAGTGTTAAGGGCTGTGATATGCTAATTGGGATTTTCCAGGGTACATAATTGCCACAGATTCTTGTACAAGTCATTCTGAATTAAGAAAGCCAGTCGGATGACTAGCGAAACGTCTTCAAGAACTACATTTCAAGTCTGGTTGATCTAATTGAATACAACAGATATACCATGACCTGGATGAATGAGAACCTTCACAAGCTCTGTACTATGTTGTTTCTATAAATGTATCTATTAAGGGGTGACATTAAAGTGCATGCAGATGGAATGCAATTTGGGAGACCGTTTAAAGCAAAAAGGAGATTTGGGCGGATTGAACACAATATCTAGGAGACTGTGGCAGATTATAAGCAATCTACCTGAACACATATAAAATCTACATATAACATAGCTGTGTAGCAGTTTATTAAAGACAGTGTGTATGGCTACATTGAAATCAATGCAGTCTGCCACATGCACATGCATAATGTAAATACCATCCAGCCTTTCAGTGTGTAGATTTTACTGTATATGTCTTTGTGTCTTAAAGGAAAAGGTGACAACTGGTTTGTCAGGTAATTTGGTCTAGTAGGGACACATTGAATAAATGTAATTAGTAGGGCTGCAAATGTCAGGGCAAAAGTTAAGAGAAAGATAAAAAATGAGTGCAACAAAATTCCACAAAAATCCTACATTTAAAATGTTAATGCTCCTCTGGACCTCCTTCAGGAACTCATCCCCATTCAATTTTTAGGGCTAGTATTGATTTAATTTGAGGAGCTGTTCCTGATGTAGGGTGGAATTTTAAAGGATGTGTCCAACCCTCAACCTACAGTTTTTTTAAATAAGAAAAGGACCCCCAAATGCCAATACTACACTTACACTTATTGTGATGTTCCACTGTCCCTGTAGCTTATCTTCCAGCTAATGACGTCAGATGATGTCATGGCCAATAACTGCTATTAGCCTATTCTGAGCTTGTTGGTTTAATTCTTGCACAGCAAGAATTAAACCAACATTTTTATACTCCATAATCTGACAGTATCTCCCCTTTGTGTCTGTGTACTGTGTGGCCACTTCAATATCAATATTCCAGTCTCTATCCCACCTCCTTGGTTCTTATGATGCCTTGTTACTGGGCATCACAATCCAACACAAAATATTAAAACATGGAGTAATATAAGAACACTCACAACCCATATGGTTATAGTTAAACAAGAATGCATTTAATTGCAGACCCACTCACACAACATGTTTTAAACAGCAAGGCCCTTTCTCAGGGCCACACCTCCTGACTTCAGCCACATGGATTGGGAATGTAAAAGAGCAAAGTACACAATAGTAAGTGACCACACTGTGCGATACTGGAAAGTTGGGAAATAAAACACAAAACCTATATTAGTAGGGTGATTTTCTCAGCGCCACCTTCTGATTCAGTGTTGTTCTGAGGCTTTAGTTGTTCCTTAAAAAGAGGCTTTAGTGGTGGTGGAAGGTTGAAGAAATAACTTTATTTAGATGCGTCTTTGAGAAGTGTACGTATAATATTCCTTTGGTGTGGGTGCTCCTTAAGATATAAAAAAATGTGATTGTGAGGTGGTCATGCCTTTTTACAGTGAAAAGGTTTTAATCCACAGTTAGATTGTTGCATAAGAATCTATATTTTTATTTTAAATTGTAAACTGTTCAGGTCTTTATTGTGAAAGCAATCCACTCAGCTAAAGGGGTTTTAACAAGTTTAGTAAAAGTTTGCTGGAAAAATTACTTTTAACCATTTCTACGTGATCTAGGCAAACTGCTGGGACTTTAAGAAGTCACTGATCGTTATCAATTATAGAGCAATAAGTCACTGATCTAGTTCCTTTCTGATCTAGTGCCTTTCTGTTTGTATACAGCATAATCATCTTGGCTGAGTTCAACCTTTTCTAATTGGGCCAACAATTATCTAATGTCTTAGGTCTAATTTATAAGGCCTAAGTCTTTCTCTACAAAATTCACAGTTCTTAGTAATTAGGGTGTTTTGCGGGTCCTTGATGCTAGGGAGATGTTCACAACTCTGTCTAGCTAAAGAAACAGTTTGGACACAACTGACCATGTCCATAATTTACAGTATTTTTTCTTATTATTATTATGATCGTGATGCTGCATGTATAAGTATTATGATCGTGAGTTAGTAGTACCTGACTATACTAATCAATAAATTGCTATAGCTGCTTAAAGCAGAGAATTACCTTCTATAAGTCACTTCAGAATGCATTTCCCACCCTATTGAAGCCTATAGGGCACAATCCCACAGGTGGAAGCATGTTCCATTGGGACAGCAGAAATCTCCCTAGTTATATGGCAATGAAGACTAGTTGCTGAATTGCTGAAATGTATATCAGTGTGATATTTTACATCTATTTAATAACTACAAAAAAGGCTCCAAAATCCACTCAGAATTTTATTCTATGTGCAGGAAACAGGCAATGTACTAACCACATTTCAGCATTTCAGGGCAGGAACCACTTTACTCTTGTACAATAATAATTCATTTATTATCTAGTTCTATATAAAATATTGTTTTTTCAATACTGACTACCATGCTGATGCTTTACCAGTATCAGGCAGTGTTTTAATTATATTGTTTGGTTGTAATAGTCCCTTAAATAGTAAAGGGTGCAGTGAATTTTCTTAAAAATATTGATATATTTTTTTAAAGTACCTTAAATATTGTTATCTAATTTATGGCACAATTCTCTGTTTCTGGAGGAGCTGAGGAGAAACCATTTGTGATTATGAGAAGTTAATCTGTCAAAAGACTTCTGGTGATACTTTCTTTTTAGATACATTTTAGGTTGGTCACAGAGATGGTAACATTTCTTTGAAGGATGATAGGAAGAAGTACATTCCAGAAATATGTTTAATCACAGGCATGAGGGCAATGGAAACATATGTGGGGTTGATATGAACCCTCCCTGGGCTGAATGCAAGTTGCAAGAAGAGATGTAAGGAGGAATAAGTTTAAAGGAATAGAATCACTGAAGTGAATAGACTTGAAAGATGGGAGGAGGATTTTGAAAGTAATGAGAGACTTCATGGTAAGCTTGAAGCCGGATCCTGGAAGGAGAGGGGAGGGATACAGTGCTAGCTTGTAGTATTTAGGACAGATTGAAAAGTAGAAAAACTGTGGCAAAAAGGCCATAGAGGATTTTTTTTGGGGAAAAAACGATATAAAGAAAATGATCATTATCAGAAACATATACTTACATAAAAGTTCTGAGCAGGAAATATACGAAATAACACGAAAGCATAATGTGATAATATGGTAAGTTAAAAATCCTCATTAATTAAATGAATTTAAATACTGTTGATTTACTTATTACTGTGATAATAAGTTCATTTTTTTTTACAGGAAATCAGATGGAAATTTAGAAGAAGAAGATAAAATTTTGATTAAAAACATATTTGTGTATAAAAAAGAATGCATGCCATTGATATTCACCCTATTGATATTCACCCTACTGATATTCACCCCATTGATATTTACCCTATTGATATTCACCCTATTGTTATTCACCCCATTGATATTCACCCTATTGATATTCACCCCATTGATATTCACACCATTGATATTCACCCTATTGATAATCACGCCATTGATATTCACCCTATTTCTTTAAATAATTTATTCCATGGGTTTCTCCATTTCTGCAAATTGCCAAAATGGCTATTTAGTAATTATTATTTAGTATTTATCATCCTAGCCTAGCAAAAATACAAAAGTTCTCTTTTAAGGAATCTCTTTTGGATTTGGGAAGAATTTAAGACCAAGTTAAGAGGGAAGTCTACGATAAACCTTCTATGAAAGCAGCATTTCAGGGATTTGCCATATAATCCTCTACCTATATATTTATTGTTTCTGTATATCCCATGCTCTATTATATTAATTGTTGCAGTTTTTGGCGAATTATCTGCAGCTGAGTATATTTAATGGTTTGATCTGATTTCTTAAAATAAAATTCCCCTGTGCTGATTAATAGAAGGTCAAAAATATTGTAAGAATAGTGTTCAATCCTCTCCAAATAAGGCTAAGAACCGAAATGTCTAGGTCTTTAAGCCTGGATTTGCCTTTAATTACCGTAAATATATAATTAAATGTTTAGATCACCTGAATCATCTAGCTACGGCATACTTCAGTCACCAACCTTTACTATACCTCTCGCAGAGTGTGTCTTTCCATTGGTCAGGTTCCAGGCCAAAAGTGGGGGAAAACTAGGCTGGACTGGCAACTTTAACAAACAATTAACGATTCATAGGGATTAAAGGGTATGGGGTGAGGACACTATTGTTATAGACATGAACCATCTATTTGTGAGTCACCTGTAGCAGTATATTGACCTTTTCTTTTTAGAAGCCCATTTTCAAAGTGAAAATCCTGTGTTTATCTGAGTGAAGGCTCTTGTTCTAATATATAACCTGGCCCTAGATAGGGCTATTTACATTGTAATCAACCTTTTTTTTTTAATAAATTGCCAGGTAATTATAATGAAAGATTATCAACTACTGCATTCTTCATTGCCACATTATACAAAATTGTGATGATAAGATACCAGAAACAGCACACTTATAAAGTAGTTATTTTGTTGAAGAGATTTGTTAAATTGCAGGCTTGGAATAAGAGACATATGTGTAAGCAAGTATTGAGCAAATCTTATAACTTGCCACATAAAGATTTCTCAGAAACATTTGCTCACAGTTCACCTTTTCCTTAGATAGACTCATACGGTGCAATTGTCAACTTTTTGCTCCTTAACAGAGGTTACTGTTCCCATTGTTTAGAGTTACACATACTAAAGACCCAGAGGAAATCTACATTGTATTCCCATTTCAATACATTGTATGTATGTATAGTTTATTTATATAGCACGTTATTGGGGATGCAGCGCTGTAAAGTAATAAAATACAAGTCATACAAAGGGGATAAATACATAGATAAGTCAGTACATAAATATATAAATTATATAAATGGAAGTGCTAGAGCTTTGCCACAAGAGTTAATGAGGTCCCTGCCCCGTAGAGCTTACAATCTAGTTAGGTGGGTATCATGAGGTTTCTTGACATAAAGAGAGGGGAATAGAATTTCAGAGGATGGGAGCCACAAGAGAGAAAGGTTTAAGGTGTGAGGAAGCAGTCCGAGTGAGGGGTCTGTACAGCACAGGTTGTTGTCTGGTACAGAGGAGATTTGGGATCCTGTTTATTAGAGAGCGAAACAATATGTGTGGCTGAGTTAAGTATAGACTGAAGGGGAGGTTGTAAGCAGGAAGACCAGTAAGTAGTAGATTGTAATAGTCCAGGCACGATAGGATGAGAGCATACATAAGCATAGCAGTGGTCAGGAGAGAAAGAAACCTGCAGATTTTGGCTATATTGTGAAGGAAAAAGCGGCAGGTTTTCTCAACATAGGTAATGTGGTTAGAAAAGGAGAGAGAGGAGTCAATAATTACCCCTAGGCAGCGTGCCGATTGGATAGAGAAAATGGGGGAATTGTCATCAGAGTTGGAGAAAGATGGGACTGGACCAGGTATAGGTGGAAAAATTATCAGTTCAGTTTTAGAAAGATTTAATTTGAGGTAGCATTGAGACATCCAGGAGGAGATGGCAAGGAGGCAGTCGGAGACACATGATTGGACAAGTAGATTTGTGTATGATTTGCGTAAAAATGATACTTGAAGCCAAAAGAGCTGATGACATCTCCCAAGGATATAGTGTGGAGGGAAAACAATAAGGGTCCAAGTACAGACCCCTGCGATACCCCCACATTAAGAGGAACCGGAGAAGACTCCTGCGGTACCCCCACATTAAGAGGAACCGGAGAAGAGGTGTTGTTAGCAACAGACACAGAGTAAGTTCGGTCAGAAAGGTTGGAGAGAAATCAGGATGCCACTTCATTCCGAATGCCCAAAGAGTGAAGTATCTGCATTAGGAGGGAATGATTGACTGTGTTGATAGCAGAGGTTAGGTCAAGGAGGATAAGAATAGAAAAGTGACCATTGGCCTTTGCAACCTGCGCATTAAATGAAAACTTCAAAGTTTATAGAATATATAAATGCAGTTTAACTAGTGAATTGTTGTAGAATTTGCAATATTTTTTTATATGAAAAAAAAAAATCTGTTATCCAGGCTATATTTTGTAGCATGGGATTTAAGTCAGTGTGTGATTGGAATGTACAGGACTATATCATTTTTGCAATATTGACCTGTTCTTCAAACTACCCAATTGATAATGCAACAATCCCAGGCACATTGATAATAAAACTGAAATTGCTTTTAGAACTGTTCAGGGCTAAAGGTATTTAAATGTATTTTCACCCCCTCATTCTTATATTTCTCTTATTGCACCTAGAGTTATTCCCTATAAGGTTTCTAATCCATTACTAAATCCTCGGGCTGAGATAAATAAGTACCTTATGGAGAGGCCATGAACAAAACATTCCATACGGGTCCTAATGATTAATATTTGCTGTCAACTAAATCAAATCAAGAGTTCTGAAAACAAATGTCATAGTTGACAGGCACTTATTAATTTTCAAATAAAAGTGTATGCTTTTCTCGGATAAACAACTAAATACTGTACATATAAACTCAGGGGTATCACATTCTTAGTTCAGTTGCTTTGACAGTTTCCCACACACCAACCAATAAATGAGATTATTATTATCCCTATAGAATGTAAAGAAATTCAACTATTTTTAACAACATAATTGTTTGTGAGATTGAACTGCAAATTTGTATATTCAGAAACTTATTCTGTAAACCAAATTGTCTGTAAAACTGATGCAGATTCAAGTGTTCAAATTGGAGCACATTACATATGCAAAAAAGAGATCTCTATCATTTACTTATTTATATAAACAATTATGTGATACGGCTTGGTGGGAAAAGGCAAAAACAACATTTGGAGAGAAGAAATTTCTGTCAATTCAGTGCAATTTCAAGTTCATCTGCGCTTAGATCCGTGATGTACAAAATTCCTTTTAAGTGGCATGGCGAAAACTCTAAATAATTAAACATAATTAGATTTGTTTTTTAACTGCAGATAAATTATATGTAATATAATTCAGAGTATAAAAAAAAAACTTTTGTGAGTTAAAATCGTGCCTTGTTAACTATACAGCATTAATACTTACAAAAGGCCTGTACGGTTGTGCAGTTTCACACCCGACAACTGGCACTTGAGTAGAGATGTTCGAAACTGTTGAGATTTGTTACGTTTTTTGAATTTTCTAAATTTTCAGAAAGTTCGAAAATTTGAGTTTCGATTTTCGGAAATCGTCTACTTTCGATTTTCGAAAATCATCTACTTTTTATAATTGTCTACTTTCGATTTTTGATGAAAATGGAAAATTTTAAAAATCCGGGTGTTTTGTGAAATTCGGGAGTTCGAAAGTTTCGTCGAGACCCACATTACATCTATACACTCGAGTAGCCACCAAACTACCACTTTGGCCAATAATCTTACAAGTGCGACTTCTTGGTTGAGTAACATTGGTGGTCCATCACGGCATATGCCAGGCATCAGTTGCCGGAATCACATGCCTGTACTATCTTTAAATCTCTGTAACCATTTTGAAAATGAGGCTTATAAGGTTTATTTAGTAAATGAGATGCCAATGAATACTAAGTAGAAAAGCATTAATGGTGGTATTTAAACATATATATATATTTATATATATTATATATATATTTCCTTTTTCTAGATTTCTTTCTTTTCTTTTAATAATGAACATTGATGACCCTCTGTCTTAAAAGCTAATCACAAGTGCCTATTAAATGTAAGTTTCATATATTGCTGGAGGTAGAACTGATTATCATAGTGAATGAAATAGTTGTTTGAGTTATTCCCAGGGGACACAAAGTCATTCTTCAAGGTGATGTATCTCATTTGTGAAATACATTAACAATTGAAGGGAGTTGAAAAATACATGTGAACTCCCAGGGAGAAAAATCTTAGTATGAACGTATATAAGGGAGCAAAGACTTTTGTTGTATTCTAGGATTGCAAATAGAAGGCTGAATAACAAAACATTTCTATACTTCCATTCCCATGCTAGTAGGTAGCTTGTTGGAAATTTTGTATATATATATATATATATATATATATATATATATATATATAGATAGATAGATAGATAGATAGATATATATACATACTTTAGTGCTTGCATATACGCTTTAGGCATGTTTTAAGCATGATATTGCATATAAGGAAAAATACAAAGTACTAGTTGATCTAATGCTGGCTATACATGCCTAAACAACGCCTAAAGAGAGTTTTTTTTTTACAGGCAACACTTCCCAGTTGGCCCATTAGTTTTGTGATCAGAAGTTGATTGCAAAAACGATTGGTCCTTGCAGTACTTCTGACGTTATAAAGGTAAGTTCCTACTGTACATGCAACTTGAGTCTGGGACACAACAATGCACTAGATGATCTTAACAGTTTTTAGTGTGCGAGTTGAGGTAAAAAATGGGTTAATTCACTATTCAATACAAAGCTGGGTACACACAGGCAATTTTTTTGTCCCGACCGAGCATTCGCTACAAGTGATGAAATGCTGCCAGTCGTTGCAAAGATTGCTGCGGCCAACAGATTGCCTTGAGCAATCATGCGGTCCATAGGAGACCGCATGATTGTCCATGATTTATAGACACGTCCAATCGTCGGTTCACCTGATCTGGGCGAACAGGCTACCGACACTGGTTGGCAATTAATTTTTCAGCCTGACAGAAAATATTAGTCAGTTTGGCCAAAAAAATCACCCCTGCTGTACCCAGCCTTAGACACAACGTATTCTATAGCTACAAAAGCTACCATATAACTTAAATTAATATAGACCTGCTCAAACTAATATTAGATATTAACGTCAGTTCAGATATTATACCCATCAGTATATAACATACTTTGTAGGGTAGTGCCCCTGTTCGCGCTCTTTTCGACCTATAGGCACCGTATCATCACACTGACGATTTTATAAATAACAATTTACACCTTCAGTGATACTATGGCATAATCAAAAACTCAATAAATCCACAATAATCCACTTCCACCTGATGAAAATGACATACACAAAGATGTCTCAACTCTTAAATACTATATAAAACCCCTTAAAAACACCTAAAACACACAAATATCATAAGTGATGGAGGAGAGTTGTATGATGCTAAAGTATTGCGCACAAAAACCAATATAATATAACGTGTCGTACATTAACGTGTCATGTGTACCCAGCCTTAGACACATGTAGTATGACACATTGATTGGCAGTTCATGGCACAATGACTTCTTCTGTGGTGAATACCAAGATTACTTACTGCACCAGCTCCTTTTCTGATGAGCCAGTGTGCTTAGCTAATAACCAGGAGCCTAGGAGGCACATTTGTAGTAGGAAATATAATAAGAACATTTAATAAGAACATTTACCAATCCATACCAGAAGTGCAATATACTCTGGCTCATCACAAATGAAGCAGAAAGGAACAGATCCCAGTTTTGACACAGAGTTTCGATGCAGAATTTTGACAATAGTTTTGACAGACTAAATCCAGTTGTGTTGGTGCAAAACAAGGTTTGGGTCGAAACTACAGCAAATTCTTTTGGCGTACAAACAAAAAACTGGTCCAAGCAGATAGGATTTTGGAAGAAACTGTTTTCATTTTCTTCAAAAAATAAAGTATCAAAATGATGTTTAAGTTTTGCATAACAGTGTCAATTGGTAATTAAACTTAAAATTACCACTTTATGGTAAATCTCCTTTTGCTTTATTTTCTTTCGCTTACAGGGACAGCTAGCAAGGATGTATGGCTTTATGAATATTTTTTCTGTACAGACTATACACACATTTAGAGGATTATTCCTGACCCCCCTCTGAGTGGTCTGATTCATTGATGGCTAATTTAGGTTGACTAGACCCCCTCAATGCCATCATGAACAAAAGAAACAGCTAGGCCTCACTCAGAAATCGATGTAATCTGCTATCATTTTCACACCTAGCCGGCTGAAAGGATAGGATTAGTGAAGAGATAATAAGGATTAGGGAAATTATTAACAATTCAATAACAGAAGGCAAAAGCCTTGAGCAGAATTAAAAAACATCATTATAGAAGCTTCAAAAAGAAAACAAAGGGTGCATCATTTTATATTCCTTCATTAACATTCCCATTACACACATGTAATGGAACATTTTTCTTGGATAAATGTTGTTACCCTTTAATTGGCCAACATGGAGTTTAAAAAGATAGTTAAAGGAGAGACTATGATCTTGAATAAGAGCTTGTGAAGGTTTTCATTTATCCAGGTCATGGTATATCTGTGGGGTTCAGTTACAACTGGACTTCTTTCCTCTTCAATGTTACAAAAATCTTAATAATTGACAGACGTTCAATGTAAAAGATGTGGTGGAGACATTTAAAGTATTCTTGCATATGAGTGTATGGGGAAAAATCCTTTTCTCCTTCCCTTAAAGCAGTTGACTGTCCAACCACATGACAATATAAGTACCAAAGGAAAATCTGTACTAGCTGACTAGCTGTGGGCAGTGAGTAGATATACTCTAGCAAGCATATAAAGGGGTTGGAGATTACACACTAACACATCAGATTTATAATCAAACTTTTGTATAAATGTTAGTGTAATATTCCAACTTGTATTTCTCAGTAGGCCAGCAGCATGTAGATATAAGCACCTGATATATGTGTTCTGAAACATTAAAGAACACACAGATTCACAAAAAAATCCAAGCATGGTTCTTGGTTCAAACTAGCAGTCCTGTTACAGAATTTTTTCTGGATTAAACTTTAACCTTCAAAACCAGGTTTCATTGCCAAACATGTGTGGTTTCAATGTGTAGGTTTGTTTGTGCATGCTTACAAATCATACTGCTTGTCTTTTAAAGGTTATGTCCACCCCCAAAATGAAAATTTGCCTCACTGCTGGCCCCATTGTGTAGTGTAAAAAAATCCTTACCTAGCTCCTCTGCACCATATGGTTCTCCTGCAATGCCTTTGTAAGTCAAGGAAACTGAAGAGTAGGAGCCTCTCTGTATGTAATAAGGTATCTTTCCCTTCCCTGTCCTCATCTTCTCAGGGGAGCTTTCCCCCCTCCCTCTCTGCCTCCCTCAGGATCCATCGTCTCTGCATGTAAAAAATATAAAAAATATTGTTTCTGTAGTGTAGGAGACCCCCCTCAACCATAAACGCTTGGACTATAACATTTAAAAGTGTTCAGACACTGACTTACTAACCTTTGTTCCTTCTGCTCTCTCAATAGCCAGCAGCCACGTCTGACTATCAGCCAATCACAGATGACAGATGCGGCTGCTATTGCTACTTTGTTCCTGGAAGAAGCAATAGAGGCAGAGGCCAAGGGAACGAAGGTGGGTAAGCCTGTTTCTGTGTACTTTATTTTAACTTGAAACCCTAGCGTTTAGGGTTGGAAGGGCATCCCCTACACTACAGAAAATGTATATTTTGGGGAGGAGATACCCTTTAAGTCCATTTCCTCTCAAAACAAGCAATTCAAAATATATATTTACCTCATGGTAAGAGTGAGTAGTGCAAAATGCATGTACAGTGATATAACGTAGTAAGAGTAAGGGATATGTATAGTTAAAAAAGACAATGGCAGTATTCTTGATTTACAGAAATATTGTTTGTAAGACTTTTTTGCACGTTTTATCTCCAGAGGTGTTCCCTGGCAAAAATCTTATCTGGGTCAAAAAGAAAACTACCGGATTGGGACATTTCAAAAATATTGAACCAGATTTAGCTGCTCTGAAGGTTTCATATGTATGTGCCAGTTAATATCTGTATAACATTCACCTTTAAAAAGGTACACTTTTGTTGAATGCATTACACAGAGCTGTGCTAAGATCATTTCATTATCTTTCCCATACAGCTCTGTACTATGTTGTTTCTATGAATGTAGTTATTAAAGGGGTAATGTTGGGGGTTGTGTGTTGGCCATGAAGTAAACCTGATTTTAGCACAGCTCTGTGCAATGCATTCTCAACAGTGTATCTATTTAAAGGTAAATGTTGGAGGGTAGGATATCACTTGTCAGAGTTATCAGTCCAGGCAAAATTATGGCTGTTTATTTAACCTGATTAACCAAAATATTGTCCCTCGACTAGGATGAATTATTGACCTATATAAAGCAGCCCTTAGTTATGCAAAATATAATACCTCTGTGTGACCTAGAGCAGTCATTACTTGCATCGAAAATGCGTAATTGCTAAGTTTTTGCACTATTTCTGTAAATATGAAGTAATGCCAATGTCTTTGTTTACAATACACATCCGTTACTCTTACTAGACTATTTCACTGTACATACTCTTCTTTGTGTCCAGGTTAAAGCTTCCCTCACATTATTAACATTATTAGAATTTTAACGCATAGCAGGTCTGGATATACATCTAAATTTTCATTTCAAATCAGGGAAACACCACAAGGGCTAACTAAGGTGTGTGTGACTACACATTTGGCATAAAAAAAATAAGTCTTCCTCTTGCACTGCAGTACTTGCATTTTATATTCCATGTTTATATTTTATTTTCCTAAAGGGCATTGCTTAGGAATTCTTAGACAAATTAAACAGGTGCAATATTCATGCAAATTCAGGTTATCCTTTTACCACAGTTCTTTCAAATGAAAATTTGTCATTATCACCGCTTACACTTAAAAAAAGGCAGCATAAACATTTAAAATAATCAAAAAAGGTAATCCATGTAGTACAAGGGCTAGAAAACATATCTGGTCTATTAGCTACACTACATTTAAATTACATTTAATAATCTGGTTGCTGGTCCTAACAGTTTGTTTTAAACTAAAGGATTTTTAAATATTTAATGGAATGAAACGAGCATTTGTAAGGTTTTGTTGATGGTGACAATTTTCATTCTGAAATTCTCTTGTAAACCTTATTTTACTGAAAACCTCTGTAAATGTGTGTAAATAGATGAATAGATTTGTGTTATGGGGGTGACATGCCATTGAAAATGATCAATAGGCCATACTGCATATCTATGGGGTGATGTGCCGAGAGACGTTATTGTCTTTTTATGTCTTAAAACCGTGTTAACCTATCTACCCTATGGGTTAACACTGCTTTAAGGGCAAGTTAAAAATGGTTACAGTGGTGGTGCACAAAAACAGGGTTGTGCAACTGCTGCAATCAATGCCCCGAGCCAATAGAGAACATTTAAGAATGGAATCTTTAACACTAGCAAATAACTGGTAAAAGATTCAAAATGGATTAACCCTATTGACAATGCAGAGAGAGTCACTATAGGGGCAATAGAGAGCGATAGAGAGCAATAGTGTCTCTCTATACATCGCCCCACTAGTAACATAGTAACATAGTAACATAGTAACATAGTAATTAAGGTTGAATAAAGACATTCGTCCATCAAGTCCAACCTATTCCCTTTTTTTTTTTTTTTTTTTTAACCCTACCTAACAGTTGATCCAGAGGAAGGCAAAAAACCCCAGCTAAAAAAGGGGGGAAAAAATTCCTTCCTGACTCCAAACGGCAATCGGAAAGTATCCCTGGATCAACCAGATCTATATGCATTAATACCAGTAATTCTCAATATTTTTTAGTTTTAGAAACTTATCCAGGCCTTTTTTAAAGTTATTCAATGAACTTGCCATTACCACCTCTGCTGGAAGACAGTTCCACAGTTTCACCGTTCTCACTGTAAAGAAACCTCTCCTAACTTGAAGATGAAACTTCTTTTCTTCCAACCTTAAAGGATGTCCACGAGTCCTCTGATATGACCTATTAGTGAACAATACACCAGAGAGTTCACTGTATGGGCCATTAATATATTTGTATAAGGTTATCATGTCCCCACGCAACCGCCGCTTCTCCAATGTAAACAGCCCTAACTTGTCTAATCTGCCTGCATATTCAAGCCCCTCCATTCCCCTTATTAATTTAGTTGCCCTTCTCTGGACTGCTTCCATTTCCAAGATGTCCCTTTTGTATATGGGATTCCAAAACTGCACCGCATATTCCAAATGAGGCCTTACCAGTGCCTTGTAAAGAGGGAGAATAATATTTTTCTCTCTTGAATCTATTCCCCTCTTTATACAAGACAATATCTTGCTAGCTCTAGCTGTTGCTACCTGGCATTGTTTGCTACAGCTAAGTCTGTTATCTACCAGAACCCCCAAATCTTTTTCCATTTCAGATGCACCTAACACAGAGTTATTTATGGTGTAGGTGGCACAGGGATTATTAAATCCCAAATGCATCACCTTACATTTATCAACATTGAATCTCATCTGCCATTCTGCTGCCCATTTTGATAATCTATCTAGGTCTGCTTGCAGCACTTGCACATCATTGGAAGTTTCCAAAGCTCTGCATAATTTAGTGTCATCAGCAAACACAGAGACCTTGCTCTCAATGCCCCCTTCTAAGTCATTTATAAACAGATTAAACAGAAGCGGCCCCAGTACAGAACCCTGAGGAACTCCGCTTAGAACTTTAGCCCACATAGATGTAGCTCCATTAACCACCACTCTCTGTTTGCGGTCCAATAACCAGTTCTCAATCCATGAACAAATGTTTTCTTCAAGGCCAACAGTCCTCAGTTTATACATTAGTCGCCTATGTGGCACAGTATCAAAGGCTTTTGCAAAATCCAAATATACCACACCCACAGCTGTGCCTGAATCTAACTTCTTACTCACTTCTTCATAAAAACCAATTAAATTTGTCTGGCATGATCTATTTCTCATAAATCCATGCTGACTACTACTAATAAGATGATCTCTGGAGACAAAGTCAAGGATATGATCCCTTAACAAAGTTTCCATCACCTTCCCTACCACTGATGTTAGGCTTACAGGTCTATAGTTACCAGGCTGTGAACGACTACCTTTTTTGAATATTGGTATTACATTGGCTTTTTTCCAATCCAGCGGCACATCCCCAGACAAAAGAGAATCTGAAAAGATGAGACACAGTGGTCTTGCTAGAACTGAACTAAGCTCTTTTAAAATCCTAGGATGCAATCCATCTGGTCCTGGCGCTTTATTGATATTAACTTTGTCTAATTGATTCCGTACCATATCCTCTGTTATCCAATGTGAAAACTCTTCATTTCCTCCCTGCACATTGTTACAATCCCTACTGTAAGGATTCTCAACAGTAAAAACCGATGTAAAAAAACGGTTTAGCAGATTAGCCTTTTCGGCATCCTCTACAACCACCTCAGCTCCATTATTTAATGGTCCCACATTCTCAGTCCTCATTTTTTTACCATTTATATACTTAAAAAACATCTTGGGGTTGGACTTGCTTTGTTCGGCAATCCGTATTTCATTTTCTATTTTAGCTAGTTTAATTGCTTTCTTGCACTCTTTATTACAACTTTTGAAGTCCCTGTAAGCCTGTTCTGTACCTTCTGCTTTCAAAATTTTAAAAGCCCTTTTCTTTTTTTCCATTTCCCTTTTTACCTGAGCATTAAGCCATGCAGGAGTGGACCTAATTTTTTTACACTTGTTTCCTAAAGGTACCGATTTGGAGATGTTATAGTTTAATATCCCTTTAAAAGTGGTCCACATCTGCTCAGTATCTTTACCTAGAAACAGTTCCCCCCAGTCTATGAGCAGGAGCGATTCCTTTAAAAGCATAAAATTAGCTTTCCTAAAGTTAAAAGTTTTTGTTAAGCCAGTGCACTTTAGTTTTCTGCAACCTATATTAAATGACACTATATCATGGTCACTATTCCCTAAGCTTCCCATTAAGTCAGCACCAAGAGTCTTACGGTCCTCTTGGTGCTGACTCTTAGGGCCATGTACCTCCTCATGGCATATAATAAGTACAATCTCAAACTTCCTTGAACACATTTGCTGGAATAAAATCTTTATTTGTAATAATGCTAACATGCATGCAGGACACCTGAAACATTTGTGAGAGCATGTGAGCTTTGTTACAGATTTTAATTCACCAGGCGGACGGAGTGTGTTCATGGAAGTTTAAGATTGCCCTTTAACATACTGGAAATTGTCATTTTATATAACCAATTAGTTTATATGCAGCAGTGTAAGAGTGGAAATACTGTACACTGTAAGCAATATGAATAAGGCTACTTACAATGGATGTCCAGCTATAATTCTATCTGTATGATCCCGACCAGATAAGTGCGTGTATGATCTGTGATTTGAGTGAGCCGATCCTTTCTTATTTCTGTATTTTGGAGAATTTGATAACTCAAACTGATTGTTACAACTTTGGTTAGTTTCTAAAAAATATTTAAACATAAAGTACTGTTCATATATAATACAGCTCTGTCTGCAGCGGTGTTTGATGATTTTGTGGCTTGGGTCTTAACTAGATACACTATTTATGGCTATGGACACCATGTTTCTTGATAAATATGAAGTGAATAACCATCTAAACCTATAGAAGGAAATAACATTTCCCCACAGATACGAGAGCAGTATTATTCAGTAAATAAACTGTAGGCATCTCTATGGTAAATAATTCTTTCTGGCTTAAAGTAACGCCATAAAATTTATATTATATTGACATATTTGCATGTAGAAAGCTTTTTTTTTTTAAATATGACTTTGTTGCAAGGTTTGTAAAACAGTGATAAATCCAAGCATTTGAAACCTTGTTCTTTGAATTCGATTTTCGAAGCATAAACAGGGAGATACAATAAAAGTTCTTAGAGTTAAAAAAGGTAATAATTTTGCCTCAACCAATCAGATATTATTTAAAGCTTCTCACACACGTGTGATCGCCGGTGCCGACTTTTTTATGTCTTATTAGCTTTTTATGTCACGACGTTCGTACACATCGTGCGTCGCGGGTCGGGCACCCACGTTCGCACGTGTGTTGGAACCTTAACATTTGAAAGCTAACATCTGGTTGGTTGGGACAAAATTAGCACCATATTTATAGATAAGAACTTTTATTGAATCTCCCCGAAAGTATGTTATCGTGTATTTATTTAATCTCAACTTGAAACTAAATTAGTGGTGTACCAAAAGGTGCAAAGTTTGACTGTGATTTTAATCCGCAGGTGCAGATTAAAGGGTATCTCCAACCCAAAATGTTCTGTAGAGTAAGGGACCCCCTGCTTAGGGTTTAAAGTTAAAAAAAGTATCCAGAAATAGACTTACCCACCTTCATTCCCTCTGCCTCAATTGCTACTTCCGGGAATGGAGCTGCATCTTAGTTTCCTTGAAACGTAAGTTTCACACACATTTTTTAAAAAGCTAAAAACAAACAGAAGGCTGATGCAGTAAGAGGTTCAAAATTACTCAAAATGCCTGTGCTATCAATTTGCTGCAGCCAATCAGATGTTAGCTTTTTAATACAGTTGGAAAACATCTTATTGGTTACTGCAAGCAGTGGCGTACCATCAGGGCTCACAACTGTGAAAGAACCCAGGAGGTAAGAGGATCCAAGATCATCTCCCCAAACCTAAGGGGAAAGATGGGATCAGCTGTTTAAAAAACTAGAATTGAACCGTAAGTTTGGTTTCAGTCTTTTAAACTGCTGTTCGCGTCTGTCTTCAGTTTAAAAACAGCTGATCACGGTCCTCTGGGGAGGGGAGGGTGTGTGTTAAGGTGGCCATACACCAGCACGATATTACTTACCCGACCGACCGCTCACGCGACGTTCCTGCGATCCTGCCGGAACCACCTCTCCCGATCTTATATATGAACGACATGCGATCGCAAAATGAATGGGATTTTGCGATCGCATGTCGGTCGTATATAAGATCGGGAGAGGTGGTTCCGGCAGGATCGCAGGAATGTCGCGTGAGCGGTCGGTCGGGTAAGTAATATCGTGCTGGTGTATGGCCACCTTCAGGGGCCCAGCCTCCAATCTCGCTGGGGGCAGGCTCCTGCAGTTACGCCCCTGACAGCAGGAGCAAGCTAATAGTAAACTTAATTCAATTAATATTTTAAAATCTTTTCACTTGTTGCAATGACTAAAAATAAGTTTTATGCATGAAGGAATAGATGCATTCTGCTAATCTTCTCCCTGGGCCTTCCATACTCCATGAAGGTGTCAGTCTCCTTGTTGCTCTGTGAGTGTTCTCTGTCTAGATTGAGTCCTTAATTCTTCTTAAAGATGTGTGTGTTTCTTGATCATCCGTGACATCAGTGTTTGTACACAGTCATAGCATGCATGTGATCACCAGTTATGTACATGATTGGTGGAAAGGCATCTGTCTCAGAGAAGTCTTAAAGGAATTGTTCACTGGAAAAGTGAACTATTCCTTTAATGCATCAATTGAAAACCAGGAGTTTAAGGAGCTATGCCTTACCATCCATTCTTCAACCAATATCTGTGAAGCCAGGAACGAAAATGGAAGAAACCTTTTGCGTGGTCCTCCACTGCCACACTGAAATTCCTGACCACTTCCTGGTTCAGTTCAACTGTAATGCAAATTATTGTGCATGCATGCTATAGTTAATCAGAACCAGGAAGCGGTCAAGACCTGTCAGTATGATAAAAAGAGTTTAAACCACGTTTTCAGTTAAGCAATTCCTTTTTACTGCTGCAAATGGTACATTTATAAAATATCTACACCCCAACAACAACATTAGAACCTATTGCTAGAACACAGATTTACCAAATTAAGTAAAAACACACCTTTTTATATGCTCGGGTTCCTAAAAAAAATCTTCAAAAAAGTGTATGTACTTTATAATGAAAGTCCTGCCCTGGTACATTGTTTGAGGAAGAAACCTTCAGTATTACTTTTATCACACACCACACCTCATTCTGTACCAGCTCACCTAACAGCTATATTATATTCACTAAGCTTTGGAATGTGTTTTGCTTTCATTATTAATTTGGCTGCCCACCCAATATTAGCTTATATCAATATGTTACTGTGATGCAGACTCTTGGGGGAATATTTATTGCAAATAGAGTTATTTTGACCATATTTATAAAGCCGATCATTTTTTGCCATGGCGATGTGTGGCTGGAGTATCGCAGTACCAACATCGCTGTATTCATTGCGTTGAGTCAGTTTTCACAGTGAAAAGAAAAATGGCCCCACAACATTAACCAATACCAGACCAGGGCTGTAACCTATAATTTGCCAACAATAATGGTGGGACTTTATCAGAAAAACAACACTTGTGTATATGTGAAAATAAGACCCCCAGTCGACTTAATTGGGAAATAGAGAAAATCCAAACATTGAAAAGTGATCATCGGAAATTCCGAAATCGCAGGTTGTATTACAGTAAATGGTGAAAAATAGTCTCCCCTCTGGACCTTTATTTGTATTAAGAGACACACCACAATGTACTGACACCTTCCAGAGACCCACTGGTCTAATATATATAGGCTAAATATATGGCCCCAGTTACTGTAAAATTCCCTCGATAAGGGGTCAATATCCTGCTAAACCTGTTCTTAAATTACTTTGAAACACTCTTTTCTTTTTTCCATAAGTTTTCCCTGCTCACTGGGGTTTTATTTATTTATTTTTTTAAATATTTTGATTTGAAAAATGTAATTATCATTTACATCATTTATTTAAAGACATACAAATGCAATATTGAATTAATGTCAAAACAAACAAGTTCATACAAGTGTGTAAATTAATGTGACATGGATAATAAAAGTGAACAGTATAAATTATGAAATATCCCTTTTCAAATAAGTGTATTTACTGGTGTTTGAAACAACGACTTACCATCTTAAGGAAAAAGAAGTTACAGAGAATGGTTAAGAGCAAAAGGAATATTGTTGATAATATTCGAAGCTCCACGCGTGGTTATAGCTTTTTAAATAATTAACGGTAGCAGATGAAAGTGTTAGGCTAGTTAGAGATGTGTTAGATTGCTGCTATAGGTGTGAAAAAAGAAGCAGATGGACAAAACGAGAAACAGCAAATTACATGTAATAATGAAAGTGGTACCTATTTGCAGAGGGTGTTGATGTATTTTTCGGGTGTTGAGGTTTTAATAATAAAAATACTCAAAGGATTGATTTAGTTTGGAAGCAGTGAGGAAAATTGTGTACCCATTTTAGCCAATGCAATTTTACTGTCAGTTTCAACAAAAAGATGTTCTTAAGCTTAAGATTTAATGTCATATTAATACAGTAGTTATATACACTCCCTTGTATTTAATAAAGCGTAGAGGTCCTATAACTCTTTTTGGTTGTATACTTTTTCAGGGATTGTTTATGCTTCTGGCTAATGCTTTGTGCAGACATCTGTCTACAAGTGCAATTTAATTGATAGTGATATTAATGTCTGCAGAAACATTCTTTCATAAAAGATGAACAATTGATAACTGAGTACTTTTAGTGAACGGAGAATGTAATCTTCCGCATTAGCTAGGTCCTTTCCCTGGGACTTACTGGAAAAGCGTAAATATAGGACAGCAATAAGAAAATGAGATGGCAATTTGTTTATTAACAAAGGCTTTATTTTACCTGGGTGTTGAACTTTACTAATTTGTGCAAAATAGGAAGATTTAAAAAAAGTCCCTTTAAAAAAAGCTAAATTCTCTTGTAGTATTAAATAGTACACAAACATGGATCCACTGCAACGGCAATCTATTAACACTGAGACAATAAAGATGAGCCTGCAACAGAGATTCCTAGATGTAATTTGAACGATCAGGGTTATTCAATAAAAGTTCTTATCGTTAAAAATGGTGCTCATTTTGCCCCAGCCAATCAGATGTTAGCTTTCAAATGTTAAATAAGATCTGATTGGTTGGGGCAAAAGTAGCACCATTTTTAACGATAAAAACTTTTATTGAATCTCCCTGTATATTTTTTAATGTTCTTTTTTTAAAACTCGTCTTTATTTAAGTACAGGTACATAATGACATGTTTTAAGAAACAAATGAGACTAATAAAGCATTTTGCAACAATACATCCATGGATCTTGTTAATTCTTTTCCATATACCTGTTTAATTTTAGGTAAATGGAAATAGAAGGGAGGTAAGGGATGGGGTTGGAAAAGGGAAATAACTGGTTAAGTGATATTCATCTGCATATAAATTAAAAAGCCATCTCTTAGTAAAAATCACACACCACTCACCATGTATGTGTGCTTACATGTAGTTCAAGCACCTCTCTTCCATCCACAGTCGTACATCACTTTGTACAGTATGTTTATGTATTATTAGTTGTCATCTCTACTTCCTAGCAGCAAAGCCTATCCAAAACACAAGCTGTGCCAATACCCAGAGCACAACCATTCCACCATGCCACCAACATATTATGCAATGGAAATTTATACAAGGCTTGCACATGTCCTTACACACTATATATTGGGGTAGGGGATTATTTTGTTCCAGAACCTGGCAATATGTATTTGTGTTGAGATTTTAGGACATTGTGAGCTCCTGCCCTGGGTTATATGGGACAAGATAATCGGAGTTAAGCACACCTGTTGTCATATATAAAATTGTATGACTAAATTGTTTGCAGCAGGTGATACTAAGGTGCGGGACTGAGACATATACTCCTATTCTTTTGATGTGATGGAAGGTATCCACCCCTGCCATGAGGAAAGAAACATACTGTAAAGAGGACTACATTGTGTGTGTAACAGCAGTTTATAGGCTTTAGATACAAAGCCCTTAGCTTGGTGTGAGCTAATTGATATAAGAAAAGTATTTCCGGCTTACAAAGGGAGAACATAGTGAAGGCAGCCAGCTGCACATTGGGAAGTGCTAAGTCTGCTTGGTCCATCATTTCTGGATAATGCCCAGAGAAATGAAGTGAGTATGAAATTAAGGGCCATATTCATATTCATGAAGGCTTCACTTTTTAGCGATACCACGCCTTTAACAATCAGTTTAACGAATAATTTCCGATTGGTTTAGTGATCATTAATTTATGATCATAATCGTAAATTAACGATAACGATCATAAATTACTGATAACAATTGTAAATCTTTGATAATGCGATCGTAAATTTGCAATGCCCATAGAATACCATTGGGTAGTTTATTACCGTTTGTTAGTCAACCACTGAACTTTTGTTAGTTAATGAACGTTTGGTATAAATGTATGACTGCGGCCATACATTTACGGAGGGTGTCGTACATTACCGATAAGCGCGGTATCGCTAAATTGCGATACTGTGTTTTATAAATATGGGTCTAAGTTCTTTGAAGAATGAAGCAGGGATAAAAGTCAGAGAATGTTGAAAAACAAACATTCAATTTAGGATGAAGTATAACTTTATCAAGGTTTATCTGTCCAATTACATTGAGAGGAAACTGTTTCCATATGTTTTTTTGTCTGACCATGGTTAGGAGGGGGGATATGTTAGATGGAGAAATATTATGTAAATTCCTAGATATTTGAATTGATGGACCACTGGGATTGGTGGGGTCAGCCTGGGTGTGTGTGTGTTAAGTGGGTCTATAGGAAGGATTATTGATTTTGACCAGTTGATATAAAGGCCTGAAAAGAAGCCATATTGAGAGATAGTTTGGTGGGGTTGTTGCAGTGATAGCTCAGGATCAGCAATGTACAAGATGTGGTCATCGGCATATAGATTTAGTAAACTAGTACAGGAGAATAGTGTGAGCACATGTATATTTGGATTATTTCTAAGTTTAATTGCCAGTGTCTCAATAACTGTGGCAAATAGATAGGGCAAAAGGGGACAACCCTGTCTCATGCCCCTCCCTAACTCAAATGGTTAAGAAGCTGATTTGTTGCTTTAAATTGCAGCTTTAGGGTGGCTATATAGAAGTTTGATCCACTTGAAACATTTTTGCTTAAATCCAAAATGTTCAAAGCATGCAAATAGATCGGGGCATTCCACCGAGTCAAACGCTTTATTAGCATCCAGTGAAACCATGAGTCTGGATCCTGAGTTGTCATGGTCCACTTGAGAATAAATAAGGGCCTTTCGCAAATTAATTGTGGGACATTTGTTTGGCATACATCCTTATTGGTCCTCATGGATTATCGAGTTTATCACTTTCTCAAGCTTGTTTGCTAGTATTTCTGCTAGAATTTTATAGTCTACATTGAGTAGGGAGATAGGAAGCACAGTCTTGTTGGTCCTTGTCTGGTTTTAAGAGTACTATAATGGTGGCTTCACGGAAGGTGGGGGGAAAGTTTGTTGGCCTGAAAGGCCTCTTGGTATGTCAGCAGGCATTTGTCTCATTATATTTTTTGTATATTTCAATTGGGAGACCATCAGGGCCCAGTGATCCCCCGGTGGACATGCTGGATATAGCGTGATCAAGTTCTTCCAAATTTAGGGGGGTATCTAATGTGCTTGCCTTTTCCTCTACCTTCCAAGAGGTGAGGAAATAGGATGTTTGCTAAGTTGTCCTTGCTCATTTTATGTCTGGGAGTGGTATAAATTGTAGAATTTCTCAAATGTTTGTAAAATGTCTGGGGTGCTATGGACCTGGATATTTTTTTATGTTTGATGAGAAAGTACCCCAAAATGTTGTGTACATACAACACGTATTGATTAAAGTGTGTACTTGCTTGATGAGTACCTCTGTCTCATGGATTGTTTATATCAATTTCTTAAGTGGTCCAGGATTGGAGTCTGCACTTCTGAGTTTGCCCAGCACTTCTAACTTATTTTATTATTTATTTGTTTCATTATTGATCGGAAGTGATAACCTAGGAAAGAAGGAAAGACACCAAGTATATTATCACTGAATGGCTGCACACATTCAGTGATAATGTTAGTGATGGAGGCCATTCACGTACACCAATCCCAGTCCTATAATGTAGGGATATCCCAATATCTGATCGTTGGTCTGTGTATGGCCCTATAAATCTTATACTAGTATTGGAATGTGGACAATGTTGTATTACAGTACAGAATGTGCTTATTTAACAACTGAAAATATTCTCTTTATCCACAACATGAGTACAATTTTCTTGTCCGCCTTACATAAAAATCTGTATTTGCATCATTAAATGATTTGATGAAGGTCACCTAGAAGTCATTGCCATCTGCAATAGAGGAGAACTGGATATGCACTAAGTGCAATACAACACTGTTCTTCGGCAGACCCCAGTTGAAGAACAGGGAGAACATTTATATTTTGAAAATGTTGCTTAAAAAATATTTTGTGTGTTATATTTATATGTAAAAATCTCTAAACAAGTTCAGATGCTATCTGGGATATAGCCATGAGCTGCAGCACATTACAAAACCTGTGACCTACAGAACATTTAAATTGACGGCCTTTGATTGATGGACGCTGTGCAACCTTACAAATGTCTGTCCACTTAGTCCTGCTAAATAGCAGTCTTGTACGTGGAAGTGATGGACCCTCTAAAAAAAATGTAAAAGTAGAACCTGCAAGAATCTCTTGTACTCTCTTAAAGATTTTAGCACTTGCAGTTGATTCCCTGTGGGTTTGGTTTTCACAAGTATTTAATATAGCTCTAGGAGTCCCCAGGGCTATCTGAAATGCCCTCTGAAAATATCTCTCTTTTTTTGTTTTTCTCCCAACAGTGAATAATGCTGCAGTCTTACCTCTCTTAAAAAACAGAATTCATGTTATTTTGTCTCTTGAAACACTCTTCCTGGAGGCAGAAAAAGCAAAATAAGAGCCAGGAAGGTTGTAGTATAAACTGTGCAAAAATAAAACCTTCTATCCAAATAAATAAAAATCACTGCTGTTTGTGTGTGAGACATTGTTTGGGTATATGTATGTAAACACACACACACACTCCCCATTGTGGGCAGTCAAAATAAACTATAATACTAGATCCAGTATATTATATTGTATTACTGTATCAGAGCAATTGGTTGTCACTGTAATTACATTAATATTACCAATCCCTAAAATATTAATGACAAAAGTTGCTTGGTTTGAATCATCATCTTGTGCATGGACAATGTGACTGGTTCAGGGCTAGTAGATTCTATAGCATAGTTCTGCATGGTTTGTGTTCCATTTCTGGTAGAACAGCTATAACATTTTGGCCAACATTCTATACACATTCAGTACTTTTTAGAAAACACAGGATGATGAAAGAGGCAACACCGATTTCTGGCTTGCATTTATTTGATATTTTGAGTGTTTACAACTAGGCAAAGATAAAATTCACATCTAATTTTTTTTCTTTAGAAACAAGGACAGCATGCACTAGATCTGAATAATAATGACAATGGCCATTGTAAAGATGTTGTTGCCTAAACAAATGAAGGGAAATATGCCTTCTATGCAAATATCTTCCCTGATGATCAATGACATTCATCTTTACTAGCAAACACTAATGATACTGATGATCAAGCTGCACATCTTTAAGAAGTATTGAGGACTTAATCTAGACAGAGAGTGTTAACAGAGCAACATGGAGACTAGTTTGTTATTTACATACCAAGGGATATTAAGAGATATCCTTGTGCATTTCTTGTTCTAAGTCTGATGTTTATTAATTGTACCTGTAATAACAGAACGTGAAGATTTGTTAATAAATATTATTTGCCTATACATAGTAAACTAATACAAATATGGCGGCACTCCTGAAACCATCCATGTGGTGTGTCTACATCCAAAAAGGGCCTCTCAGCTCTAGGCCATACAGATCAATAAGATACATAGAACAGGATAATTTGGCCAACTTATTGAACTAATTGTTTTTTCATCCAAGGTTTATGGCAGGCTTTTTGAAGCAGTAACCTTATGGAGGTAGCCAATATGCAATTAGAATTGTTTGTGCACTAGAATTCTATAGTTTGTATGTATGCTATTTGTGGTCTCTAGTTGCACTTTAATATGGATGTACAAAAGCCCTATTTTATATTTATATATTGTATGTTACATTGAAGGCTTGACCAAGCCATCTGGTAAATTGTACCCAAAGTTAGGTCATGTGCTTGTTTGAGCAAAGCATACAAGCCACACAGGAGAAGCTGTCAGCTCATACAGTCAATAAGGCAAGTACCAGTAGGTCAGGACCCAGCTATACAAAGCAACACTGTAATGGGGTCACAAACCTGACTCGTTTTGTGGGCATCCCACTTCCTCAGAGGCTTAAGGTTCATACACATGTGCGGCTGATAATCGTGCCATGTATGGAAACTTTCTTGGCTGAAATGGTCGCTCACTCGAAGATCCCCCCGGCAGGTCGGACAGCGATCCCCAAATGAACGGCCGAGAAAGTGCCCATACACGGCACAATTATCATCTGATACGGCCATTCATACACATCGTGTGTCGTGGGTCGGCAGCCACAATCGCGCCTGTCTACGAGCCTTTACTATGAGGAAGTGAGACGCCTACTAAATGCATGTACCGATCCTCTCTCTATCTCTCTCTACTGGAGGTGGAATAAAAATACTGTATATAAAAATCCCAGTGTTTAAAATCTGTCAGTAGCACCCAGGTAAGTCAAATATTGAGTGTGCACACTATACACAGACATAAATATAATCTGTTCAGTCATTTATTTAATAAGAGTATTAGTATTGCTGTCTGTAAATCTTAAAAGTATATATCGTATAAAAGCTATGACCGGAAAAATACATTACAAAATCAATCACGCTTTTCAACAGCCTGGATACATGAACCTGACATCATATACAGGCATCATATGATGTTCCTGCAATTGGCTCTGTTGACTGTTATGTTGTATTGTTTTATTTTTATGATTGACAATAGCTTGGTTCTTGTCCAGCCTTCTATTCTATATACAGCATAATAACAACAACCAGGAACTAAATTGGCCACTATTATTCCACTACTGAAAAATGCACATCTCAGTGTTGTCTAGTATATATATATATATATATATATATATATATATATATATACTGTATTTATATACCCCCCCCCCTTAAAAACACAAATGAGCATGCAGCAAATGCTGGAAGGTTTATTAAACATTCAAATGCTATTTCAACATTTAAAACAAAATCCATCAGCTAATTTCATTATTGTCACAGACAGAATATTATATTACCTGAAAAGTACTCAATGAGATTGATTTGTGTTTCTCTGTACAATAGAGTCTCCACTGACCACTTGCAAGGTTAGGTTACAAGAGCCTTTGAAACCACAAACTGCTGTGGTCTGTACAGAGCATTGTCTGAAATTCTCACTCTGTGCTTTAAAACACTACAAAATATCAATGACCGGCTTCCATCCAATAACTACCTGGGCAGAGACACTTTTCTGAAGATCTTTTGAAGTAGCTATTAGTGTAAATCAAAGCTGCTTCTTATCTTTTTCCATTGGCCTTTTAGAATATTCATAAATGATTTGTACACTTATTCTATCTATAGAAAATTGGCGTAAAAGTTTCAGATCTTCCTAAGCAATTTTATATCACAAGTTTTTAACCTCTTCTTTGCTCTTTGGTTTTTCTTTGTTTAAAACCCCATCAATAATCCCTTTTTTGTATTCAATGAAATGAATGGTAGGAGACCCGAAATTTGAGTCTTTTTCTAATAATGACCCTTCCTCTTAATATAACGAACATGTACTTGCAATTTCTTTTATAATTAAGATATAGTTCAACTTTTTTTTTCCTTGAGTGTTTGAAATTGCTGTATAGTGTTCTTAATTTTAGCTGCTGTTTCATCTCTCTCAGTAGGTGCCTATTTTATTGTTAAAGGTCATAATCATTTGTCTGCTCTAACAAAGACAGCCCTTAAAGTTGGCTGTGGTTTTGACAGACAGTGGTCTCTATAAGTGATGGCCTTAAGGACAGACTTGGCACTGGGAGACAGTCACCACAGCAAGGGAAATAACAGATAACAAATCATGCCACTATTTTTCCTCCTGGCGTGATTGACGACATCACAGCAGGTGCAACTTTTCAATGTCTGTAGATTAAAACCCCTCAAACAAATGAGTTCTGAAAATACTGTCCAGGGGCGTAAGAAGGAGCTGCTGGATGCCAATGTGTGTGTTTTTTTGTAAAGGTTTTATATTAAAGGAAGGAAAGTGCACAGTATGAAGCAGCAGAATACAATTATTTAATTTCTAGAGGTGTTTTAGCAATAGAATTCTACAGCCACGTACAGAATTTTGTCTTACAAGCATATACATTTCATGTAATGCTAATGATTTTTAAGGGAAGTGCCAGATATGGCTTGTGTGAAAGGGCAAGTCTTTTTTTACACAGGCCATGTATTTATGCATGTCTGTATCTGCATGTATTATATAGCGCTAAATATATCATTTAACAATTTGTTTATTCGTTCACCACAAGCCTCCACCACAAATTTTTCTTTCTTTTTTAATCTTCTCCATCCTGTTAAAGGACATGTCTACCCCAAAATTACCAGTGTGTCCCTTCAGTGCAGTAAAAGCTCAGGATAGCATGCCCCAATGCTCTCAGAACTTTAACTGTGGTGAATGTCAACAGGGAGATTGCGCAAAGGACTGGGCTGAATATATTAGGTTGGGTGCAGATCTAGGGTTTAACAAGTACAACGATACTAGGGTTTGGGAGCTATACTAGACACCGGTAAAAGATAGTTTTGGAGGTGGGCATGACCTTTAAGCTGTGGGCATGACCTTTAAGCTGTGGGCATGTGTGAAACAAGAAACTATATTTTTAAATATATGAAACAAACTATTCCTGTTTGACATGAGTCCAGGTTTTTGAAAAAAAGAAGGGTTTTATATAACGGCTGGATTTAAAAATCCAAAGTTCTGCCAGGATTTTCAGAAAATTTAAAGACTGAAAATTTGGGGATTGCAGCTGGAAATTCAAATATCACAAAATTATGTGAAAGTCGAAAAAATGTGGCTTTAAAAATGTACTTGAGCTTTTAAATGTTACTTAAGGTGAACGTTCAAAGTATAATACAATACAGTATTCCCAATATTGGTTTAGGCTTCTAAAATAAAATAAAAGTGTTCCTTTTACTAAGCTTAGTAAATGGCTAAATGTTGGATTCCAAACCAAATTAAAGGTTAATGGTTTAAGGGTGTATTTTTAAACTACATCAACACATCAGTGACTTATTTGATAAACTATTATTGTAACAGGTATGAGCTTCCAAACACATGTCTTTGCCATGGAAAATAAATTCACTCCATGGTGTGTAGTGAGATAGAACCTTATTGACTAATGGCCTTTTGAGGGCCACATATTGCCAAGAAAGGACTTTATGTGGCTCATGGAGCTAGATTTTGTCTATCATTTAATTGTCTTCCAAGCAAAAGAATTGTTCTTAAATGTTTCATTATAGGCCCTGGGCTGTCTGGATATAAAATGAAAATCACTGCTGGTGGGCTAAAATGTATTCATTTTTCTTAGTGGTGTATTAGAGAATATTACTACTACCACATTTCATTATCTAAAAAGGTAATGGGATGTGATAAATTATTTCAATAGTGTGATTAATATGTACACTGTATACATTAAGTATGTGAAATGCTAGGATTAAATAGAGATCACAAAAATTAGTCTTCTCCGTCCTTTTAGGGACTGGAGAGGTTAGAAAATCTTCATGGTAACCTTCCAGATTCCATGAAGTACCTCTACTGCTCTGGTGGAGCTGGTTATGGTCTTTTTCAGTATTATCCTTAGGTCCTGTGGTCCTTTTCATTGACCTATATTTGGGAATGGCTGGAAAAGACAGCTGGGTCTTGGTAAACATACCTTGGAATTATGAGGTCCAATGTCCAGTGCAATTTGAGGTAAAAAAAAAATCTACAGCCTAATCATAGATTTATTGGGTAATGTAAATATTTTTAATGTTTTTTTTAATTTACAGTCAATTTTTTTTAAACAAAAAAAATAAAAAAATACATGTTTTAATGTGTGTTGCTCAATGGTAATGCCTTCCAATGAAACCTTCCTCATCTGCATTTACAGGAGCACAAAGAGCATTGATATAAAATCAACCACTGAAAGCAAATCATTACAATGCTCATGGAAAGATAACAAATAGAATTATTATTAAAATTCTTACAATAATCTCACGACTTTTGAAGGTGTTCGATATACATTTTAAACCATAACTAAACAGAAAACAGGGAAAGAAATTAGAGGAAAGGAGTTAAGAAACACAGATGTGTGTACATCTATAGGGTTTTAAATATTGTTTTAAAAGGTGATTTAAAAGAATAGTTCACTCAAAAAAAACTATTTCTTTAATGAATTGATTGGTAAGGAGCTATGACTTACCTTCCGTTCTTCAGTCAATTCACCAGGAGCAACGGACGAAAAAAGAAGAAACTAATGCGAACCACGGCAGCAGCAGTGAGAGGTCCCGAGCACTTCCTGGTTCAGCATAACTGTAGAATGCCTGCACAATAATGTGCGCTATAGTCACTCTAAACAGGAAGCGGTCGGGAATTTCCACTGCTGCTGCTGCGGGGGACCGTGTGTAAGGTAAGTTTCTTCTTTCTTCGTCTGTCACTCCTGGTGAATTGATTGAAGAACGGTAGGTAAGGCATAGCTCTTAAACCTTCCGGTCTTCAATGTATACATTAAAGGAATAGTTACATTTTTGAGTGAACTATTCCTTTAAGTTTATGCACTTGGAGTTTAACAACCCTTGTGCTGATAATACTTTTTTGTAATTGTTCTGTGCGAATCTCTGTTGGAAAAATATTTGGGGGCTGTAGTAGATAACAGAGCTGTAGCAAGCAGTGCCAGTTAGCAATGGCTAAAGCTAGTGAGAAATTATATAATATAAAGAGGGGAAATATTATTCTCCCGCTTTTCAAGGCACTGGTAAAACCTGATTTAGAATATGGGGTGCAGTTTTGGAATACTATATACAATAGGTACATCTTGGAAATAGAGAAGAGCAACTAAAATAATAAGGGGAATGGAGGGGCTTGACTATGCAGACAAATAAGACAAGTTAGGTCATTTTACACTGGAGAAGTAACACTGCAATGGGAATATGAACACTTTATAAAATATATTAATAGGTCATACATTAAACTCTTGGGTACATTGTTAACCAATAAATAATTTCAGACAACTCACTGACCTTTTTTAATGATTACGTAAAAATAGTTTAATGTTCAAGTTAGGAAATGTTTCTTTATAGTGAGAATGGTTAAACTGTGGAGCTGTTGTTAATGTTAATCCAGGGATCCTTTTCAACTGCCATTTGGAGTCAGAAAGGAATTTTTGTTTTTCTTTCATGCTAGGTTTTTTTGTACCTTCCTCTGGATCACCTGTTAGGATTTATGGTTAGGCTAAAAAGGATGGACTTATTTTTTATACCTCCAAAAATATGTAACTATATAGCTATAGTTACCATAATTCTAGACCACTGCTGGTTTTTCTTTAAAGAGGCTTGTTCACCTTTAATGGATAAAGAAACCGAAAATGAAAAAGTCTCCCTTTCCTATCTTGGAAGCCTAATCACAAATTAAATACTTTCAAGGGAAAGTTAAAACACGGTGCCCCACTCACTCTTCATTGTCTTCTCCACTTCCTTCTGTAATCCATAGAGATATTGAAGTGAGCTTTCCACACACGGGTAGTTTGGTTGTGTGCACCTTTTAATAACCTAGGCACAGTGACCCAATTGTATATGATTAAAGGGCATCTCCATCCTCTGTTATATAGGTAAAGAACCCACCCAAACCTAGTCTTTGTTCTACTTACCTTTTTCAAAGATGCTTCTAAAGTTACTTACAAAACCTGATCCCTCGCCAAGGCTTTCTATTCTTCTCTCCTGCAGCTTAAGTGTAACGTGCTCCAGTTAAAGCTGTGACTCTAATGTCTTGGCTAATATCTGACACCCATTACCAAAGCTGCCTACTCTGCTGTTGTATGAGTTCATAAAACCAACTTGCAGCAGAGGGGGTGTAGACCTGCCAACAATTATTTGGATTCATTAAGTAACTTTAGAAGCACATTTGGAAAAGGTAAGTATAATGAAAACTAGTTTTAGGGGTGTACTTAATCTAGTTCAGTGGTGTTAGACCTTGGCCCTCCAGGTGTTTGGAAACTATAGAATGCAGAATACAAACAAGACATGCTGGGGGTTGTAGTTTCATCACAACTGGAGTGCCAAGGTGCACATTTATTGACCTAGCCCTGAATCCTTTAGTAAGATTAAACTTGGTGCAATTTATCACAAACTGAATTGGTATTTTCCAGAGAACATACATTTTAAAGAGACAGTCTCCCTAGAAATTAAAATTTTTTAATCAACATTGATATGATATCTACATCTTTATCCAGTTTTTCAGAGTCTCTCAACAACTTGCAGCATTAATTTTACATCCTAAGTTTAATATTGCACTTTGGAGTTTGGTTTTTTGTCCAGAAGTAAGTTTCAAGACTCATAGATGGTGATTCAATATTTTATTATTTATACTGTAGTAAGATTTGACATAAAACTTTTAGTAAGATTCTTTTATCGAAAATATCTTCCTTAAAATTCTCTTTTTATATAAATAATTGAGGATATATAAAATTATGAAAGGATATGTACAGTGTAAATAAAACTGCAGTCCATTGCAAAGCTGTATCTTTAAATCACACACTATTTGGCTCTTCCTTGCTGGCTCTTCCTGCTCACCTGTAACTTCGTTCAATACACTGCTCCTGGGAGACTTGCTAAAGGTGAATCCCATTTGGTTAATCAGGACTGCCCTGCTAATTGTATATTTCTCTAAAATGTGGACTGGAACGGGGACAGGATTAACAGATTGCTACCTCTAGGTATATAATGCAATGATGTTTAAAGGGCTAACACTGTAGCAAATGAATGTTTGAGGTATTGAGCAGAAGTTATTTATCAATAAACAAATCCATCTGCTAGAGTTTATCCAGCTTTACTCATATGAAGCTAGATTTGCAGACATCCCACATCCCAAAAATCTGCACTAATTTATATGCAAAAGAAAAGGCAAGGAAAGTTATGGTACCTTGTTGGTTAAATTTAAGGAAGATTTTCCCAAAATGTACTTTTAATTGTAACTACATGTTTACCATGTCACACTTAATACTACTATCCGAACAATCTACCTTTGTGCTATAGTTGGCAGTAGCAAACTTATTGTATAGCTTAATGTAAAATGGCAACTCTGTATACTTTGGTCAATGAAGGATTTTCCCTGGAAATCTTTGGGATGAACTCTTGGGACTTTATTTGTTTAATTCATACTTACATTGATTGATTCACTGTCTTCTGTTGACTTAGGAATTGCCTATTTATTGAACAAAGATTTATTTGAAAGTAATATTTATTGTGTGTATGGGGTGTGTGTGTGTGGGGGGGGGTTCTAGGCAAATCGACTCCTTGTAACTGTTTCATTAATATGCATTTTAATTTTCTTATTTTCCAATAAATTGTTATATATACAGTTTGGTCAGCACTGTTTTAAGTTTAAATTTTCTAAATAAATTAGAGTAAAGTTTTGGAAAGTGATTTCCTGAAGAATTTGCATATTTTCTTGGATTTAATAAACAACTGCCATACTACTAGAATATCTGAACTGTATAGCTTAAGAGCAATAAGTCAAAGTCCAAGATCCAGTCCTTTCCTCCAGCCAAATCAGAAGGGATGTTTGTAGGGATGCATGAGCCCACCAAGTTTATTTCTGCCAGCAGGTTCACAGAACCTTGGGATTGTGATGGTCAAAATCAAAATTGCACAGGAAAACTATAAAATTTTATTGAGGATACTTCAACAAATTTGCCCAGTGAAATTTCAATAATGAAACCAGTAGTTTAGACCCAAGTTAACTAAACCATCAACCACTTTTTCCGGATGATTTTGCAGAAGGCTTCTTAATGGTAATTCAATGAAATTGGATTATTAAAAAAATAAAATAATGAGAGAATGTTTTCTGTCATCTTCCTTACAACAGTATTTTGTTCCTTGTCTCGTTCCAGGCACACATAGTAAATTAAAATGCTGAAAGGCTTGCAAATGTTTGTATTAGATGCCCTCTGCAGACTACATCAGTTTCCTTGTAGCTAGATGGGATGCATTCAATGAACTGGTACTTGCAGCATGTAGATTTCATATATGCTTGGATTTTAAAAAGAAAGTTGGCATTGAAAGTTTCATTAATAATGTACTGTACAGTTTTATTACTTTTTTAGTCTATAGCCTCTAGGCATAAATTTAGCCTTATGCTCAACTACACAGAATTCTTGAAGCAGCTAATAATCCAACTCCCAGGTAACGATTGCCCTTTGGTTTCCTCCTTATTATCTTTTTTAGATATATTTAGCCAAATTTAGAAAAATTAATGACCCCCAACAATCACCTTGTAATCCGTGTATTAACCGAGCTTTTACCCTGACCCTTTCCACTGACAAATCTTCACTGGAATAAGGAGCAGTTTATATACATAATTAGAAGGGGTAGATGAAAGGAAGAACATTATTTCTAGAAGTTAGGGGCCACGATAAAAACAAGAACCTCCAGGGTAGTGGTTTCAGAAATTCCACTGCAGACATGCTTTTACATTACTAAAGCATCAGGAGCTTATGGAAAGGCTGCACATCAATGATACTCCTGCTATTTCATGGGAGACAATGTGACGATGGTTAAAGGAAATGTAAAATTAGGAATATGGAGCTTGTTATAGAGAACATCTATAGATCGCTAATGAGAAAGTAGTGGTGGTGGTTAGCATATAGCATACAGAATAAAAAGGTGTGCACATTATAAAAAGCAGCATAGTATTCTTAAATGCATGAATGAAAAAACAAAAAGCTTGAATCTATCATTAAGAAGTTTAATTTGATTTGCAGAATTTCAAATTGAAATCATGCTTCGAAACCACAGAATTTTGATCAAATGTTCAACCTGATGAAATGTTGGTAGGTTTGGCAGCTTCCAGGCTTTACCCTAGTCTGTTCACACTCTGCCCATCCATACTTCACTGCCCATAGCCATGCCCTTCCCTCAGAGCATGTTTCTCATTAATAAGAGTACAATAAGAGTACCAGCCTAAGGGATGCATGCCATGTTAAAATGCAATGGAAAAGGGATCTTAATAAACTTGTTTTTCTTTAACAGCTTAAGTGATATAAACAGGAACTATATCCAATTATGGAAGTAAAACTATCCTGCAGCAAGCATCAGTGTGTATCGAGGTCCGCCCACTAAAGAAGTGGTGGGGGGATAGGAAGTTTCCAGAGACAGTCCCAGTGTATTGGAGAGCCAACGAATGGATCCCACACTGCTGATGGTACTGTGGTAAGATGCCTTTAAAGGGCATGTCCACCCCCAAAACTATAATTTAACCCACTACTGGCCCCACTGTGTAGTGTAGAAAAATCCTTACCTTACATCCCTGCTCCAAATGGTTCACCTGTAATGTTTGTCCAAAGTCCCAAAAAATGACCACCAGCAGCCTGGACGAGTCCAATATAGGACTCTGCCTCCTGTCTCTCCTACGGGAGAATTTTGCCATGCGCACTGCAGCCCTCCCCCCCCCTCCCTCTCCCTCCTGTTTCTCTCTTCCTCCCCCTATCTCAAATCCCTTTTTCTGTAGTGTAGGGCTCCTTCCCCCAACCCTAACTGCCATAGTTATTTGAAGGAAAACTCCCCCGATCATTACTTACATTGCCTCTTTCCCCCCGACGTTCAGAACAGCCAGAAGCCGCGTCCGTGATTGGATGCCTTTGCTGGTCTGGCCCCCTGCTTGCAGTTTCATGCAAGCAGAGGGCCAGGACTAAACGTCGGAGGAGAGATGCAATATAAGTAATGATCAGTGGTCAAATAACTATGGCGGTTGGGGTTGGGGGAGGGAGCCCTACACTACAGAAAAAAGTGTAAAAAAGGGGTGGACATGCCCTTTAATTATACCAATATAATTGGATGTAAGACTGTTACAGATTAATTATTATTATTATTATTATTGTGGATTTATATAGCGCCAACATCTTCTGAAGCGCTTTACAACTACATGTATACATTCACATCAGGCCCTGCCCCGAAGAGCTTACAATCTAAGCACATTTATTTGACACATACAACCTATCAGTATGTCTTTATGATTGTGGGGGTAACTGGAGCGCCCGGAGGAAACCCATGCAAGCACAGGGAGAACATACAAACTCCTTGCAGATGTGTCTAAGGGTGGAATCGAAAATCAGGACTTCAGCGTTGCAAGGCATCAGTGCTAACCACTGAGCCACCATGCTGCCCAATGGATAATGCATAATTATTATGAACATTTAGAGAGACTTTTTGCTGGACATGGTTTATTTCTTTGGCTGCACTTTTTATTTCCATGTATTCAGTATTTTTAAAGGGCATCTATAGTGGGAAAATGTAATTTTTTTTTTCTTTCTATCTGTTCTATAATTCCCCCCAACCCCTGAGTACTTTTATTTTTTTCAGTTTCCTCCTCTATCCCGAGATATATAAGTTAAAAGAAGCCAAAATTTCAATACACCACTCCTGCTTGAGCTGTCAATCAAATCCCCAAATAGCATGCCACTGTAGTGTGTAGGCTTACATACATTTTACAGCAAGTCTCCCAATGACTCCTTCCTGCTCACTAAAATGCTTGGCAAATACTGGGTTAAAAACATAAGTAACGGGAAGGTGAAAGAAGCAGAAAGAATAGCACTTGGTCCTCATCCTCCCAAGCTTTAACCAATTTATTGCCTGCCAAGGGGAGAGCTGGCTGCAGTGATATGACAGGACTCTCCTAACTCCCCCCCACCCACTACTTATGCAGCAAGTATCTCCAGAACAATTGAGGCACTTGCTCTCTACTGGCTTACATATGGAGGGTTTTTTTTGTTTACAAAGGTTAAGAGTGAAGTGTAGGAAGATTAATGCGTATGAGTGGCTTGTTTCACAGGCTTGATTTACAGCCGGACTATATGGGGAATGACCAGAGAGGGGAGTGGGGAGCTTGTGTGCAATAAGTCTGTGTGCAAACATGGAGCCACAGAGGTAGGTGAGAATAAGGCAGCATACTCTAACTTTTTATGGTTTGGAGCAATGTATAAATTTCACTATAGATGCCTTTTAATCCATTTTGCTATTGAATAAACTTTTATGGTTATAATCATGTATGGTATGTTTAGGTTAATGGTGATTATTGTATGACCGGTTAATACTAGAGCAAGGCTGCACTGAAATTCACAATGTGCTTGAACTGAAGCACCATGGATGTGCATATACTGCAGCAATGCTTGGATGAGATCCTTTCTAGATTGTCTGTGTATATATATTTATATATACAATTACATATACAATTCTAGGAAGCTTACTCTGTTTATATCAAACAAATTGCACAGTGACAACATAGGTTACCAGGATTGTTTTTGCTGTCTGTAATTATTTAGATATTCATGTTTGCAGTGTTGTAACAGAAGCCCTGAGTAGTCAAAAAAGGACACGTTGTGGATAGATTAAAATTATATATGTGCTTAATAACACATTTCTATTACAACATTAAAGAGCAATTGTTCTCCCCCCCCTTAACTCTCCTAATGAAAGTACCTGGATTACAGTGATATCCCATCCATGAGACAAGTTTTAAAAAATTGCGCAAGGCACTGTCTACCCCTGCAATCAAAGTCTATGCAAATTCCCATAAGGAGCGATGATAAGAGGACAGACAGACAGAGCCCCTTTGGTTCAGGTGCCGTTCCTCCTTTAAAGTGCCCCTTCCAGGGTGAGGAACTAAAACGTTTGGGCCTCAACCCAGGGTTTGATCTATTTTCCCCATATTGTGTTCCAAAGTTTTGCAGTGCTGCCACTCCTGGCCCTGCCTCCTTCCTCATTCCAGCAGTTGATTAATGGGAAGACATGCTCTGCAAAAAGTATGTCTTCCCATTGGCCAGTCTGCAAACAGTCAGATTGTCATGGGCCAGGGCCAGCGGGATGGACCAGGATTGGCAGCAAGGAGAAAATCTGCAACATTGGTATGGGTTCAAGACCCAAATTTAAGCCCTCATTCTGGGTACTTTTATGGGGGTGGGGTGTCATTTAGACAGGTATTTGCCCTTTAACATATACTGTTCAATGAATTCATCTGTAGTCATATTGAAACGTTAAAATTGGCTTTGTTATTCTTGGATCTTCCTTCTCAGTGATAAATTTGCAATGGCTGCCTATCATTACTTATATATTGAAACTGCACTACCAACACCATCTATCTAAGGCTGAAAATGTGTCTGTGGATTGCATTGTTAAAAATTTTTCAATTGGAAATATTGAGCCATATATGCCAGGCTTTAAAGCTGCTGTAGGAAAAAGAAAGTAGCTGAGGGTCGCACTCCAAATCATCAAGAAATTTTATTTCAAACCACACATATTCACGTCACAACGTTTCGGGGGGGATACCCCCTTCTTCAGGTGATAAAGTGCAACTGTGCTTTATATTTTCCTCAAGCACAGTTGCACTTTATCACCTGAAGAAGGGGGTCTCCCCCCGAAACGTTGTGACGTGAATATGTGTGGTTTGAAATAAAATTTCTTGATGATTTGGAGTGCGACCCTCAGCTACTTTCTTTTTCCTGCGAAGCCACTGGTTCCTAAGGGAAGAACCTACAGAGGCGTCTGCACCTACAGTTGGGTAAGAGTGCACCTCCACCATTGTTTATCCTGTTTAAAGCTGCTGTAGACTGATAGTGGAGGCAGAGAGTACAGCACAGATGTATCTACTCATAACTATTATTATTATTGTATATTTATATAGTGCCAACATCTTCTGTAGCACTTTAAATTACTGGTATACATACACATGAAGCCCTGTATCTTTTTATGATTTTGGGAGAAACCAGACTGCCCGGAGGAAACCCACGCAAGCACGGGGGGAGAACTCCTTGCAGATGTGTCCAAGGGTGGATTCAAACTCAGGACTTGAGCACAGCTAGGCATCAGTTCTAGCCACTGAGCCACCGTGCTGCCCAAATATTAGAGTTCAGAAGTCAGAAACTGTTTGGCAAAATATTGGCAGCATTGTGGCAATATTTTATCATTGTTGTAGTTATGAATCGAAACGAGAAACCTCTATAGTAAATGTTAATATTCAGCCCTGGTCTGGTCACAATCACAATAAGCCATTTTCAAATGTAATTTGAAATAAAACCAGTTTAATGCCACTAAACTGGTTTAGATCTGTGTGAAAACTTTCTGTAGTATATAGATTCTACTCCTCTAAAGGGAAGCCTGAAAAGTCTTAACATTCGTGAAATATTCTTTCACATCAATAAATAAATACTTAAAAATATAAAATTCTGTTTTGTGTTACTTGTCTAAAGCTACCCTTGCAGATTTGCAATCCTGTGCTCCTTATAATGGATTCAGAAATTATATGAGCATTTTGAAGCTTTTTTAATAATTAAAAAATCTTTTACTTTTTTTCAAATGGCAAACAAGTATTACAGTAAATAGTTTCCCGTCTTCATCTATCATGACATCTAACCAATACAGGCATCACAAAATTAATAATTTATGGAAAATATTTATTTAAAGAGCTGTAATTTACCTTGCGTTTACCATATGTCATTCATCCGAGTATCAATATAAAATATTCATTAGTAAAAGTCATTAAATCAAACTTCTATACAATGAGGCGGTGGGCCAGATAAAGACATCAATCATAACGTTGCAAACCTTTAACCCATAGCATACTACATGATCATTTTTGCAACATATTCCTTGGACACAAATGGTTAAATTATTGTGTTAGAACTATAGTCTAGACTACAAGGTTATGAATTTTGTGCTTTGACTCATAAATACCCAACCACCCAGTTAAAAACAGTAAATGTTCTCCCATCATTTATATTAATTTTAGTCAAGACTTCAATGACAGTACAAAAGATCTGTTTCAGAAATGATGAAATAAAGCAGAGATGATAATTAATGGGAAATCTATAGATAATCTAGGAGCTAAAGGAGCTGGGCTTGTATAATGTTAAACTTTGGCATAGTGTTATTCTTTCTAATTGCTCATGACAATGTATAGTGGAGAAAAGCAATCAGCAAACATTAGCAAAATACACAGTGCATCTCTCTTAAGAAACATACATTAGAGATCTAAATGAGGTAGCATGGAGTGGTAATTAGCCTTTAAAATGTCAATAGTCTGATTCATCCACATTGTTTTCCTGGAAAGTTAATCAGTACAGTTTCTTCTTTATCAAACTTTTATTTCTTTACAAATTTATGGTGTATCAGTTTACGAATGCTATTCTCACTTTTCATACTGTTTTAAATTAGCATTAGATTTGCATTGCCGGAAAACTGTCATTAATAAAGATTTGTGTGTCCTTACACACCATGAAAAAACTGGTAAAAAAAAAATAAAAAAACAGCAACCTCCATCTTGATGAATATAACAATGAATGGACCTTTGACTCTCTAAAGGACCTACACCCTCTGACCCTCCTTACACAAGCTTGACAGACAACATGACACCTGAGGAAAGAGTGGTGACCAATCAATAGCCATCTTAGCTGATAATTGCACTTGTGTGGCTGTTCAGTCTTTCGTTGGTCAGATCACCAACAAATAAATGTAAACAATAGGTGTAAACATACAGAGCTTAAAGGAGAACTTCATTCTCTGAACATATGCAACTTCAGGGTGATTTAGTATCCTGCCATTCTCCAATAAATATCGAAAGGAGCTTTGAAGTAGTCAATGGCTCTCTAATGTTTTCTTTTTTTTCTTTAAGTATTGAGACCTGGTAGAACCTTTGACACAATTGAAAGCTGTTTAAGTAGCTGTAAAGGTACATTCATATGGATTATGTGAGTATATTACATCAACCCATAGTTTGATAAGCTCAGTGAATTCTCTAGCACCCCCTCTCCACTTCCAGTGGCTACTTCAAATCTCCTTAGTAATATTTATTAGAGATGTGCACATCTCCAATAAATATCACTAAGGAGCTTTAAAGTAGCTAGTGGCTCTGTTATGATGTAATTTATCTATGGATATCACCATACCCTGGTCCCTCAATGCAGTAACCATACATACTTTATGTACCATGGAAGATGTACATACACCACAGTCCCAGGATTAAGCTGTATTCTTTTACATCACTGCTCATTAACACATCCCTATAGAATGCATTGAGAACATCCTCAGAGCACCCCAGAGCATTATGCATGCTATAAATGTGCAAATGGGCATTAAATATATGGCATGTTTTCACATCTTTAATCCTGTGTGCCTCTAAAGCCATCTGGGGATACAGCCTTTGAATGTAGTTACCCTTTAAATATACAACCAAACAATGATAAATAGATGCTTCAAACATATATAGAGAACTGGTTTATTTTATACAGGCATGTTACATAATATATTAATGTATTTTTTTTGTACATCCAGAGACATAATGCAATTTTTAATAATCCATATGGCAACAAAAAGCAAATACCTGAATTACTCAGGAAAGGTGGTGTGCCAAAAAACAAGCTTATGGGATATGGAGGAAATAGGAATTTGGAGTTTCTATAGAAAAAGAAAAGGTATTCATTATAAAGTTCTGTTAAATATCTTCTACACGTATAATGTATTTCTATTACGTTGTTGATCTGTGATTAAATACTCTAATAAAATTAACTGGCTAGTCTACAAACAGAACATCTGGTGGAATGTTTAATTTGATGTCAAACTTCAACAGGAAACACCTGTATAGGTAAAGCACATTTTTCCTTATATGACATTAATTCATCTGTTGTGGAAACGCACGTCACATTTGTCACATTAAATAGCAATGTCAACAAACATTGAAATCCTAAATTAACTGGGATATAATACTTTTAAAATGAATTGAATTTTGTTGTATTTATGTGTTGTTGTGACAGAGCTGGATATGGCCCCTGTATTATATCTACTTATTATTTTTTAATAGAATTAGTACATGCTAAAACTTCCAGATGGGAATTTAGTCCCTAACAAATTAAAAACTTTTAGTGTAGCCTTTATACCTTGAAGCCGTAGTAACAAATTCATGAAAAGATCATTAAATTCTGGTTAAATAGGGCTATAATCTTACAAGGCTGTTCATGTTCGGTTAAAGAAAGGGGAAAGTTAACTGAGTATACCCACTGCTGCTATTGCTATTTAAATGAATCACTTAACATTTAATTCATAAGAAGGCCAGTTAAATTATTAAGGACAACATTCCTTGTAAGCAGCAAGCTTTATTTAATTCAAGCTTTTCCTCAAATTATTCATTTAGTTTCTTATTGGGTATGCCCCCCATCTCCAAATCCTTAAACTGTAATTCCTACACAGCCCAGAAGTGCACCTACACAAAGTTATTTTGCCCAAACCCAGATTCATCTGCACACTATCTCCCAGCTCCACTGACTGAAGAAAAAGCTCAGAGAGCTTTCGCGCATGCTCAGCAAAATTTTGCTGCGCTTAGTAAAAAATTATCCAGGTAGAACTGCTAGTCTTTGACTGTGATGTCATCTCTGCAGATGTGGCAGGGAAAAGCGTAATAACTCAGTGTATGTAAATATTAATAATTTTTTATTTTATTTTTAAATTTTAGGGTTTTAGGTGTTCTCTATATGTATATGAAATATTATTTTAAGAACGTACATGCCTTAACTGAATATTTGAAAGTTTTGGATTATTAAAGAACAAAAGTGTATACCCTAGTTTTTAGGGAAGGAAAGGCAGCAACCTTGCCCTACCCAGCACCTTGCATCACTACCTTAGGTACTTCCCTGGTGCTTCCCTATAGTGCTGGGGAAGTAAGGTTACCCAGCCTTGTCCAAAGCACTGGATTGTGAAAGAGGTGCTTCTCCCTGATGTCTGGAACTGTGGATGGGCCGTATTTAAAACAATCGGTTTAACAATTTACAAAATCATAGATTCAAAATCCCCATAGAATACCATTGTGGTAGTTTACTACCACATGGTATTGTATGACCAAACTTTTACGACCACGATCGTACATTAACCAACCCCCCGTTTCGCTAAAATGCAATACCGCATGTTTATAAATATGGGCAATTTTGTTTTGCAGAAACAGAAAGTTTAAGGGGGCCATATTGTTTTGACTTACCGTATGTTGTTCATTAAGGAAAAGTAAAACAATGTACTTTTTGTCCAACCTCAGAAAGGGTTATTTGTCTATAAAAACCCTAGGCAAAGGTATAATTCGATTATTATTAAATTATATATACTTAATCACTTCAGTGATGTCAAGATTGAAAACATCAGGCTTAACTTAATGGCACCCAGAATTTAAAAGCAATTTAAATTTCTGGGAAGTATACAGTAGTTCCTCAGCAGTATGAGGACAACAGGTTACATCTCAAATATTTTCACTGTGGTAGTGCGTGTAGGTTAGGTGGGAGGAGTTTAGCCTCCCTGCACTGACCAAGGCTGTCTGGTTATATCGCATTTTCCTTTTAAATAACTTAATTGTAGTACCGTGTACATTTATATGGATAGCATGTTTACTTCACTATTATTATTATTATTATTATTATTATTATTATCTTATGGTAAAACTTTTTTTGTGTTAAAATAGATCACAGGGTATGTACACTGGAATTTTTTTGATTTGCCTGTTACTGAAAATTATTATTCATCCCAACTATTACTGTACTTGTTGTTGATCTGCCTCTTATTTCTTTAGATATCTAATCTGAAGCATAAATTGCTTTGACTGTCAATCAATTACCTTATCTTCTGCTGTGTGCAAATACTGGATTTTGCTGTAACTGAAGGGTGTAACTGTAACTGCATTGGTGACAGTTGGGGAATTCTATTTCTCCGGGCTAAATGACAGTGATTGCTGAGCATGCTCAGTTTAAAAAAAGTCAGGACTGTGGAAAGAAGTCGGTTAAGAGCGGGAGGGGGGAAACTGAATCTGAACAACACAAGTACTGGATTAAAGGCATGCAGCAACACACACACACACCTCAGAGTAATTGCAACTTTAATGCATTTAATTATAGATTAAGATGAGGCAAAGTCATTTTTTCAGTGTTCACAATCTTTAAGGGTTTAAAATGACTAATGTCCTCCATCAGAAACCATTTGTAACTGACACAGCATTCTAATATTATATTTTAAGTAATGTTTATTCTGAATTACAATGTTCATAACATTTTTAAAATACAGCCTGGGACCATTTTTATTTTTCAGAGGGAATATAAAAATACTTTATACCATTCGTGTTCCTAAACGTTTCATGGTTGCTAACCTCTGGCTTGCCTATACAATATAAAACATACTATGTTTTGACAGCTTCTGTATATAGCTTTAAACTTCTGTATTAGTGATCACAGTAGAGCATTGTGGCAGGGTGCAGCTGTACAAACATTACAGAAACCCAACTTTGCAGCAAAGAGCAGATTACAATAGTTAGTCTTGCACTGTCCAATACTATCATCGACTTCACAAAAATAAATAATATACTAGAAATAAAACACATTTTTTGCTATTCAACTGAGTTTTAGCAATTCATTTTGACTGCTGATTTTTTAAAAAACAATTCTTTATTTTTATATCACACTAGTAATGCTTTGCAGTTGACATTGTTGTAATGATCTATGCACAATTTTAGTACATAGTAAGGTTGTCCTATGAAAAATCATAGAACATGTTTCAGAAAAATATGTACTATGAGGCCGAGGACACACTACACCATGTAGTAACCTGCATAGATCGAGCACGGCTGGGTGCACGTTTCCGCACATTGTTGTGTGCTGCAATCGTGCAATTAGCGATCTGCATGCTTAGTGGATTGCTAATCACAAGGCAGTGTGACTAGTGTGACCACACAAATTGCCAGCACTAGTGTGTGCCTTTTAACGTGCGATCGGATCGCAATCCCTATCAAATCTCACATTAAAATGCTGCAGTGGGACCTAGCGCTGATAGTGTAGTTTTACGTAAACTGATTCACAATCACATATTAACGTAGAGCTACAGTATGTACTATCATAGTGCATATTAAGGTAGATGTATGTGCAATCACAGTGCATATTTATATAGACCTATGCACAGTCATAGTACATATTAAGGTAGATCTACAGTATGTACAATAGTAGTGCATACTATTCTCACAACAACCCATAGCAATTAGCAGTCAATTATCTGAATGAGCTGAACCAAGATAGCATGTGAGGTCCCCATGTGATACCTGTCACTGTGCCATATGTCAACCTTTCTGATTCAAACCCATATTTACCTATTGTGATTTAAAAAGAAAGTTAAGTATTTTGTTAGTCATTAAATGCCTCCAGCAAGAGAATTTCTACATGCTGTATTATTTTTCATCAATAAGCACTATTTGGAGAAAAAGTACTAAATACAACAACTCCTATTCTCCTGTGTCTAGATCATTAGTTTCTAATATTTCCTCAGCCCTTGTCTTTGTTTACTTTTAGATTACTGAATTAAGAAAACCTGTGGGATGACTTGCAAAACATCTTCAAGAACTAAATTTCATGTCCAGTTGATCTAAATTAACACCACAGACAAACCATGACCTGAATGAATGAGAACCTTCATAAACTTAAGCATCACAATCTGATTTAATTTCATATTGATTCTTATAGTATAGATTATCTTGACTGCTATCGTTTTATGTTATACTTGTCTATTAAAATAATTTACTCCTCTATTACTGACAGTGGATTCATAAAAAGATAGAATTATTAACAATAATTTGTCCCTTCCTTTTGAAAAAAGCTACAAAAATCCTAGTCCATGCCCTAATCATATCCCGGATAGACTACTGCAACTCCTGTGTGGTATACTGTAGATCTACCTTACCCTATCCTACAAATCACTATCCAACACAACCCCTCCATATATCTCAGAGCTGATCCACCGACACCATCCCAGACACAACTTCCACTCTGCAAATGATATCCTCCTCTCATCCACCCTTGTCACATCTTCCCATGCCCGCATTCAGGACTTTGCTTGTGCTGCCCCTCTGCTCTGTAACTCCCTTACTCCGTCTGTCTGTCATTTACCGTCCCTTTATACCTTCAAACGTAACCTTAAAACCCACCTCTTCAGGCAAGCATATAACCTGGCCTAGACATTACCCCTCTCACTGACCCAATATGGTCCAACCCGCCTTTCACACTGCCAATCTATTAATAGCCTACCGATTTAGGTCACCTTATGTCTCACCCCATTTCCTCTAGACTGTAAGCTTTTTGGGCAGGGTCCTCACTACTATTGTATCACAGTATTGCTGTAAGTATTTCTTCACTCTGTGTACTTATATAATGTAATACCTGTGTATGTAATATGTGTGACTTTGTATAATATGTATTACCCTGTATGTAACATATGACTATGTAACTGTAAAGTGCCACGGAAGATGTAGCGCTATATAAATCTATAATAATAATTACAATAGTTTTTAGTAACTCCGGAGTGAATTTTACAGGAAGGATTCTACACAATAGTAAGATTTTGTATCATGCCTGAAGAAGGCTAAGTGCTTTTGAAAGCTTGCATTTTCAATCATTTTAGTTAGTAATTAAAAGATATTAATTTATATCAAAGATGTCCTTACTGTCATCAATGGCTAACATGGTACAATTTTCTACTAGAAGGACAAATACAAAAATCCAACAACAAAATATCTGCACTACATACAAACATGCATGAAAACAAACATGTTTTTTTGTATCCTATAAAAAAAATTCGATTTTGTTCCTCTTTTTGCTGAAAATCAAGTCTTACTGAGGAATAAATAAGTTTGCAGGTAATTTATGTTAAAATAATTTTTGAAGGAAATCTTCAGGCTAGAATATTTTTTTTCTAGATGTATAGCTTAACAACTACTTATTGGACAACTACTTATTGGATCTGTATATTAATTCCTTTGCACAATGACTCTTGCATGTAGACAGTTAACCTCTTCCCAAATAACAGTTTAAATGGCATATGTGTGATGGAGATGCATTTATTATTCTAATCTTAACTAGAGATTGCCAAAACTGGTAACTAGTAAGTTTCGTTCCATTTACGGATTACGGATCTCAGGAAAAACCCGAAGATCAGAAAATCTGAAAAAGGAACATAATTTTGAGGGCTCATAGGGCGCATGTCCAAGGGTAACCAAATGTACAGATGGGGTAGAGATGGGATCCGAGTCCGACACAAACCCGGATCCGACACAAAACTCCTCAGTTCCAAAATCCGAATGATCCATCCGGATTTTGGGACTTCGGAAACGCATTTTAGATAATTTTCAAAATGTACAAGGCTCAACGTTCAAGGCTATTTTTAAAAATTATTTAGCCATCTCTAGTACAAAGTTATTTTTGGTAACCCTCGAAAATAAACTTGAATGTTTGATAACCTTTGAAAATATGACCAGAAACTATTCTGATCGTATTTTTGAGGATTATCGAACATTCAAGGTATTGTACATTCGGTAACCCTTCAAAGTGCACTCCCAAAATCCCAATGAACCACCTGTTTCGGACAGAACGTTTGGATTTTTGAACCGAGGGGTTCTGTGTCAGATCGGGGTCAGACTCGGATCCCATTTCTAATCTTAACATGCAAATATATCCATCATTTAATGCAATACAGTAGTTTACTCCATGATAGGCAACATTTAAATTATAATAACTTTTTAAGCAAATAACCCAATTGTACGTTTAGGATTTGTATTATTTCTAATAGGAAATACGGTTTAGCAGCACTTAAATGAAAGAAGGCCACCAATAACCTCCTGCTTGTGAAATGCTGTGCTACCATATATTCCACTTCACTGGTAAAAAAAAAATGCTCAGATCAAGAAACCCAATTTTCACATTCTGTCACCCTGGGCAAACCATCTGTCTCTCAATGTGTTATATGCTTTGATATCAGCATCCCCAGTCTCTCTCTCTTTGTTTATGTTCTTTTACCACCAGTAACCCCCCTGTGTGCCCTTTTGTATGAAGCTATTATACCTGTTTGTGCCACTTGGTGTAATCCTTTGATATATAGATTTGTTATTAAGAGTAGCACATCCAGCAATGAAAATATTTGTATAATCCTTTGATATGGACAGGAAGGCCTTTGTGCAACATTATTTAATGCTGTAATAACAGCAAGTACCCTGTCTGCCCCTTTGTGTGATGTTCTTTCATTCCCTTCATCTGCAAAGGTACACAAATCCATAATACCAACAATCCACCGTTTATCGATGTATATATAATGCATATATAATCTTATTTCTACCAATGCTTGTATGCCGCTGTTAATCATGTGTTTCTGGCAATTATTGAACCATTATCCTTGAATTGCATGGGCCACTTAGGAGGCTTTGGTCTTCTGTAAGTGTCAATTGGTGACATATGGTATATGATTATTCATAGCTGGGTAATTTACTACTCTATTTGCTTTTGTACCCAAAACAACATTTTCTATTAGGTGCAGTAGGCACCCGTGAAAGTCTCCCAGACCTTCCATATTGTTAGTTGGCATCAATTCCTAATGACTGTCTTAGACTGAAAGAAGAGGAAGCCAATCAGGAAAAAGGAAATTGAGAAGAGAATAGGGGATTGGTATCAGAAAATGGATATGTGCCCTGTTTGAACGGGAAACTGCGCATTTACCAAATGTACATTATGTTGATATTCAAATAAAAATTAAAAAAAAAACAGTTGTTTATAGCTACAATAGCCTTTTCTACCCCCAATTAAGGATGCAAAAACCATTGCAAATTAAGTACTGGAATACAGTAAAAACCAAGAGAATAATCACCCTGTTAATGTTGATAAAAATATAGAGGAAATGATGAATAAAATATTACAATGAATTAATACTAAGGTTAAGGCTTCTTCTAACTATGTTATTTCATTTCTATAACTGTGAAACATCTCTAGTTGAACATGATGTGTTTTATCATCATACAACAACATTGCATTGAATTTAATGAAGTTCCTTATTTATTTTTTCTCCTTTTCTCTTTTTCTCAGTCAATACAGCTGTGGAGAAAATCCTTGACATGTGAGTTTTGTTAACTTTTAATTTCAAAACAGTTGGAGAGCTTGATTCATTTAGATGTGAACACCTTAAAAAGAAATGTTTTTCTCTTGTGTTATTGGCCTTTTGTCAATGTTCTGCTGTTCTGATACGCGGAAACAAGATGGTTTTTGCCCAAATAAAAACAAAACGAATAAGGTGAATAGTATTTTAGGCTCAAAAACATGGAAACATGAGGAAGATTTAAACTTTCCATTTTCTTGAAATTATGGCAGGTCAATTCTTTTAGGCTGAGGCCACAACATATGCCACAACATGTATTAACGACAGTTTGTGCTGCAATCCCAGTAATGTTCTGTTATCGGAGCATATGCGAATCGAACAAAAAATGGTGATCACACGTGCTCCAAAAAGCGAATCACAGCAGAGAGCAGTGCTCCTAGTGTGGCCAGACCAATTGGCCAACTCTAGCGTGCACTTTTTTAAGTGTTAAAACGTGGCGGTTTGGCATAGCCCTTACTGGTTTGAAAGGGACCCTAAACGGAAAAAAACTGATTTGCATTTATCCTTTTCTATAATTTTAGCCCTGTCAGGAACTTGATCCCTTTTTGCTCTCAGTGCTCCCTGTCACTATATCTCCTTATGTCCTGTTTAGCTCACTCCTAGTTAGACATGGCCAAATTTTGGAAGTTCGGTCCGTTTTTGAACTTTCAAACTATATTAAAGTCAATGGGAGTCAAATAGTTTGAAAACTTTGAATGAAATACAAATAAAATATCAATGGTAATTTTAATGTAAATGGCTGTGGGACCTGGGAAATGGTCTGGGGAACATGTTCAAATATCCAGGACTTTCTAAAAATTGATTTTACTCTCACTCGCACTACTTTCAATCTCTTGCGTTTGAACATTCGATAATTATCCCATGAACGACTCGCGGATTCGATAATACGATATTTACTCGCGTATAGGTATAATAGACATTTTTCTCGTGGATTCGATGTTCGCGTATAGGTATAATAGACATTTTACTTGCCGATTCGATGCTCGCATATAGTTATAATAGACATTTTACTTGCGGATTCGATATTTACTTGCAAATAGGTATAATAGACATTTTACTCGCGGATTCGATGCTCACGTATAGGTATAATAGACATTTTACTTGCGGATTTGATATTTACTTGCAAATAGGTATAATAGACATTTTACTCACGGATTCAAAGCTTGCGTATAGTTATAATAGACATTTTACTTGCGGATTCGATATTTACTTGCAAATAGGTATAATAGACATTTTACTTGCGGATTCGATGCTCGCGTATAGGTATAATAGACATTCTATTCGCGGATTCAATGCTCACGTATAGGTATAATAGACATTTTACTTGTGGATTCGATGCTCGCGTATAGGTATAATAGACATTTTACTCGCGGATTCAATGCTCACGTATAGGTATAATAGAAGTTTTACTTGCGGATTCGATATTTACTTGCAAATAGGTATAATAGACAAGATGTGGCAGGAAAAGCGTAATAACTCAGTGTATGTAAATATTAATAATTTTTTTATTTTATTTTTAAATTTTAGGGTTTAGGTGTTCTCTATATGTATATGAAATATTATTTTAAGAACGTACATGCCTTAAGAATATTTGAAAGTTTTGGATTATTAAAGAACAAAAGTGTAACCCTAGTTTTTAGGGAAGGAAAGGCAGCAACCTTGCCCTAACCAGCACCTTGCATCACTACCTTAGGTACTTCCCTGGTGCTTCCCTATGTGCTGGGGAAGTAAGGTTACCCAGCCTTGTCCAAAGCACTGGATTGTGAAAGAGGTGCTTCTCCCTGATGTCTGGAACTGTGGATGGCGGTATTTAAAACAATCGGTTTAACAATTTACAAATAATAGATTCAAAATCCCATAGAATACCATGTGGTAGTTTACTACCACATGGTATTGTATGACCAAACTTTTACGACCCCGATCGTACATTAACCAACCCCGTTTCGCTAAAATGCAATAACGCATGTTTATAATATGGGCATTGTTTTGACGAAACAGAAAGTTTAAGGGGGCATATTGTTTTGACTTACCGTATGTTGTTCATTAAGGAAAAGTAAAACAATGTATTTTGTCCAACCTCAGAAAGGGTTATTTGTCTATAAAAACCCTAGGCAAAGGTTAATTCGATTATTATTAAATATATATACTAATCACTTCAGTGATGTCAAGATTGAAAACATCAGGCTTAACTTAATGGCACCCAGAATTTAAAGCAATTTAAATTTCTGGGAAGTATACAGTAGTTCCTCAGCAGTATGAGGACAACAGGTCATCTCAAATATTTTCACTGTGTAGTGCGTGTAGGTTAGGTGGGAGGAGTTTAGCCTCCCTGCACTGACCAAGGCTGTCTGTTATATCGCATTTTCCTTTTAATAACTTAATTGTAGTACCGTGTACCTATATGGGAGCATGTTTACTTCACTATTATATTATTATTATATATTATTATTATCTTATGGTAAAACTTTTTTTGTGTTAAAATAGATCACGGTATGTACACTGGAATTTTTTTGATTTGCCTGTTACTGAAAATTATTATTCATCCCAACTATTACTGTACTGTTGTTGATCTGCCTCTTATTTCTTAGATATCTAATCTGAAGCATAAATTGCTTTGACTGTCAATCAATTACCTTATCTTTGCTGTGTGCAAATACTGGATTTTGCTGTAATGAAGGGTTGAACTGTAACTGCATTGGTGACAGTTGGGGAATTCTATTCTCCGGGCAAATGACAGTGATTGTGAGCATGCTCAGTTTAAAAAAAGTTAGGACTGTGAAAGAAGTCGGTTAAGAGCGGGAGGGGGAAACTGAATCTGAACAACACAAGTACTGGATTAAGGCATGCAACACACACACACCACACAGAGTAATTGCAACTTTAATGCATTTAATTATAGATTAAGATGAGGCAAAGTCATTTTTTCAGTGTTCACAATCTAAGGGTTTAAAATGACTAATGTCCTCCATCAGAAACCATTTGTAACTGACACAGCATTCTAATATTAATTTTAAGTAATGTTTATTCTGAATTACAATGTTCATAACATTTTTAAAATAAAGCCTGGGACCATTTTTATTTTCAGAGGGAATATAAAAATACTTTATACCATTCGTGTTCCTAAACGTTTCATGGTTGCTAACCTCTGGCTTGCCTATACAATATAAAACATACTATGTTTTGACAGCTTCTGTATATAGCTTTAAACTTCTGTATTAGTGATCACAGTAGAGCATTGTGGCAGGGTGCAGCTGTACAAACATTACAGAAACCCAACTTTGCAGCAAAGAGCAGATTACAATAGTTAGTCTTGCACTGTCCAATACTATCATCGACTTCACAAAAATAAATAATATACTAGAAATAAAACACATTTTTTGCTATTCAACTGAGTTTAGCAATTCATTTTGACTGCTGATTTTTTAAAAAACAATTCTTTATTTTTATATCACACTAGTAATGCTTTGCAGTTGACATTGTTGTAATGATCTATGCACAATTTTAGTACATAGTAAGGTTGTCCTATGAAAAATCATAGAACATGTTTCAGAAAATATGTACTATGAGGCCGAGGACACACAACAGATGTAGTAACCTGCATAGATCGAGCACGCGGGGTGCACGTTTCCGCAACTTGTTGTGTGCTGCAATCGTGCAATTGCGATCTGCATGCTTAGTGGATTGCTAATCACAAGGCAGTGTGACTAGTGTGACCACACAATTGCCAGCACTAGTGTGTGCCTTTTAACGTGCGATCGGATCGCAATCCCTATCAAATCTACATTAAAATGCTGCAGTGGGACCTAGCGCTGATAGTGTAGTTTACGTAAACTGATTCACAATCACATATTAACGTAGAGCACAGTATGTACTATCATAGTGCATAATTAAGGTAGATGTATGTGCAATCACGTGCATATTTATATAGACCTATGCACAGTCATAGTACATATTAAGGTAGATCTACAGTATGTACAATAGTAGTGCATACTATTCTCCACAACAACCCATAGCAATTAGCAGTCAATTATCTGAATGAGCTGAACCAAGATAGCATGTGAGGTCCCATGTGATACCTGTCACTGTGCATATGTCAACCTTTCTGATTCAAACCATATTTACCTATTGTGATTTAAAAAGAAAGTTAAGTATTTTGTTAGTCATTAAATGCCTCCAGCCGAGAATTTCTACATGCGTGATTATTTTATCAATAAGCACTATTTGGAGAAAAAAACTAAATACAACAACTCCTTCTCCTGTGTCTAGATCATTAGTTTCTAATATTTCCTCAGCCCTTGTCTTTGTTTACTTTTAGATTACTGAATTAAGAAAACCTGTGGGATGACTTGCAAAAACATCTTCAAGAACTAAATTTCATGTCCAGTTGATCTAAATTAACACCACAGACAAACCATGACCTGAATGAATGAGAACTTCATAAACTTAAGCATCACAATCTGATTAATTTCATATTGATTCTTATAGTATAGATTATCTTGACTGCATCGTTTTATGTTATACTTGTCTATTAAAATAATTTCCTCTATTACTGACAGTGGATTCATAAAAGATAGAATTATTAACAATAATTTGTCCCTTCCTTTTGAAAAAAGCTACAAAAATCCTAGTCCATGCCCTAATCATATCCCGGATAGACTACTGCAACTCCTGTGTGGTATACTGTAGATCTACCTTACCATACTACAAATCACTATCCAACACAACCCCCCATATATCTCAGAGCTGATCCACCGACACCATCCCAGACACAACTTCCACTCTGCAAATGATATCCTCCTCTCATCCACCCTTGTCACATCTTCCCATGCCCGCATTCAGGACTTTGCTTGTGCTGCCCCTCTGCTCTGTAACTCCCTTACTCCGTCTGTCGTGCATTTACCTCCCTTTATACCTTCAAACGTAACCTTAAAACCACCTCTTCAGGCAAGCCTATAACCTGGCCTAGACATTACCCTCTCACTGACCAATATGGTCAAACCGCCTTTCACACTGCCAATCTTTATAGCCTACCGATTTAGGTCACCTATGTCTCACCCCATTTCCTCTAGACTGTAAGCTTTTTGGGCAGGGTCCTCACTACATTGTACACAGTATTGCTGTAAGTATTTCTTCACTCTGTGTACTTATATAATGTAATACCTGTGTATGTAATATGTGTGACTTTGTATAATTGTATTACCCTGTATGTAACATATGACTATGTAACTGTAAAGTGCCACGGAAGATGTAGCGCATATAAATCTATAATAATAATTACAATAGTTTTTAGTAACTCCGGAGTGAATTTTACAGGAAGGATTCTACACAATAGTAAGATTTTGTATCATGCCGAAGAAGGCTAAGTGCTTTTGAAGCTTGCATTTTCAATCATTTTAGTTAGTAATTAAAAGATATTAATTTATATCAAAGATGTCCTTACTGTCATCAATGGCTAACATGGTACAATTTTCTACTAGAAGGACAAATACAAAAATCCAACAACAAATATCTGCACTCATACAAACATGCATGAAAACAAACATGTTTTTTTGTATCCTATAAAAAAAATTCGATTTTGTTCCTCTTTTGCTGAAAATCAAGTCTCATGAGGAATAATAAGTTTGCAGGTAATTTATGTTAAAATAATTTTGAAGGAAATCTTCAGGCTAGAATATTTTTTTTCTAGATGTATAGCTTAACAACTACTTATTGGACAACTACTTATTGGATCTGTATATTAATCCTTTGCACAATGACTCTTGCATGTAGACAGTTAACCTCTTCCCAAATAACAGTTTAAATGGCATAGTGTGATGGAGATGCTTATTATTCTAATCTTAACTAGAGATTGCCAAAACTGGTAACTAGTAAGTTTCGTTCCATTTACGGATTACGGATCTCAGGAAAAACCCGAAGATCAGAAACTTGAAAAAGGAACATAATTTTGAGGGCTCATAGGGCGCATGTCCAAGGGTAACCAAATGTACGAATGGGGTAGAGATGGGATCCGAGTCGACACAAAACCCGGATCCGACACAAAACTCCTCAGTTCCAAAATCCGAATGATCATCCGGATTTTGGGACTTCGGAAACGCATTTTAGATAATTTTCAAAATGGACAAGGCTCAACGTTCAAGGCTATTTTTAAAAATTTTAGCCATCTTAGACAAAGTTATTTGGTAACCCTCGAAAATAAACTTGAATGTTTGATAACCTTTGAAAATATGACAGAAACTATTCTGATCGTATTTTTGAGGATTATCGAAACATTCAAGGTATTGTACATTCGGTAACCCTTCAAAGTGCACTCCCAAACCAATGAACCACCTGTTTCGGACAGAACGTTTGGATTTTGAACCGAGGGGTTCTGTGTCAGTCGGGGTCAGACTCGGATCCCATTTCTAATCAACATGCAAATTATCCATCATTAAGCAATACAGTAGTTTACTCCATGATAGGCAACATTTAAATTATAATAACTTTTTAAGCAAATAACCCAATTGTACGTTTAGGGTGTATTATTTCTAATAGGAAATACGGTTTAGCAGCACTTAAATGAAAGAAGGCCACCAATAACCTCCTGCTTGTGAAATGCTGTGCTACCATATATTCACTCACTGGTAAAAAAAAAATGCTCAGATCAAGAAACCCAATTTTCACATTCTGTCACCCTGGGGAAACCATCGTCTCTCAATGGTTATATGCTTTGATATCAGCATCCCCAGTCTCTCTCTCTTTGTTATGTTCTTTTACCACCAGTAACCCCCCTGTGTGCCCTTTTGTATGAAGCTATTATACCTGTTTGTGCCACTTGGTGTAATCCTTTGATATATAGATTTGTTATTAAGAGTAGCACATCCAGCAATGAAAATATTTGTATAATCCTTTGATATGGACAGGAAGGCCTTTGCAACATTATTTAATGCTGTAATAACAGCAAGTACCCTGTCTGCCCCTTGTGTGATGTTCTTTCATTCCTTCATCTGCAAAGGTACACAAATCCATAATACCAACAATCCACCGTTTATCGATGATATATAATGCATATATAATCTTATTTCTACCAATGCTTGTATGCCGCTGTAATCATGTGTTTCTGGCAATTTATGAACCATTATCCTTGAATTGCATGGGCCACTTAGGAGGCTTTGGTCTTCTGTAAGTGTCAATTGGTGACATATGGTATATGATTATTCATAGCTGGGTAATTTACTACTCTATTTGCTTTTGTACCCAAAACAACATTTTCTATTAGGTGCAGTAGGCACCCGTGAAAGTCTCCCAGACCTTCCATATTGTTAGTTGGCATCAATTCCTAATGACTGTCTTAGACTGAAAGAAGAGGAAGCCAATCAGGAAAAAGGAAATTGAGAAGAGAATAGGGGATTGGTATCAGAAAATGGATATGTGCCTGTTTGAACGGGAAACTGCGCATTTACCAAATGTACATTATGTTGATATTCAAATAAAATTAAAAAAAAAACAGTTGTTATAGCTACAATAGCCTTTTCTACCCCCAATTAAGGATGCAAAAACCATTGCAATAAAGTACTGGAATACAGTAAAAACCAAGAGAATAATCACCCTGTAATGTGATAAAAAATATGAGGAAATGATGAATAAAATATTACAATGATATACTAAGGTTAAGGCTCTTCTAACTATGTTATTTTATTTCTATAACTGTGAAACATCTCTAGTTGAACATGATGTGTTTTATCATCTACAACAACATTGCATTGAATTTAATGAAGTTCTCTATTTATTTTTTCTCCTTTTCTCTTTTTCTCAGTCAAACAGCTGTGGAGAAAATCCTTGACATGTGAGTTTTGTTAACTTTTAATTTCAAAACAGTTGGAGAGCTTGATCATTTAGATGTGAACACCTTAAAAGAAATGTTTTTCTCTTGTGGTATTGGCCTTTTGTCAATGTTCTGCTGTTCTGATAAGCGGAAACAAGATGGTTTTTGCCCAAATAAAAACAAAACGAATAAGGTGAATAGTATTTTAGGCTCAAAAACATGGAAACATGAGGAAGATTAAACTTTCCCTTTTCTTGAAATTATGGCAGGTCATTCTTTTAGGCTGAGGCCACAACAATGCCACAACGTATTAACGACAGTTTGTGCTGCAATCCCAGTAATGTTCTGTTATCGGAGATATGCGAATCGAACAAAAAATGGTGATCACACGTTCTCCAAAAAGCGAATCACAGCAGAGAGCAGTGCTCTAGTGTGGCCAGACCAATTGGCCAACTCTAGCGTGCAATTTTTTAAGTGTTAAAACGTGGCGGTTTTGGCATAGCCCTTACTGGTTTGAAAGGGACCTAAACGGAAAAAAACTGATTTGCATTTATCCTTTTCTATAATTTTAGCCCTGTCAGGAACTTGATCCCTTTTTGCTCTCAGTGCTCCCTGTCACTATATCCCTTATGTCCTGTTTAGCTCACTCCTAGTTAGACATGGCCAAATTGGAAGTTCGGGCCGTTTTTGAACTTTCAAACTATATTAAAGTCAATGGGAGTCAAATAGTTTGAAAACTTTGAATGAATACAAATAAAAATCAATGGTAATTTTAATGTAAATGGCTGTGGGACCTGGGAAATGGTCTGGGGAACAGTTCAAATATCCAGGACTTTCTAAAATTGATTTTACTCTCACTCGCACTACTTTCAATCTCTTGCGTTTGAACATTCGATAATTATCCCATGAACGACTCGCGGATTCGATAATACGATATTTATCGCGTATAGGTATAATAGACATTTTCTCGTGGATTCGATGTTCGCGTATAGGTAAATAGACATTTTACTTGCCGATTCGATGCTGCATATAGTTATAATAGACATTTTACTTGCGGATTCGATATTTACTTGCAAATAGGTATAATAGACATTTACTCGCGGATTCGATGCTCACGTATAGGTATAATAGACATTTTACTTGCGGATTTGATATTTACTTGCAATAGGTATAATAGACATTTTACTCACGGATTCAAAGCTTGCGTATAGTTTAATAGACATTTTACTCGGATTCGATATTTACTTGCAAATAGGTATAATAGACATTTTACTTGCGGATTCGTGCTCGCGTATAGGTATATAGACATTCTATTCGCGGATTCAATGCTCACGTATAGGTATAATAGACATTTTACTTGTGGATTCGATGCTGCGTATAGGTAAATAGACATTTACTCGCGGATTCAATGCTCACGTATAGGTATAATAGAAGTTTTACTTGCGGATTCGATATTTACTTGCAAATAGGTATAATAGACATTTTACTTGCGGATTCGATGCTCGCTTATAGGTATAATAGACATTTTACTTGCGGATTCAATGCTCACGTATAGTTATAATAGACATTTTACTCACGGATTCAAAGCTCGCGTATAGTTATAATAGACATTTTACTTGCGGATTCGATATTTACTTGCAAATAGGTATAATAGACATTTTACTTGCGGATTCGATGCTCGCATATAGGTATAATAGACATTTTACTCGCGGATTCAATGCTCACGTATAGGTATAATAGACATTTTACCTGCGGATTCAATGCTCACGTATAGGTACAATAGAAGTTTTACTTGCGGATTCAATGCCACGTATAGGTGCAATAGAAGTTTTACTTGCGGATTCGATATTTACTTGCAAATAGGTATAATAGACTTTTACTCGCGGATTCAAAGCTCGGCGTATAGGTATAATAGACATTTTACTTGCGGATTCGATATTTACTTGCAAATAGGTAATAGACATTTTACTTGCGGATTCGATGCTCGTTATAGGTATAATAGACATTTTACCTCGCGGATTCAATGCTCACGTATAGTATAATAGACATTTTACTTGCGGATTTTGTCTATTATACCTATTTGCAAGTAAATATCGAATCCGCAAGTAAAATGTCTATTATGACTATATGCGAGCATCGAATCCGCGAGTAAAATGTCTATTATACCTATACGCGAGCATCGAATCCGCGAGTAAAATGTCTGTTATACCTATTTGCAAGTAAATATCAAATCCGCAAGTAAAATGTCTATTATAACTATACGTGAGCATTGAATCCGCGAGTAAAATGTCTATTATACCTATAAGCGAGCATCGAATCCGCAAGTAAGATGTGGCAGGAAAAGCGTAATAACTCAGTGTATGTAAATATTAATAATTTTTTTATTTTATTTTTAAATTTTAGGGGTTTAGGTGTTCTCTATATGTATATGAAATATTATTTTAAGAACGTACATGCCTTAACTGAATATTTGAAAGTTTTGGATTATTAAAGAACAAAAGTGTAACCCTAGTTTTTAGGGAAGGAAGGCAGCAACCTTGCCCTACCAGCACCTTGCATCACTACCTTAGGTACTTCCCTGGTGCTTCCCTATGTGCTGGGGAAGTAAGGTTACCCAGCCTTGTCCAAAGCACTGGATTGTGAAAGAGGTGCTTCTCCTGATGTCTGGAACTGTGGATGGCGGTATTTAAAACAATCGGTTTAACAATTTAACAAATAATAGATTCAAAATCCCATAGAATACCATTGTGGTAGTTTACTACCACATGGTATTGTATGACCAAACTTTTACGACCACCGATCGTACATTACCAACCCCGTTTCGCTAAAATGCAATAACGCATGTTTATAATATGGGCATTGTTTTGCACGAAACAGAAAGTTTAAGGGGGCATATTGTTTTGACTTACCGTAGTTGTTCATTAAGGAAAAGTAAAACAATGTATTTTGTCCAACCTCAGAAAGGGTTATTTGTCTATAAAAACCCTAGGCAAAGGTATAATTCGATTATTATTAAATATATATACTAATCACTTCAGTGATGTCAAGATTGAAAACATCAGGCTTAACTTAATGGCACCCAGAATTTAAAGCAATTTAAATTTCTGGGAAGTATACAGTAGTTCCTCAGCAGTATGAGGACAAACAGGTCATCTCAAATATTTCACTGTGTAGTGCGTGTAGGTTAGGTGGGAGGAGTTTAGCCTCCCTGCACTGACCAAGGCTGTCTGTTATATCGCATTTTCCTTTTAATAACTTAATTGTAGTACCGTGTACTTATATGGATAGCATGTTTACTTCACTATTATATTATTATTATATATTATTATTATCTTATGGTAAAACTTTTTTGTGTTAAAATAGATCACGGTATGTACACTGGAATTTTTTTGATTTGCCTGTTACTGAAAATTATTATTCATCCCAACTATTACTGTACTGTTGTTGATCTGCCTCTTATTTCTTAGATATCTAATCTGAAGCATAAATTGCTTTGACTGTCAATCAATTACCTTATCTTTGCTGTGTGCAAATACTGGATTTTGCTGTAAATGAAGGGTTGTGAACTGTAACTGCATTGGGTGACAGTTGGGGAATTCTATTCTCCGGGCCAAATGACAGTGATTGTGAGCATGCTCAGTTTAAAAAAAGTCAGGACTGGGAAAGAAGTCGGTTAAGAGCGGAGAGGGGGAAACTGAATCTGAACAACACAAGTACTGGATTAAGGCATGCAACACACACACACCACACAGAGTAATTGCAACTTTAATGCATTTAATTATAGATTAAGATGAGGCAAAGTCATTTTTTCAGTGTTCACAATCTAAGGGTTTAAAATGACTAATGTCCTCCATCAGAAACCATTTGTAACTGACACAGCATTCTAATATTAATTTTAAGTAATGTTTATTCTGAATTACAATGTTCATAACATTTTTAAAATACAAGCCTGGGACCATTTTTATTTTCAGAGGGAATATAAAAATACTTTATACCATTCGTGTTCCTAAACGTTTCATGGTTGCTAACCTCTGGCTTGCCTATACAATATAAAAACATACTATGTTTTGACAGCTTCTGTATATAGCTTTAAACTTCTGTATTAGTGATCACAGTAGAGCATTGTGGCAGGGTGCAGCTGTACAAACATTACAGAAACCCAACTTTGCAGCAAAGAGCAGATTACAATAGTTAGTCTGCACTGTCCAATACTATCATCGACTTCACAAAAATAAATAATATACTAGAAAATAAAACACATTTTTTGCTATTCAACTGAGTTTAGCAATTCATTTTGACTGCTGATTTTTTAAAAAACAATTCTTTATTTTTATATCACACTAGTAATGCTTGCAGTTGACATTGTTGTAATGATCTATGCACAATTTTAGTACATAGTAAGGTTGTCCTATGAAAAATCATAGAACATGTTTCAGAAAATATGTACTATGAGGCCGAGGACACACAACAGATGTAGTAACCTGCATAGATCGAGCACGCGGGGTGCACGTTTCCGCAACTGTTGTGTGCTGCAATCGTGCAATTGCGATCTGCATGCTTAGTGGATTGCTAATCACAAGGCAGTGTGACTAGTGTGACCACACAATTGCCAGCACTAGTGTGTGCCTTTTAACGTGCGATCGGATCGCAATCCCTATCAAATCTCACATTAAAATGCTGCAGTGGGACCTAGCGCTGATAGTGTAGTTTACGTAAACTGATTCACAATCACATATTAACGTAGAGCACAGTATGTACTATCATAGTGCATAATTAAGGTAGATGTATGTGCAATCACCGTGCATATTTATATAGACCTATGCACAGTCATAGTACATATTAAGGTAGATCTACAGATGTACAATAGTAGTGCATACTATTCTCCCAACAACCCATAGCAATTAGCAGTCAATTATCTGAATGAGCTGAACCAAGATAGCATGTGAGGTCCCATGTGATACCTGTCACTGTGCATATGTCAACCTTTCTGATTCAAACCATATTTACCTATTGTGATTTAAAAAGAAAGTTAAGTATTTTGTTAGTCATTAAATGCCTCCAGCCGAGAATTTCTACATGCGTGATTATTTTATCAATAAGCACTATTTGGAGAAAAAAAACTAAATACAACAACTCCTTCTCCTGTGTCTAGATCATTAGTTTCTAATATTTCCTCAGCCCTTGTCTTTGTTTACTTTTAGATTACTGAATTAAGAAAACCTGTGGGATGCATGCAAAAAATCTTCAAGAACTAAATTTCATGTCCAGTTGATCTAAATAACACCACAGACAAACCATGACCTGAATGAATGAGAAACTTCATAAACTTAAGCATCACAATCTGATTTAATTTCATATTGATTCTTATAGTATAGATTATCTTGACTGCATCGTTTTATGTTATACTTGTCTATTAAAATAATTTCCTCTATTACTGACAGTGGATTCATAAAAAGATAGAATTATTAACAATAATTTGTCCCTTCCTTTGAAAAAAGCTACAAAATCCTAGTCCATGCCCTAATCATATCCCGGATAGACTACTGCAACTCCTGTGTGGTATACTGTAGATCTACCTTACCTATCTACAAACACTATCCAACACAACCCCCCATATATCTCAGAGCTGATCCACCGACACCATCCCAGACACAACTTCCACTCTGCAAATGATATCCTCCTCTCATCCACCCTTGTCACATCTTCCCATGCCCGCATTCAGGACTTTGCTTGTGCTGCCCCTTGCTCTGTAACTCCCTTACTCCGTCTGTCTGTCATTTACCGTCCCTTTATACCTTCAAACGTAACCTTAAAACCACCTCTTCAGGCAAGCCTATAACCTGGCCTAGACATTACCTCTCACTGACCAATATGGTCAAACCGCCTTTCACACTGCCAATCTTTATAGCCTACCGATTTAGGTCACCTATGTCTCACCCCCATTTCCTCTAGACTGTAAGCTTTTTGGGCAGGGTCTCACTACATTGTACACAGTATGTGTAAGTATTTCTTCACTCTGTGTACTTATATAATGTAATACCTGTGTATGTAATATGTGTGACTTTGTATAATTGTATTACCCTGTATGTAACATATGACTATGTAACTGTAAAGTGCCACGGAAGATGTAGCGCTATATAAATCTATAATAATAATTACAATAGTTTTTAGTAACTCCGAGTAGTGAATTTTACAGGAAGGATTCTAACACAATAGTAAGATTTTGTATCATGCCTGAAGAAGGCTAAGTGCTTTTGAAGCTTGCATTTTCAATCATTTTAGTTAGTAATTAAAAGATATTAATTTATATCAAAGATGTCCTTACTGTATCAATGGCTAACATGGTACAATTTCTACTAGAAGGACAAATACAAAAATCCAACAACAAAATATCTGCACTACATACAAACATGCATGAAAACAAACATGTTTTTTTGTATCCTATAAAAAAAATTCGATTTTGTTCCTCTTTTGCTGAAAATCAAGTCTCATGAGGAATAATAAGTTTGCAGGTAATTTATGTTAAAATAATTTTGAAGGAAATCTTCAGGCTAGAATATTTTTTTTTCTAGATGTATAGCTTAACAACTACTTATTGGACAACTACTTATTGGATCTGTATATTAATCCTTTGCACAATGACTCTTGCATGTAGACAGTTAACCTCTTCCCAAATAACAGTTTAAATGGCATAGTGTGATGGAGATGCTTATTATTCTAATCTTAACTAGAGATTGCCAAAACTGGTAACTAGTAAGTTTCGTTCCATTTACGGATTACGGATCTCAGGAAAAACCCGAAGATCAGAAATGAAAAAGGAACATAATTTTGAGGGCTCATAGGGCGCATGTCCAAGGGTAACCAAATGTACGAATGGGGTAGAGATGGGATCCGAGTCGACACAAAACCGGATCCGACACAAAACTCCTCAGTTCCAAAATCCGAATGATCATCCGGATTTTGGGACTTCGGAAACGCATTTTAGATAATTTTCAAAATGGACAAGGCTCAACGTTCAAGGCTATTTTTAAAAATTTTAGCCATCTTAGACAAAGTTATTTGGTAACCCTCGAAAATAAACTTGAATGTTTGATAACCTTTGAAAATATGACAGAAACTATTCTGATCGTATTTTTGAGGATTATCGAAATTCAAGGTATTGTACATTCGGTAACCCTTCAAAGTGCACTCCCAAACCAATGAACCACCTGTTTCGGACAGAACGTTTGGATTTTGAACCGAGGGGTTCTGGTCAGTCGGGGTCAGACTCGGATCCATTTCTAATCAACATGCAAATTATCCATCATTAAGCAATACAGTAGTTTACTCCATGATAGGCAACATTTAAATTATAATAACTTTTTAAGCAAATAACCCAATTGTACGTTTAGGTGTATTATTTCTAATAGGAAATACGGTTTAGCAGCACTTAAATGAAAGAAGGCCACCAATAACCTCCTGCTTGTGAAATGCTGTGCTACCATATATTCACTCACTGGTAAAAAAAAAATGCTCAGATCAAGAAACCCAATTTTCACATTCTGTCACCCTGGGGAAACCATCGTCTCTCAATGGGTTATATGCTTTGATATCAGCATCCCCAGTCTCTCTCTCTTTGTTATGTTCTTTTACCACCAGTAACCCCCTGTGTGCCCTTTTGTATGAAGCTATTATACCTGTTTGTGCCACTTGGTGTAATCCTTTGATATATAGATTTGTTATTAAGAGTAGCACATCCAGCAATGAAAATATTTGTATAATCCTTTGATATGGACAGGAAGGCCTGTTGCAACATTATTTAATGCTGTAATAACAGCAAGTACCCTGTCTGCCCCTTGTGTGATGTTCTTTCATTCCTTCATCTGCAAAGGTACACAAATCCATAATACCAACAATCCACCTGTTATCGATGTATATATAATGCATATATAATCTTATTTCTACCAATGCTTGTAGTGCCGCTGTAATCATGTGTTTCTGGCAATTTTGAACCATTATCCTTGAATTGCATGGGCCACTTAGGAGGCTTTGGTCTTCTGTAAGTGTCAATTGGTGACATATGGTATATGATTATTCATAGCTGGGTAATTTACTACTCTATTTGCTTTTGTACCCAAAACAACATTTTCTATTAGGTGCAGTAGGCACCCGTGAAAGTCTCCCAGACCTTCCATATGTTAGTTGGCATCAATTCCTAATGACTGTCTTAGACTGAAAGAAGAGGAAGCCAATCAGGAAAAAGGAAATTGAGAAGAGAATAGGGGATTGGTATCAGAAAATGGATATGTGCCTGTTTGAACGGGAAACTGCGCATTTACCAAATGTACATTATGTTGATATTCAAATAAAAATTAAAAAAAAAACAGTTGTTATAGCTACAATAGCCTTTTCTACCCCCAATTAAGGATGCAAAAACCATTGCAATAAAGTACTGGAATACAGTAAAAACCAAGAGAATAATCCCCTGTAATGTGTGATAAAAAATATGAGGAAATGATGAATAAAATATTACAATGATAATACTAAGGTTAAGGCTCTTCTAACTATGTTATTTTATTTCTATAACTGTGAAACATCTCTAGTTGAACATGATGGGTTTTATCATCTACAACAATTGCATTGAATTTAATGAAGTTCTTATTTATTTTTTCTCCTTTTCTCTTTTTCTCAGTCAAACAGCTGTGGAGAAAATCCTTGACATGTGAGTTTTGTTAACTTTTAATTTCAAAACAGTTGGAGAGCTTGATCATTTAGATGTGAACACCTTAAAAGAAATGTTTTTCTCTTGTGGTATTGGCCTTTTGTCAATGTTCTGCTGTTCTGATAAGCGGAAACAAGATGGTTTTTGCCCAAATAAAAACAAAACGAATAAGGTGAATAGTATTTTAGGCTCAAAAACATGGAAACATGAGGAAGATTAAACTTTCCCTTTTCTTGAAATTATGGCAGGTCATTCTTTAGGCTGAGGCCACAACAATGCCACAACAGTATTAACGACAGTTTGTGCTGCAATCCCAGTAATGTTCTGTTATCGGAGCATATGCGAATCGAACAAAAAATGGTGATCACACGTTCTCCAAAAAGCGAATCACAGCAGAGAGCAGTGCTCTAGTGTGGCCAGACCAATTGGCCAACTCTAGCGTGCAATTTTTTAAGTGTTAAAACGTGGCGGTTTGGCATAGCCCTTACTGGTTTGAAAGGGACCTAAACGGAAAAAAACTGATTTGCATTTATCCTTTTCTATAATTTTGCCCTGTCAGGAACTTGATCCCTTTTTGCTCTCAGTGCTCCCTGTCACTATATCCCTTATGTCCTGTTTAGCTCACTCCTAGTTAGACATGGCCAAAATTGGAAGTTCGGTGCCGTTTTTGAACTTTCAAACTATATTAAAGTCAATGGGAGTCAAATAGTTTGAAAACTTTGAATGAATACAAATAAAAATCAATGGTAATTTTAATGTAAATGGCTGTGGGACCTGGGAAATGGTCTGGGGAACAGTTCAAATATCCAGGACTTTCTAAAAATTGATTTTACTCTCACTCGCACTACTTTCAATCTCTGCGTTTGAACATTCGATAATTATCCCATGAACGACTCGCGGATTCGATAATACGATATTTACTCGCGTATAGGTATAATAGACATTTTCTCGTGGATTCGATGTTCGCGTATAGGTAAATAGACATTTTACTTGCCGATTCGATGCTGCATATAGTTATAATAGACATTTTACTTGCGGATTCGATATTTACTTGCAAATAGGTATAATAGACATTTACTCGCGGATTCGATGCTCACGTATAGGTATAATAGACATTTTACTTGCGGATTTGATATTTACTTGCAATAGGTATAATAGACATTTTACTCACGGATTCAAAGCTTGCGTATAGTTTAATAGACATTTTACTCGGATTCGATATTTACTTGCAAATAGGTATAATAGACATTTTACTTGCGGATTCGTGCTCGCGTATAGGTATATAGACATTCTATTCGCGGATTCAATGCTCACGTATAGGTATAATAGACATTTTACTTGTGGATTCGATGCTGCGTATAGGTAAATAGACATTTACTCGCGGATTCAATGCTCACGTATAGGTATAATAGAAGTTTTACTTGCGGATTCGATTATTACTTGCAAATAGGTATAATAGACATTTTACTTGCGATTCGATGCTCGCTTATAGGTATAATAGACATTTTACTTGGGATCAATGCTCACGTATAGGTATAATAGACATTTTACTCACGGATTCAAAGCTCGCGTATAGTTATAATAGACATTTTACTTGCGGATTCGATATTTACTTGCAAATAGGTATAATAGACATTTTACTTGCGGATTCGATGCTCGCATATAGGTATAATAGACATTTTACTCGCGGATTCAATGCTCACGTATAGGTATAATAGACATTTTACCTGCGGATTCAATGCTCACGTATAGGTACAATAGAAGTTTTACTTGCGGATTCAATGCCACGTATAGGTGCAATAGAAGTTTTACTTGCGGATTCGATATTTACTTGCAAATAGGTATAATAGACCTTTTACTCGCGGATTCAAAGCTCGGGTATAGGTATAATAGACATTTTACTTGCGGATTCGATATTTACTTGGCAAATAGGTAATTAGACATTTTACTTGCGGATTCGATGCTCGTTATAGGTATAATAGACATTTTACCCGCGGATTCAATGCTCACGTATAGTATAATAGACATTTTACTTGCGGATTTGATATTTACTTGGCAA